>JAUJYZ010000343.1:0-355748 GCA_033675265.1 Actinostola sp. cb2023 | reverse complement strand
GCTATAAAATCGTCTGATCGTTTTCAATTATTCCTTTATTGCCTGTGAAGATTTGAAGCGATTTGGACGAGAATTGAGCGAGTTATAGGCCATTTTAAAATTAGCCCTTCTCTGACCTTATAATATATTAGAGAATTTTATTTTAACTTATTATTTTATTGATTTTATTGACATTATCCACATACATTCTCTTATAATAATGTACTGATACAAACACTTGGGCTACCTGTGATTTTTCAAGATTATACATTGGGAACTAACTATAAATGTTTGTATGCATGCTTGATCATGATACTTCATGTTCATAATAAAAAACAGCTAGACTTTAGAATACCCTGTCACATTATTTGCATAACAATAGAATCTGGAAGAATCTATTGTATTATTCGTCGTTCTCAAAGAGTGCCGCCACTAGAGCTTGATATAGTGACGGGGTATTCTAAAATTGCTCCAATAAATCTTCATCAAGTTCAAAAAAATGGAAATTGGGGACATCATCTAGGATTGATGTAAATGGAATTGTAAAATAACACAATTCTAATGTGCACTCTGATTGGTTAGGCACTATGTTTACATGAGGCTATGTAAACACAGCTGAAGACAACACAAACCAGTGCGCACTCGATGGTGTCAGTAGCACGCACACTTCAAGTGAAAATTTATTTCAAAAACACACCAAATCCTCAACTTTCTTGCCATGTTTGTCACCATTCTTGTTCTTTTTCATCATCAAAAATCCATAGTTTTTGGTGTATCGCAAAGTTTTTCAACACCAAAGTTGAAGAAACGTTTGATTTTAAAGAAACTGATGCTTTGCCATGTACAAGCTCGAGCTCGGTTCATTATAAAACGAACACCGATTGGCTGTTCAAGCCATCTTTGATGTTATGAGAATTTAGCTTTTGGTTCGGCTAATAAAGCTGCTTTATTTCACCTTTAATATAATTTTGCATCTTTGTTATTTTACAAAACAAATAGAAAACGTTTTCCCGTGTTTTACATAGCCTGATATAAACACTCGGGAAAGTGTGGGAGAAGTCTCGAGCTCTGTGTAATAGCTCTTGACTTCCCAAACTTCCCTCATGTTTATATCAGGCTATGTAAACTATTTGTTAACTACTTACACTGCCATAAAGTATAAAAGTCAAAGTACGTCTTTTTTATTGTGTTATAATCATGTAGGATTGATATATGCACAACAATAACAATAATAAATTATTCTCCAAATGGACTGCCCATGGACCCTCTAGGGGATCACCCTATTGGCGCTTCAGTCACATATTTTACAGGATCCCTCATCCACACTTGGAAGGGTTGAATTGCACTGCATGAAGAACTTGGTTCGGATTTGGTTCAGCCCTGATAAGGCTTTGTTTAATGTTTCCTTTACTTCGATCCACTTTATTTTTTCAGCTAAAAAATATGGATTTTTTATTCAGATTTGGGTAAGAATTGATAACTGCAAACTGTACAAGGAAAAGTAGGAGAAAGGTCATCAGAGGAATTCTTGAGTACTTTGATTACTAAAGGTGCGGTAATACGAGCAACAAAATCGTGCAACTTGTCGCGCACATTGTTCAGATTGTTACGTTGTAAGTTGCAGAGCAATGTTTTCTCGTATTACCATCGTTCGCACAACTTGTCGCGCAACAAATTAAATTTTCAGTGTTGCAGGTTGCAAAACTTTGTTTGCATGAAGTAGAAAGAGCTGCTACTTTGCGCAACAAAGTTTTGCAACCTGCAACACGAAAATGTGTTGTGCAACAAGTTGCACAAACGATGGCAATATGAGAAAACATCGCTCTGCAACTTTGCAACGCAACAATGTTGTGCAACAAGTTGCACGATTTTTTGTTGCCTGTATTACTTAAATCACCACTTATCACTTAGTCCGGGAACGTTGCATGACAGAACTAAGAACAGATGCGAGGGAGACTACTTATCATATAACACATATAATTCTCTGTCTGGACTGAGTTGTTATAATACAAAAAATGGCAGCAAGTTGCAACGAGCAATAAATACTATGCATAACTTGTAAGAACATCAAAGAAATGATATACACTTCGTCACAGTCAATAAACTGCAACTTCTGTTCCACATTCACTGCATTTTACAGGGTGATATATTTCACTGTCTTGTGCAGTGCTCTGCTGGGTTTCCATGGCTTCAGGCACAAGCTTTCCTTTTAAACTTTCCTCTGTGCTTGTGTCGTTGTTCTTTGTATCTTAGAATTTCATCTTTACACAACTGAGCAGTTCATGACAAACATTGCTCTGTATTGGTTCTTGTATGTATCGTGTCTAACAAGATAGAGTGTATACAACATAAGTATGCAACATAAAGTATTAAGTTTTTACAGTACGACACTCAAATTAACTGTGACCACCTGTAATGTACATTTGTATTTGCATACTTCTGTCACCAGGCATTACAAAATGTATTACCGTATTTCCTCAAATAAACGCCCAGCCTCCAATAAAATGCCTCCCTCCAATAAACGCCCCCCTTCAGGAGGACAAACCATTAATATACGACTCCCTCTTTTAAACGCCCCCTTCTAATAAACGCCCCCCCCCCCCCCCATAGAAGACGCCTCCCCATAGAGGGGTGTTTATTAGAGACACCCTCTCGAAAGGGGGCGTATATTAGAGGCACCCACTCAAAATGGGGGCAATTATTAGAATAGACACGAAAAACAAACACTGACATTGAAAGATTCCTGTTTTTATTCTTTAAAATGTCTACAACTCACTCATTACCGCTTATGTTTTTCATCGTATTGTTGATGACTCGGGATACGTTTCAGAGGCAAAATTTGGAGTTTCGAAATATACGCCCCCCTCTTTTTAAACGTCTCCCTCTAATAAACACCCCTCTAAAACTTCAAATTTTAAATAAACGGCAGGAAATACAGTAGCCTATTAGCCAATTAGCCTGTGTAGCTTGGCAGTTCCGAACTGCCAGGCTATGCCACACTGCGGTCAAACATCTGTGCATGCACTGTAAAGACAGTCAACCATTTTGGCTTGCCAAACATAACTACAAACTCCTATAACTTTTTTGATAAAAAAAGGGTAAACTCGTAGTTTATAGAAAATAAGATAATCTTTAACCTGTAGAATTTTAGAGCTTAACTTTGAAGTAATTTGTTTAGCTTTCAGACATTTGACCGCAGTGTGAGACAGAAGTATGTAAATTTATTAAGCTTATTAATAAAATCCATTTTGTTTTCAATGTCAGAATTACACCACAACAAATACATGTACCTTTGACAATCAATGCACAACATTGTCAGACACGCTGGACATGACAGAATAGCATCACTGCTGGGAGGTTTGCTGACATCACGGTTGGACTTCAAGTTTGATTGAGCTTTGTTCTTTTTACTTTTTTCTAAAAATCAACAAAGAAGGCATGTTAAGTCATGTACTTGTAACAACTGCTGCAGCAATACAAACCATTTGGAAGCAATTTAGGATTTGCACTAAGAGGTCATGTGACTCCACCGCCTTATCAAGCAGCAGTGACAAAATGAACTCCAGAAATGAAAAGAGCAACTCGGTATTACAGTCAACGGAAGGACAATGCACAGCTTTGATGAGAATGGAAAACTTCACTGCTCACAATACAAGAAAACAACCTGCAATCAGAGAAGCTGTAGCCCAGAGAGCTACCACAGAGTATTGGTTTTACTATTCTCGTTGGACTTAGAAGACTGACAAAGTAGAAGCCAATAACCTGGAAGCTTATGCACATGGCAGCCTCATGAATACATCATGCTGCTTTGATAATGCTTTTGCTTTGGAAATGTGACAGTTAAATTGTGAAGGTTTTCAGACACAGTTTCTATAATGCTTTCTAAAATAACTATGACATTACAATGATGCGCTCTGATTTGCCAAAGGATGCATATGCCCAGGGGGGGGGGGGGGTGCTCAGGGGTATCAGTGACGGGGAGGTGCAAAGACCTTTTTGGGGTTTGAAATTCTTGGCTTGGGACTTTTTTGGGGTTATCAATTTTCTGGTGGACTTTTTTTGATATAAAGATTTTGGCAAGGACTTTTCTTGGGGTGATAAAAAAATTTTGGGTCTTGTTTTTTTTGCGTAATGGACTTTGGCCTCATTCGCACCTCCCAGTCCCCCCCCCCCCCCAGTACCCCCCCCCCCCCCCCCCCCCCCCCCCCCCCCCCCCCCCCCCCCCCCCCCCCCCCCCCCCCCCCCCCCCCCCCCCCCCCCCCCCCCCCCCCCTGGGTGCATATGCTGGATGCTCTATGAGAGTACACAGCATGCAGATATTCAAGCATTGTTGTAATTGTATTTTATAAAATAACTAGTAAAATCTGCAACTGTGCTTTATCAAGTTATAGAAGCACTTGGGAATTGGAAGAAGACTCCGAGAAGTGTGAGAAGCACTCGGCTACAACTTGTGCTTCTCCTAACACTTCTCTCGTCTTCTTCCAATTAGCCACTTTAGAAATGAGTGGAGGACTGGGAAAGAGTTTTAAGAATTAATCTAATTAACAAATGAACCCCATCACAAGAAAGAGCATACATGTACATACATACATACATAGTTTAATGTAACTCCCAATATGGGCTTTTCAGTTACAAGAATATAATATAATATAATATAAAGTGATTGTATAAAAATAAAAAAATATAAAATAGTTAAATAATATCTGAACTTTATACATGTATATGGTGAAAAACTGTAATTTAAATATATTTATAGTAATAAATTTAAAAGAAATTGTAGATATATTGGTGGATTAGAAAATACTAAGTAATTAGTACTAGCATTTCAAGCGCAGAGTTACTAATCAGTCACATCTAAGACAGCATGGCAAATTAGCATTATTACAAAGTTTCAAAAGGTTTTATTAGATATTGAACGAGTTACAGCTTTCCAAAAATCACAAAAATTACAAAGAAATGTATGTTTAGTAGGGACGCTTGTCCCAAGTAACCATACATTTCTTTGTAATTTTTGCAGTTTTTAAATGTCTGCAGTTCAGTTGCTGCTTCTCCAAACCCTATCAAACTCCTAAAACTTACTAATTGTGACATGCTCTTTCTTGTGATGGGGTTCATTTTTTAATTAGATGAATTCTTAAAACTCGTTCCCAGTCCTCCACTCGTTTCTAAAGTGGCTAATTCACACATGATTCTATAAGTGCAGATGTGGGATGTAGGATGTACCGGTAAATGTAGATAACTTGGTAAAGCACGCTGCCTTGTGTTCTAGTTCTTCAGTATAACATTGTCGTACCTATGATTGAATTCATTTGTCTTTGTTTTGTCACCCATTTTTCATCATTATCATCCATGTTAGGATCGTAGAATAGTTCATCATTAGACAAGACCTTGCGGCGTTGTTTTGACTTTGAAGGAACCCCACCAACTAGATCACCATCCTCTGAACCAGAGCTGAAGTAATCTTTATCATAAACTTCGGCATTTTGGAGTGTTGTGACTTCTAAGGAATCATCATTTGAAGTGCTGGGGCCACAACCTACGGCCAACAAACAAGACATACCCATATACCATTAATCCTTCTTGATAAAACTTTAGTTATAACTACAATGTACTAACTATGATAAAACAAATTCAATTGTTATCAATTGATGTATTAATTTATGTTGTTAACAGAAGCTAATGTCAGATATTCAACCCAGTCAGCATCTAACGTTAGTAGTAATTAGGTATTTGCAACTGTAAAAGTTACACCCCAGTAGTAATACAGTTTATGTGTGACAGTTCTATACGTGTACAAACTTAAAATTTCATTGGAAAATGTGGCCAGCATACAAACAGTTCAAGTGGGCCAGCTGGGGGGGGGGGTTACAGGGACGGATCCAAGGGGGGGGGGGCATGGGGGCCCGGTGTCCCCCCCTTTGAGTTGGGCCCGATACATATTCGCCCACGTTTCCCCACCATTTGATGCCCAGAATGGATGGAAATTGCATTTTCGAGCTTCTAGATTTCAAATTTTTCTGGGGGAGCATGCCCCCACACCCCCCTAGAAAAAGGGGCCTTCCGGCCCCTGAAAAAAATCTCTAGATCCGCCCCTGGGTTAGGCTAGGACGGCAGTAGGTATAAATGTCATAATACACATTAAGGGGACATGCATCTACACTACAACTATACAACTAGGACCTCATAGCCATAGGCATGTACATGTAGTAGTACTAGTACTAGTACAATGTAGGGACTCTAGACCAGGGCCGTACACAGCACAGGGGCAGGGGGGACATTTGTCCCCCCCCCCCCCCCCCCCCCCCTAGCAGCAGGGCGAAAAAGATACCAAAAAGTACTGAGAACTGTACTATTTTTATTTATTTTTGCTGTTATATACGTACTGCCCCCCCCCCCCTTGAATTTTGGGTTATGTACGGCCCTGCTAGAAGTACGTAAGCTTAAGTTACATAAGCTTAAAGCTTATTTTACATATGCTGTACCTTGAGTAGTTTGAACCTGATCAGATTGAAGTATTATTGCAGCATCAAGTTCTCTCTGCATTTCTGTTTCAAAATCAACTTCAGTGTCACCATCATTAATCTCGTGTTTATCGTCAATGAAGTCAGTTGTGTGAAGTCCTTCTTCTTCGTCAGGGCTGCAGCGAAATGAACATGCATGCGCCATGTTAGTACATGTAATTATTGAAGTAAGCTAGGTAGGTAAGTAGGCTGGTAACCAGAGAGGCCTGTAAATGTTAAAGATTACTGTACAATAATGTGTTCTACCTTTCCCATCCAACTTCATTATCTGAATCACTTTCTTCGCCAATGTTGTATCCATCGTCCGCCATCTTGAAACGAAACTGAGCCAGCGATCACTCGTGTACCACAGGAACCCCACTCCAACCTTTCTTGGTTCCAAATGAGTCTACTATTTTTTAAATACCGCTAAATATATACCAAGCTACAACACCTTCTCTGCAGCTACAAACATTTGAGCAACGTAAATAAACTCAACTTTAACTGTCTTAAAAATTGCACTGATAATAAATGTTTTTAAATATTTGCACGATGGGATTCCTGTGTTACTTCCTCTACCACGTGCTCTCCCACATGCAACATGGCGGACAAACAGTGTATCACTTGGGAGAATTTCGTTGATATTCACCACCGTCAGCTGCTGTCTATTGGTCTACCAGAACAACTGTGGACAAGTCTTTATAGTAAATTAGCTCCAAAAGAGATCCACGATGCTGGATCGATATTTGAGCTTCACAAATGCGATGAGACTGCTGGAGGAAGATGGGCTTTGCGCAGCAAGTCTCGTTTGGTCAAAGACCAGGATGTTTATCTGATTGACCATGCATGGAATAGTGATGGAGGTAGTAAGGCTATGAAAACGCTTCTCAGAAAGCCAGAATTGGTGAAAAGGATGCAGGAAATGTTGTGTTTGAACGAACAACATCAAGGTACATACATGTGTACATGTATAAACTATATATAGCTAAGGGACCGGTCATTAAATATTGGGAGGGGGGGGGGGGGGGGGGGGGGGGGGGCTGGAGGAGAGTCATTTCTTAGGTTTTTGTTTCTGGACCCCCCTCTTAAATGCAAAAAAATTCTGAAAACCCCCCTTTGAAATTGGTAAAAATTTCAAGACCCCCCCTTCTGCATGCTCGAGGATCCAGCGGTTTTTGTCCGCGCTCCGAAGTCACCGGCCGAAACAACCCGCTGGATAAATTACCTGCTATTACGAGTTCTGTGGCGTGATACGAATCTTGATTTTGATTGGCCCTCTTTTTGAGGGTAAAAAAGAGGGCCAATCAAAACTCGACCATAATTTTCAAAGATAGCGTCCATGTTGACGGATGTTTTAAAGAAATGCATTTGCGTGATGCGATCGATCACGTACTCTAGTTTTTCCACGGGATCGATTTCCTAAAGCCAGAACAGTTCATGGAACTTCATGGTTCTCGAAGCGTTTAATTATCGTTTAAAAAAAAAGGATGATATGTATTTGCACAGCTACCGACAGGATATGGCAAAAGCTTGATATTTTTGCTAGTGATATCCGATCCTTAGCGCTGGTAAATGTGTTGTTTGAATTGGGAGGCCAGAAACGATTTGAAGCTACAAGTACCGCCAACTGAAAGAATACGCACCACGAGTACGGAATACAGAGTTTTCAGCGTATATATCATTATGAACAATCTGGACTTCAGTTATCACTTCATTTTTGACATTTCTTTAGGGTCTGAAATGCGAGCCATACTAAATCCGCTTGAGAGCGTATCACGCCCCAGAACTCGTACTAGTAGGTAATTTATCCAGCGGGTTGTTTCGGCCGGTGACTTCGGAGCGCGGACAAAAACCGCTGGATCCTCGAGCATGCCCCTTCTGTGCCCATTCATTTGAAAAACACTCAGATCAGGTTCTAGCTATCTGTTATAGACCGAATTCATAATTGGCTGCTTCTAATTTGCATAAAAGCCAAAACATATAATAATAATAATAATATCATTTTGGGAAAAGTAAATATTTGATAGAATATTTATGTGATCATCTAAATACCATGTGTGTGGTTTGAAACCAAATAATAAATCCTTGAGAAGATATCAACATTTGAAATTGTGAAATTGCACCAAAACAACGTTGGTGAGGACTCACTTGAAAAATACATACAAAACTCTCTATTCATGATCTGTCATAACTCCGATGATATTTTGTCTACAGCAAAGTGTTTATTTCTATAGGTACTATTTTAGATGACAGTGATCATTTGTACTAGAAACGTAGATCATATTGCCAAGCTTAAAAATACGCCATTATGAATTCGGTGTATAGGCATTGTTAAGGTTTCGCCATTGTCGCACAGGTACTTTTTCCATCGGTTCAAGCAAGAGTTTTTTTTGGTCCACCACAAGGACCTACGCCCAAGGAAAACAAATCCTAACTGTCAAAAAGATATTTTGTGGATGTTAATGATATCTTGGTGTAGGGATTTATAATCTGTGTATTGAGTTAATTAGTTATTCGATTTTTTAACTAGTAGTGAATTTTTAAAAAGACAAAAATACTGAAAATAACATTATACAAGTATGGGCGGATCTAGGATTTTACAAAGGGGGGTGGATAATCATAAAGCTCTTTCAAGGTATACATTCTCCATCAGAGAGTCGACTGATTATAATTGTCCATGTCCGGTGTTTATTGACGCCAGGAGCGTAGCTAGCCTTTTTTTTGCTGGTCCACTAAAGTGAACCAGGGCCGTAGCAAAGGCCAAGCGGTGGGGGAGACGCGTAGCGAGCGTCGTAGGGGTGAGCCGGTAGGGGGGTATGGGGGCATGCTCCCCCAGAAAATTTTTGAAATCTAGAGGCTCGGAAATGCTATTTCCAGCATTCTCCAAGAGTTATTTGTGATTTTCGCGTATCGCTATTTACTTCCTACACAGTCAGCAAACCAATGCTGATAACACTTGAGAATTTCGATGGCTGAATCAATTCGGACAATCCTTTAATTCACGAAAGTCTGTAAGAACACGCTATGACTCAACATGTAGCATAGATGCTCCTACTTATGGGCTTCTGATTATTGCCAGTAAATTAATGATACAACTATACTAGCAAAAATGAGAGACTTTTAGTATTTCTTGGACTATTTATAAATAGGGATGTATGAAATTGTTATCAGTGAAACATTTGAACCAGTTAAAAATTGAACGTTCACTGTATTTCTTTATAGATTTAACTGACTGTTTGCTGTTGTCAGCTTTAATTATTTATTAGACAAATCATTTCTCCCTCTTTTTCTGTCTGTACGCTCTCAGAAAATTCGAAGACCCCCCCTTTTTATCATTTTTTTTCTTTGGGACCCCCCCTCACATTAGTAAAAAAAATCCAAGACCCCCCCACTTTCTCCTCCAGCCCCCCCCTCCCGATATTTAATGACCGGTCCCTAATTGCATAATCGTTGTCGGGTTGAAAATCATGAAAGCTATGACCAAAAGGAATTCTGGGAAATTAAAACTCTCAAATAATACCGTCAAATCATTGACCTTTTTATCCAGACTTGTAGGATCTTAGTTAAATAGCTCATATACCTTCAAAACTACGAGAACATTGAATCTATCAGCATGTAATGCGGGTTATGAACTGATTTCCCATCCATCCTTGCGGTCTCAGCTTCTATGATTTATGATTTTCAACCCGACAACGATTATGCAATTAGCTATATCTGTTAATTGTTTGTATCGATGTACATGTAGTGTTTAGTGATGTACTGTGTACAGTGATGTGTGGTACATGTCCGACATTTCACTAATTTTTGAAGTAGGTGGAGCCGGATGGATTAAATAGCTGGGTTATTTACTAGCTGGGGCTCGTGCCCAGGGGTACTCCCATACATATGGGCTATATGGGGAAGTGCTGCTGGACAGGGTATGGTTTTTGGCCTCTCTGTCCTGAACAGAGTATTTAATTTTATGTGAGTCTGTCCTAAGCAGGGTATGGCAGTGAGTGTAAAAAAATGTCACATTCATATACATGTATTTGAAGAGGTGTCGAATGGTCCCGCAAAAAGTCTCGCAAAATTCTCAAAGTCTCGTTTTTTCGCAAAAAGCCATCTCAGAGTCTCGAATTTTGAAAAGAAAGGAAATCGGTGAAAAAGCATCTTGGGCTCGCAAAAATATGCCTTGTCTCGAAGTCTTGCAAAGTCTCGCCTTGACCATTCGCCACCCCTATTGATACATGGGAGACAAGATTCAAGATTCAACTCTACTTTAGCTTTGCTTCCAATTACATCATGTTGTATAATTGATTAATTTTTCAGATTCTTCAGAAACAATAGACCAAGAGAAAGTAGTTCAACAACTCGCTGGTGTCAGTTTAGAAAAGGCCAAAGAATGTTTAGATAAATCCAATAATGACCTGATACAAGCAGTGGTCCATGCTGAAGGAGGCGACACAGAAGATATGCCAAACCTTAACCTGGATGAACTTGAAGAAAAAAAGGTTCTTACATTTGAAGAGTTTAAAGATGGCTTTACAGCATCAGTGGATGAAGAAAACAGGAAATCTTTATCTGAAGAGTTCTTGCAAAAGATGTACAAAAAGTACTTGAAGGACAGCGAGGAAACAAAGACAGAAGTCCGTTATGGTGAAGGCACAACCCTTATGTACAGTTGGCATGAGACTGATGAAGGAGATGGCTCTATTACTGTTCTGGTGTCTGTACCTTCAGATACTACGAAGTCATCTATTGCAAGTAAAGTGAGCCCTAGCCGTTGGACGCTAGGTATTAAGGTACTAAGTTCGTTGTTACTGTTCATTTGATCATCTTGTCATTAAATTTGCACATTATAAATTATAAATATAAATATTATTATTATTATTATTATTAAGGGAAGTCAGACAATCATTGATGGGGAATTCTACAGTAGGATACAACCTGATGAGTGCTTTTGGACATTTGATGGTCCTGGTGTGATCCAAATGACTTTGCAGAAAACAGATCCAAATCAAGGACTTTGGCCTGTGAGTGTCTTACTATACAAACATTCAGGATCGTCAGTAGAAGCCAGCAGCTGTTAAGATAATAAATGATAGTGATTCATTAATAACAATATGCATGAGGATGATTAGGGCCAATTATACGAGACCAAATAAGGCGCGGCTTGCATAAGACACGTCTTACATAAGACGCGAACTAACCCATTTATACGAGCGAGTCTGTTTGTGGCTTACGCTAGATGCTGCTTATATAAGATACGAATGAAGTTTTTGTATCATTTATACACGTGCTTCGCATCTTATGTAAGCCGCGTCTTATGTAAGCCGCAGCTTTTGTAAGTTGCTGCTTATTTGGTCTCGTATAAATGGCCCTATTGGTTGGTTTCAATCATCTGTTAAACGTCCTTGGTCCAATTGAATCCTGAAAGGCCAATTACATGTAGTCGTAATCCAGGATTAAAATGAATGGTTTTCTTAAGATTTAATCTTGGATTAGCACTAATCTGGCTTTCAGGAACCAGGCCCTGGAATCTCATTATTTGCCCTCAAATGGCAGGCACACTGCCATCCATAAGCTACATGTATCAGGCAGAGAATATTCTATTGAAAAGTTGCAATTCAGAGAGAGACTGGAAATGACGTCAAATGAAATCAAGCAAATATACAGTTGTAAATGTAGGTGCCTTTAATACTCCATTTTCGCATTGTTTAGAGATGACCGCTGTCCTTGACAAAAGACATATTTGTACAGGGTTAGCCTCAATTCAGAAACCAGTCCGTGCAATTCAAAAATGTTTCTATTGTTTTATGTCAACCTTTTTTCGTGTTCTTGTTGATATTTGTGAATAATTTACACTGACTCGAGGCTAACCCTGTACAAGTGCATCTGATGTCAATAAGTACAGCGGTTTTACAACGGGATCTGTGAACGCGAAAAGGGATTATTCTATTTATGAAGACATTTTTTATTATGACTGTTTGTTTTTATAGTTCCTCATCAAAGAAGAAGTGCATTTAACTGCACAGCAGATACATGATGAAGCAATAGAAAAAGAACATCAAAAGAGTGAGACCATTCACAGTGTCCTGGAAGCAATGTGGTGTTACAACCAAACATATCAAGCAGTATTAGTCAAAGGTGGACCACAAGAACATCTGTGGTACGTCATGGATGAAGTAGGCTCTGCCTTGGCCCACAGTACTACTCCAAACATGAAATGTGCTCCATTTGCATATGCCGTTAACGGTGTTATCTACTGTCTTATTTGGCCTATTACCGATGTAGACAAAGATGATGTCTGTACTAGAAATTTCTGTCCATCTCTTACTCCTGGGGAAATTCCTATGCAAAAGGAAGCAAGATTGTTGGCTTGTTTGCCTGATATGCCAGATGAGTACCCCAGATCTTTTCTACAAGACTATGCAACATCATTATCAACTGGTAGTTGCTCGAACATTCAAGCTAAGATAGAACCCCTAGTGTCAGAGGCACAGAAAAACCCCTTGCCAGAGCTTTCCCTTAAGTTCTATGTTGGTGGAAAGAATGACAAAGTAAGGTCTGTGTTGAGCAGTCTTTGCTGTAGCTTTGTTGACAAGCCTGATGATGCTACTGCTATATGGGTAGGCCAGGCTCTCCCTACCGTTAATGGGTCGCACAAGGTTAATTACCTGAGTGGGGATGACTTTTTAACTAGACGAGATGTTCTCTCCAGGATATTAACCAAAAAGCTTGGCCAGGTAAGATTGTTGTGTTAATTTTCATATTATTGTTGTAAATAGACTAAATACCTTAGTGTTTTTAGAGACAGCCACAAGTTCATAAGTACATGTAAATCATTTACTGTCGCATGTTTTTACCCTCTATGAATAAAGTCTTACTAACTGTACAATAGTACTTACTACTTACTTACATATACATTCCTTATTGATCTGACTAAATAAATTGCAATTGACGTTAACAGGTTCCCTGGTATCCCATGTCTTTCAACCTTCGATCTCAACTGGCTGCATTTTGTGTGGAGCATTGCATGAAGGGAGTGTCTGCTATGTGGGTTGTTAGGTCGGCTAACCCTAACGACTTCCATTTTAAGCCTGTAATCAGCAGCAACTTGAGGAGGATCATCAGACTTGGAGAGACAGGACCACTTGTGGCATCTCAATGTAAGCAATCACTTCCCTACACTTGTACAACATGTACTTGTACCTAATAGAGTCGTTTTCGGATGAGTGGGAAACCTATTGCCCCGCTCACACCGAGGCTAAAACACGTTTTAAATGGTTTATCTAAACATGTTTAGAAAATTATCTACAAACGCCACGCAACATTTGGCACAAAACTGCTGGTAAACTGTCCTTTGTGTTGCATAGTATAAATACCAGATAGTTTGATTCTTGAGAAATTAGATGCTCTCAGATTATAGAAGCTAGAAAAACCCAGTTTAACTAAACAAGTTTTGGTGTGAATGGGGCATATGGAACGGAGTTACAGTCACGCTACGGAATTGAAGACATTGTATTCAACCAATCACAGCACACAAAATCATTGCTCAACAAATCAGAATGCTTAGACTCGGCACAGTCACGCACGGTACTGTCGCCACAAGGCACAAACCGTACCGTAACTACTTCCCACTCATACCAAAATGACTCTAAACATTGTCAGGTTGATAGTCATGAAAACTGGGACCACATGATTGGAGTTCTGGGATTACAGTGCGACTCTCAAAAACTGGGACCACCTGTAGTGTATTCACATACTTCTGTCGTTGTTATTAGCCAATCAGCTTTCAACATGGTGAGACATTCTATTGTTTTAGGTCAAGACTGAAGTACATAAATGTTTGCAAATACATTCCAGGTGGTCAAAGTTGTAAAATGAGCTCTAGGCCAAAAACATGTACTCCCAAGAACTTATTGAACTTATATTTTTCAGATTGTGCGACTGGTGCTTTGTCCCATAAGAAACACTTTGTTCTTCAATACACTGTGATGGTTCCTACACTCAAGCCACTTGAACTCCTCATCCACAACACACCTAACATCAGGAAGACACCCCAGCCATTTAATGCCTTGGCACCTATAGATGAGTATGACTCCAGTGCACTTTTAACTACGACCGAGGACATCACCAAACAGGATGATGAAACATTTCAAGACTTTGTGAAAAACTTTGAGAAAAATTATGCACCGAGATGCAAACAAACCTGGTCTCAAGTTCAGCAAACAATTTTCACACATATCTTAGAACTGTTTTTTGTTGTGGCGGTGTCATCTAGTCTCTCCCCTCCAGGAAAGACTGACAGTCAGGAACAAACCCAAGACAGACTGTCTGCAGCGTATGGTGTGGATATCATTGTCAATGAAGACATGTCGGTTGTTATTACAGGTGTTGATGCACTACCTACATTTGCCAATGAGCAGGTTGCAAAAGAGGTTTTATTTTTAATGTATGCCAACCAGGAGTGTTATAGACAGGCAGGAAGTCATGTGACCAGGGTAACTTCTGCTAATTAAACAATATTGTAAGACTGGAATATAGTCATTTTCATATGAATTAGAAACCTACTGCACAGAGTTACGGTCAACTTATGGAATCAAAGACATCTATTCAATCAAGGTGTGCAAAATCATTGCTCAACCAATCAGAATGCCTAGACATGGCACTGTCACGGCAAGGTACTTGTATGAACCGTAACTACTTCCCACTCATACGAAAACGACTCTATGTACAAAGTGTGTACAAAATAATATGAAATGTCCACTGCAAAAAAAGGTTGTTAATTCAGTCTGTGATAATGTCTGATGTGGTGCCAGACAATATAATAATTGAAGAAATTGAAGAAACCTTACGAACTACATTACTAACAATTACCAAGCGACAAATTACCATATAATATAATCATTGTCGGGTTGAAAATCATGAATCATAGAAGTTACACGTCTGATGTCTGGAGAAACAGTATACAGCTATTTCAAAAAAGGTTGGTGAAGGTTTTGTTGCATCTTGCATACCAAGCCCGAAATGCACTATGGGCGATGTGAATGGAGTCAGCGAAAGGTCACAACAATATGGACTCTGGGAATTTTCCCAAACTTTATCTTCACAATATGGAGCCGGCATATTTTCTTCTGTATTTGCATGCTGACATTATTTATATATGATCCACAATACATTTCGGGCTTGGTATGCAACATGCAAGATGCAACAGAACTGGCACCAACCTTTTTAAAAATAGCTGTATAGCTAATTGCATAATCGTTGTCGGGTTGAAAATCATAAATCATAGAAGCTGAGACCGCAAGGATGGATGGGAAATTGGTTCATGAGCCACATTACATACAGATATATTCAATGTTCTGTAGTTTTGAAGGGATATGAGCTATTTCAATAGACGTTGATAATTCTAAATAGTGTATTCCAAGACCGAAATGCATTTTGGGACTCGTGTAATATTGTCTAAGGTAATATAAATAATAATATTTTATTTTATTTTTTGTGTATTCCATCAGAAACAATATACTAGCTCCATATGGCGAACAAATCGCTGTATATTTACTTTTCATTTCAAAATAACGAGGCCCACAATGCCCTTTGGTCTTGGAATGCACTATTCAGTATGCAGTATTCAGTTTTCAACGTTTTTTGAAATTGCTGTATGAGCTATTTAACTAATACTCCGTTCACACCAAGGCTTAAACATGGTTTAACCCGTGACAAAACTTTTTGTATCTTCAACCTGAGTTTTATTACAAAACTGCCAAGCTTTCGGGCTAAGCGCCCATCTTCAGGGCTAAATGCATAAAATCTAATTACAACGGCTATAAGTATACGAACACAAACAAACGCAACCAAACAAGCAAGCTCGTGCGCAACTAACTGAACAGTCTCGCGCAAAGCAAACAAAATCGAACAACGCCAGACTGATAAAAAGAATGAAAAAGGTGCGCGAGGAATAGAAAATGAAGTATTAACGTAAGAATTGAAAATAATAAATAGAAAGGTAGCCAAAAAACGAAACCAGTGCGCGATGAATTATAAAAACAGAATAAAATTGAGTAAACGAATGAATGAACGAATGAATGAACGAATGGATGAACAAATAAATGAATGATAGAATGTTCATTCATTCGTTCTTTTATTCAATCATTCGTTTACTCAATTTTATTCTGTTTTTATAGTTCATCGCGCACTGGTTTCGTTTTTTGGCTACCTTTCTATTTATTATTTTCAATTCTTACGTTAATACTTCATTTTCTATTCCTCGCGCACCTTTTTCATTCTTTCTATCTGGCGTTGTTCGATTTTGTTTGCTTTGCGCGAGACTGTTCAGTTTGTTGCGCACGAGCTTGCTTGTTTGGTGGCGTTTGTTTGTGTTCGTATACTTATAGCCGTTGTAATTAGATTTTATGCATTTAGCCCTGAAGATGGGCGCTTAGCCCGAAAGCTTGGCAGTTTTGTAATAAAACTCAGGTTGAAGATACAAAAAGTTTTGTCATGAATTATCCAACCTACAAACCAACATTAGATTATGGTTTAACCCATTGACTCCTACACCGGCCGAAACCGGCCGTAAACATCGATACTGCTTTGAAAAATTCTAACTTTCTGAATTTTCGTAACATCGATCTCATGGCCAGTTATTAGTGACAACTAGATAACTCTTCATATTTTAACCTCAAGTAAACTGACTTACAGGTCCGATTTCTGGGCATTAGTTCAATTTGTTTGCCATAAAAATCAAAAATGCGTGTTTCTGACGCAATTTTACACCTCGAAAATGAACGACATTTGACTTGGATTTTCTTCCAAAATACATCCTTGCGAAACAAAACGCCACTTTCTCAGCAAACTTCCATCTCTCTTCTTGATATATTCGGGAATTTTTCCCTCTCTCTTCCTTAACTCGCCGAACAATAGCCATTTCCTTAGGACCACTTTCGCTAACACGTGTTTTCCTTCTGCACGCCCGAAAAGGATGCCGGGAACATCCGGGAATTTTCCACAGAAATCCTCCCGCCATTTCCGTTTTTTAAGAATATATAGAGTGTCGAGCCACTCGGTCCTACAGGCAAAATATTGCACCGGTTGCATTCTTTTCAAGTTCAAAGTCGCCAAAAATGCCTTTGTAGGCCCTGCATGGAATCCACCACAGAAAGACCAGAGAGACCATTTCACTTGGAGTCCGCCATTTTGGAAAATCTCAACGAGCTGCCGAAATGTGTTCGTGAATTCGTATCTTCCTCCTGAGTTCTTCCAGGAGAACGGTCTCTACCACACCAGTCAAGCTTAATGATGCTGTCCTGGGGGCTTCTGTGGTGAATAATGGCTATAAACACTCTAAAAATGCAAAATTGGCCTCTTCGAGTAGTGATTACTACTAGCCCCTACGAGCTCCCAAGAAGAAAGGCAGCACACGTGAAGACGCGAGCCCACAGGCATTCAGAACTGTCAAGATTTCCATGGAAACCCCTTATATGGAATCGAAATTTCCTACGACGTGATTAGGTCCAGAAAATCGCTAAAAAACTCAAAATAGCTCAGGAGCGAATGGGTTAGGTGGTTTAACTAAACAGGTTTAGAAAATTATCTACAAACGCCATGGAACTTTTGGCACAAAACTGCTGGTAAACTGTCCTTTGTGTTGCATAGTATAAATACCAGATAGTTTGATTCTTGAGAAATTAGATGCTCTCAGATTATAGAAGCTAGAAAAACCCAGTTTAACTAAACAAGTTTTGGTGTGAATGGGGCATATGGCACGGAGTTACAGTCACGCTACGGAATTGAAGACATTGTATTCAACCAATCACAGCACACAAAGTCATTGCTCAACAAATCAGAATGCTTAGACTCGGCACAGTCACGCACGGTACTGTCGCCACAAGGCACAAACCGTACATTAACTACTTCCCACTCATACCAAAACGACTCTAAACATTGTCAGGTTGATAGTCATGAAAACTGGGACCACATGATTGGAGTTCTGGGATTACAGTGCGACTCTCAAAACTGTAACCACCTGTAGTGTATTCACATACTTCTGTCATTGTTATTAGCCAATCAGCTTTCAACATGGTGAGACATTCTATTGTTTTAGGTCAAGACTGAAGTACATAAATGTATGCAAATACATTCCAGGTGGTCAAAGTTGTAAAATGAGCTCTAGGCCAAAAACATGTACTCCCAAGAACTTATTGAACGTATTTTTTTCAGATTGTGCGACTGGTGCTTTGTCCCATAAGAAACACTTTGTTCTTCAATACACTGTGACGATTCCCACACTCAAGCCACTTGAACTCCTCATCCACAACACACCTAACATCAGGAAGACACCCCAGCCATTTAATGCCTTGGCACCTATAGATGAGTATGACTCCAGTGCACTTTTAACTATGACCGAGGACATCACCAAACAGGATGATGAAACATTTCAAGACTTTGTGAAAAACTTTGAGAAAAATTATGCACCGAGATGCAAACAAACCTGGGTTCAAGTTCAGCAAACAATTTTCACACATATCTTAGAACTGTTTGTGGCAGTGTCATCTAGTCTCTCCTCTCCAGGAAAGACTGGGAGTCGGGAACAAACCCAAGACAGACTGTCTGCAGCGTATGGTGTGGATATCATTGTCAATGAAGACATGTCGGTTGTTATTACAGGTGTTGATGCACTACCTACATTTGCCAATGAGCAGGTTGCAAAAGAGGTTTTATTTTTAATGTATGCTGACCAGGAGTGTTATAGACAGGCGGGAAGTCATGTGACCAGGGTAACTTCTGCTAATTAAACAATATTGTAAGACTGGAATATAGTCATTTTCATATGAATTAGAAACCTACTGCACAGAGTTACGGTCAACTTATGGAATCAAAGACATCTATTCAATCAAGGTGTGCAAAATCATTGCTCAACCAATCAGAATGCCTAGACATGGCACTGTCACGGCAAGGTACTTGTATGAACCGTAACTACTTCCCACTCATACGAAAACGACTCTATGTACAAAGTGTGTACAAAATAATATGAAATGTCACTGCAAAAAAAGGTTGTTAATTCAGTCTGTGATAATGTCTGATGTGGTGCCAGACAATATAATAATTGAAGAAATTGAAGAAACCTTACGAACTACATTACTAACAATTACCAAGCGACAAATTACCATATAATATAATCATTGTCGGGTTGAAAATCATGAATCATAGAAGTTACACGTCTGATGTCTGGAGAAACAGTATACAGCTATTTCAAAAAAGGTTGGTGAAGGTTTTGTTGCATCTTGCATACCAAGCCCGAAATGCACTATGGGCGATGTGAATGGAGTCAGCGAAAGGTCACAACAATATGGACTCTGGGAATTTTCCCAAACTTTATCTTCACAATATGGAGCCGGCATATTTTCTTCTGTATTTGCATGCTGACATTATTTATATATGATCCACAATACATTTCGGGCTTGGTATGCAACATGCAAGATGCAACAGAACTGGCACCAACCTTTTTAAAAATAGCTGTATAGCTAATTGCATAATCGTTGTCGGGTTCAATCTCGTCCCCAGAGCCTGCGTTTCTTTCGACCAGCGGCGAAGAACGTAGGCTCTGGCATAATCCATTTTTGAGACAATTTGATTGGCTATTCCATTTTAGAAACTACGCACGCGCAAGATTCCGGAAATGAAATATATCCAATGAAAATTGAGTTGTCAAAACAACCCGGTGTCCCAACTTCCGTTCAAAACAAAAATTAAGATTTTTCAACGGTTTCATTGACATGTTATTTTAAACATGTCGCCTCGATCTGCAACATTAAAATATCTAAGCACAGAGAAAAATCCAGTTTATCTAAGCTTATATGTATCTCGAAGTGTCTTGAGAAGTTTTCAAACGAAGCTCAAAATTTACACGAAGAGTGATGGTTATTACTCGGGCTCTTCCGAAGGAAGCCCGAGTTATAAAATGCGAATTTCGGTAGTAGTAGTATAGTTTTGTTCGGCTCAAGAATGACGAAAGTATGCGACGTATTTAATCGTATCCGGAGTTTCAAGATTACTCAGCAGATAAGAAAAGACAATACGACACACAGGACTCAAGTAGATTATGAATCTTAGTTTTGAAAGCAACATGTCGTTAATAATCCGTTACTGAGCAGCTTCGTATTATGTCTCTGAAGCTAGAGAGCAAGGGTTTGATTTTTCAGTAGATTTTGTTTAGATAGCTAATATCGCTTTGCTTGCTGCCTGACTGTCGTAACGCGAGGGCGTTATCGGAACCATCTGACCTATGCAACCTCAAGACGTATCATGTTCGTACTCATCCGACTCATAGTCTCCCTCGTCACTCAACTGTCACTGATTGTCATGACGTCAGAGAAATGATATTGTATTGAAGAAGATGTCCTTGTTTTATTCGACGTTCGAACCGTAATAACTCGAACCCGAACTCGATTCCAAACTCGACGTTTCGGGATCTGAAGCTAG
This sequence comes from Actinostola sp. cb2023, assembly GCA_033675265.1. Lineage (NCBI taxonomy): Eukaryota > Metazoa > Cnidaria > Anthozoa > Actiniaria > Actinostolidae > Actinostola > Actinostola sp. cb2023. Next base: position 334,806 of record JAUJYZ010000343.1, on the reverse strand, counting down.
AGAGGGGGCCTTTACACGAACTCATCAAAATCAAATCAATTGAACTCAAAGTCAAATGGTAATCAAATGAACTCAAAGTCAAAGGCAAATCAAATGAACTCGACACATACATGTATATACAGTCTCCCTCGTCACGCAACTGTCAGTCATTGTCAGGTCTCTCCTCACGCAACTGACATGTCCTTGTCATAAGCCCGAGTGTACGCTCATTGAGCGTCTTGTTAATCTAATATTCTTTAGGCTAGCAACTGAAAGGCGGTGCCAATCGAGGTGCTTACGAAGGCGAAAGATTCAAAAGAAATACATTTGAAGGAGAGACAACAATAACCAGAGAAGATGAAGATGATAGATTCAAATAATTAACTGATATGTAAAGTAGACACGAGTAAATAAACCCGTAGGAAGAACTGTTCGCGTATCCTTCTGCTGTAAAAACCACTGCTTTTAATAAAGACTTCAGATACTGCGCTTCTTTCACTGTTATATCTTCTTTACCAAGTGTTTTAAAGCGTACTCTATTCCCTAATGAAACCTTTCGAAGGATTCCACTGAAACTGAATCGACAATTTGAATCGACAACAACCAACTGCCCAGCTAACTTGCGCATGCGCTCTAAAACCGGAAGAACAAGAAATCCTGTTCCCAAAAAATGGATTATGCCAGAGCCTACGTTCTCGTCGCTGGCCGAAAGTAACGCAGGCTCTGGGGACGAGATTGTGTCGGGTTGAAAATCATAAATCATAGAAGCTGAGACCGCAAGGATGGATGGGAAATTGGTTCATGAGCCACATTACATACAGATATATTCAATGTTCTGTAGTTTTGAAGGGATATGAGCTATTTCAATAGACGTTGATAATTCTAAATAGTGTATTCCAAGACCGAAATGCATTTTGGGACTCGTGTAATATTGTCTAAGGTAATATAAATAATAATATTTTATTTTATTTTTTGTGTATTCCATCAGAAACAATATACTAGCTCCATATGGCGAACAAATCGCTGTATATTTACTTTTCATTTCAAAATAACGAGGCCCACAATGCCCTTTGGTCTTGGAATGCACTATTCAGTATGCAGTATTCAGTTTTCAACGTTTTTTGAAATTGCTGTATGAGCTATTTAACTAATACTCCGTTCACACCAAGGCTTAAACATGGTTTAACCCGTGACAAAACTTTTTGTATCTTCAACCTGAGTTTTATTACAAAACTGCCAAGCTTTCGGGCTAAGCGCCCATCTTCAGGGCTAAATGCATAAAATCTAATTACAACGGCTATAAGTATACGAACACAAACAAACGCCACCAAACAAGCAAGCTCGTGCGCAACTAACTGAACAGTCTCGCGCAAAGCAAACAAAATCGAACAACGCCAGACTGATAAAAAGAATGAAAAAGGTGCGCGAGGAATAGAAAATGAAGTATTAACGTAAGAATTGAAAATAATAAATAGAAAGGTAGCCAAAAAACGAAACCAGTGCGCGATGAACTATAAAAACAGAATAAAATTGAGTAAACGAATGAATGAACGAATGAATGAACGAATGGATGAACAAATAAATGAATGATAGAATGTTCATTCATTCGTTCTTTTATTCAATCATTCGTTTACTCAATTTTATTCTGTTTTTATAGTTCATCGCGCACTGGTTTCGTTTTTTGGCTACCTTTCTATTTATTATTTTCAATTCTTACGTTAATACTTCATTTTCTATTCCTCGCGCACCTTTTTCATTCTTTCTATCTGGCGTTGTTCGATTTTGTTTGCTTTGCGCGAGACTGTTCAGTTTGTTGCGCACGAGCTTGCTTGTTTGGTGGCGTTTGTTTGTGTTCGTATACTTATAGCCGTTGTAATTAGATTTTATGCATTTAGCCCTGAAGATGGGCGCTTAGCCCGAAAGCTTGGCAGTTTTGTAATAAAACTCAGGTTGAAGATACAAAAAGTTTTGTCATGAATTATCCAACCTACAAACCAACATTAGATTATGGTTTAACCCATTGACTCCTACACCGGCCGAAACCGGCCGTAAACATCGATACTGCTTTGAAAAATTCTAACTTTCTGAATTTTCGTAACATCGATCTCATGGCCAGTTATTAGTGACAACTAGATAACTCTTCATATTTTAACCTCAAGTAAACTGACTTACAGGTCCGATTTCTGGGCATTAGTTCAATTTGTTTGCCATAAAAATCAAAAATGCGTGTTTCTGACGCAATTTTACACCTCGAAAATGAACGACATTTGACTTGGATTTTCTTCCAAAATACATCCTTGCGAACAAAACGCCACTTTCTCAGCAAACTTCCATCTCTCTTCTTGATATATTCGGGAATTTTTCCCTCTCTCTTCCTTAACTCGCCGAACAATAGCCATTTCCTTAGGACCACTTTCGCTAACACGTGTTTTCCTTCTGCACGCCCGAAAAGGATGCCGGGAACATCCGGGAATTTTCCACAGAAATCCTCCCGCCATTTCCGTTTTTTAAGAATATATAGAGTGTCGAGCCACTCGGTCCTACAGGCAAAATATTGCACCGGTTGCATTCTTTTCAAGTTCAAAGTCGCCAAAAATGCCTTTGTAGGCCCTGCATGGAATCCACCACAGAAAGACCAGAGAGACCATTTCACTTGGAGTCCGCCATTTTGGAAAATCTCAACGAGCTGCCGAAATGTGTTCGTGAATTCGTATCTTCCTCCTGAGTTCTTCCAGGAGAACGGTCTCTACCACACCAGTCAAGCTTAATGATGCTGTCCTGGGGGCTTCTGTGGTGAATAATGGCTATAAACACTCTAAAAATGCAAAATTGGCCTCTTCGAGTAGTGATTACTACTAGCCCCTACGAGCTCCCAAGAAGAAAGGCAGCACACGTGAAGACGCGAGCCCACAGGCATTCAGAACTGTCAAGATTTCCATGGAAACCCCTTATATGGAATCGAAATTTCCTACGACGTGATTAGATCCAGAAAATCGCTAAAAAACTCAAAATAGCTCAGGAGCGAATGGGTTAAGGTGGTTTAACTAAACAGGTTTAGAAAATTATCTACAAACGCCATGGAACTTTTGGCACAAAACTGCTGGTAAACTGTCCTTTGTGTTGCATAGTATAAATACCAGATAGTTTGATTCTTGAGAAATTAGATGCTCTCAGATTATAGAAGCTAGAAAAATCCAGTTTAACTAAACAAGTTTTGGTGTGAATGGGGCATATGGCACGGAGTTACAGTCACGCTACGGATTTGAAGACATTGTATTCAACCAATCACAGCACACAAAATCATTGCTCAACAAATCAGAATGCTTAGACTCGGCACAGTCACTAACAGTACTGTCACCACAAGGCACAAACCGTACCGTAACTACTTCCCACTCATACCAAAATGACTCTAAACATTGTCAGGTTGATAGTCATGAAAACTGGGACCACATGATTGGAGTTCTGGGATTACAGTGCGACTCTCAAAAACTGGGACCACCTGTAGTGTATTCACATACTTCTGTCATTGTTATTAGCCAATCAGCTTTCAACATGGTGAGACATTCTATTGTTTTAGGTCAAGACTGAAGTACATAAATGTTTGCAAATACATTCCAGGTGGTCAAAGTTGTAAAATGAGCTCTAGGCCAAAAACATGTACTCCCAAGAACTTATTGAACTTATATTTTTCAGATTGTGCGACTGGTGCTTTGTCCCATAAGAAACACTTTGTTCTTCAATACACTGTGATGGTTCCTACACTCAAGCCACTTGAACTCCTCATCCACAACACACCTAACATCAGGAAGACACCCCAGCCATTTAATGCCTTGGCACCTATAGATGAGTATGACTCCAGTGCACTTTTAACTACGACCGAGGACATCACCAAACAGGATGATGAAACATTTCAAGACTTTGTGAAAAACTTTGAGAAAAATTATGCACCGAGATGCAAACAAACCTGGTCTCAAGTTCAGCAAACAATTTTCACACATATCTTAGAACTGTTTGTGGCGGTGTCATCTAGTCTCTCCCCTCCAGGAAAGACTGACAGTCAGGAACAAACCCAAGACAGACTGTCTGCAGCGTATGGTGTGGATATCATTGTCAATGAAGACATGTCGGTTGTTATTACAGGTGTTGATGCACTACCTACATTTGCCAATGAGCAGGTTGCAAAAGAGGTTTTATTTTTAATGTATGCCAACCAGGAGTGTTATAGACAGGCAGGAAGTCATGTGACCAGGGTAACTTCTGCTAATTAAACAATATTGTAAGACTGGAATATAGTCATTTTCATATGAATTAGAAACCTACTGCACAGAGTTACGGTCAACTTATGGAATCAAAGACATCTATTCAATCAAGGTGTGCAAAATCATTGCTCAACCAATCAGAATGCCTAGACATGGCACTGTCACGGCAAGAACCGTAACTACTTCCCACTCATACGAAAACGACTCTATGTACAAAGTGTGTACAAAATAATATGAAATGTCACTGCAAAAAAAGGTTGTTAATTCAGTCTGTGATAATGTCTGATGTGGTGCCAGACAATATAATAATTGAAGAAATTGAAGAAACCTTACGAACTACATTACTAACAATTACCAAGCGACAAATTACCATATAATATAATCATTGTCGGGTTGAAAATCATGAATCATAGAAGTTACACGTCTGATGTCTGGAGAAACAGTATACAGCTATTTCAAAAAAGGTTGGTGAAGGTTTTGTTGCATCTTGCATACCAAGCCCGAAATGCACTATGGGCGATGTGAATGGAGTCAGCGAAAGGTCACAACAATATGGACTCTGGGAATTTTCCCAAACTTTATCTTCTTCACAATATGGAGCCGGCATATTTTCTTCTGTATTTGCATGCTGACATTATTTATATATGATCCACAATACATTTCGGGCTTGGTATGCAACATGCAAGATGCAACAGAACTGGCACCAACCTTTTTAAAAATAGCTGTATAGCTAATTGCATAATCGTTGTCGGGTTCAATCTCGTCCCCAGAGCCTGCGTTTCTTTCGACCAGCGGCGAAGAACGTAGGCTCTGGCATAATCCATTTTTGAGACAATTTGATTGGCTATTCCATTTTAGAAACTACGCACGCGCAAGATTCCGGAAATGAAATATATCCAATGAAAATTGAGTTGTCAAAACAACCCGGTGTCCCAACTTCCGTTCAAAACAAAAATTAAGATTTTTCAACGGTTTCATTGACATGTTATTTTAAACATGTCGCCTCGATCTGCAACATTAAAATATCTAAGCACAGAGAAAAATCCAGTTTATCTAAGCTTATATGTATCTCGAAGTGTCTTGAGAAGTTTTCAAACGAAGCTCAAAATTTACACGAAGAGTGATGGTTATTACTCGGGCTCTTCCGAAGGAAGCCCGAGTTATAAAATGCGAATTTCGGTAGTAGTAGTATAGTTTTGTTCGGCTCAAGAATGACGAAAGTATGCGACGTATTTAATCGTATCCGGAGTTTCAAGATTACTCAGCAGATAAGAAAAGACAATACGACACACAGGACTCAAGTAGATTATGAATCTTAGTTTTGAAAGCAACATGTCGTTAATAATCCGTTACTGAGCAGCTTCGTATTATGTCTCTGAAGCTAGAGAGCAAGGGTTTGATTTTTCAGTAGATTTTGTTTAGATAGCTAATATCGCTTTGCTTGCTGCCTGACTGTCGTAACGCGAGGGCGTTATCGGAACCATCTGACCTATGCAACCTCAAGACGTATCATGTTCGTACTCATCCGACTCATAGTCTCCCTCGTCACTCAACTGTCACTGATTGTCATGACGTCAGAGAAATGATATTGTATTGAAGAAGATGTCCTTGTTTTATTCGACGTTCGAACCGTAATAACTCGAACCCGAACTCGATTCCAAACTCGACGTTTCGGGATCTGAAGCTAGAGAGGGGGCCTTTACACGAACTCATCAAAATCAAATCAATTGAACTCAAAGTCAAATGGTAATCAAATGAACTCAAAGTCAAAGGCAAATCAAATGAACTCGACACATACATGTATATACAGTCTCCCTCGTCACGCAACTGTCAGTCATTGTCAGGTCTCTCCTCACGCAACTGACATGTCCTTGTCATAAGCCCGAGTGTACGCTCATTGAGCGTCTTGTTAATCTAATATTCTTTAGGCTAGCAACTGAAAGGCGGTGCCAATCGAGGTGCTTACGAAGGCGAAAGATTCAAAAGAAATACATTTGAAGGAGAGACAACAATAACCAGAGAAGATGAAGATGATAGATTCAAATAATTAACTGATATGTAAAGTAGACACGAGTAAATAAACCCGTAGGAAGAACTGTTCGCGTATCCTTCTGCTGTAAAACCACTGCTTTTAATAAAGACTTCAGATACTGCGCTTCTTTCACTGTTATATCTTCTTTACCAAGTGTTTTAAAGCGTACTCTATTCCCTAATGAAACCTTTCGAAGGATTCCACTGAAACTGAATCGACAATTTGAATCGACAACAACCAACTGCCCAGCTAACTTGCGCATGCGCTCTAAAACCGGAAGAACAAGAAATCCTGTTCCCAAAAAATGGATTATGCCAGAGCCTACGTTCTCGTCGCTGGCCGAAAGTAACGCAGGCTCTGGGGACGAGATTGTGTCGGGTTGAAAATCATAAATCATAGAAGCTGAGACCGCAAGGATGGATGGGAAATTGGTTCATGAGCCACATTACATACAGATATATTCAATGTTCTGTAGTTTTGAAGGGATATGAGCTATTTCAATAGACGTTGATAATTCTAAATAGTGTATTCCAAGACCGAAATGCATTTTGGGACTCGTGTAATATTGTCTAAGGTAATATAAATAATAATATTTTATTTTATTTTTTGTGTATTCCATCAGAAACAATATACTAGCTCCATATGGCGAACAAATCGCTGTATATTTACTTTTCATTTCAAAATAACGAGGCCCACAATGCCCTTTGGTCTTGGAATGCACTATTCAGTATGCAGTATTCAGTTTTCAACGTTTTTTGAAATTGCTGTATGAGCTATTTAACTAATACTCCGTTCACACCAAGGCTTAAACATGGTTTAACCCGTGACAAAACTTTTTGTATCTTCAACCTGAGTTTTATTACAAAACTGCCAAGCTTTCGGGCTAAGCGCCCATCTTCAGGGCTAAATGCATAAAATCTAATTACAACGGCTATAAGTATACGAACACAAACAAACGCCACCAAACAAGCAAGCTCGTGCGCAACTAACTGAACAGTCTCGCGCAAAGCAAACAAAATCGAACAACGCCAGACTGATAAAAAGAATGAAAAAGGTGCGCGAGGAATAGAAAATGAAGTATTAACGTAAGAATTGAAAATAATAAATAGAAAGGTAGCCAAAAAACGAAACCAGTGCGCGATGAACTATAAAAACAGAATAAAATTGAGTAAACGAATGAATGAACGAATGAATGAACGAATGGATGAACAAATAAATGAATGATAGAATGTTCATTCATTCGTTCTTTTATTCAATCATTCGTTTACTCAATTTTATTCTGTTTTTATAGTTCATCGCGCACTGGTTTCGTTTTTTGGCTACCTTTCTATTTATTATTTTCAATTCTTACGTTAATACTTCATTTTCTATTCCTCGCGCACCTTTTTCATTCTTTCTATCTGGCGTTGTTCGATTTTGTTTGCTTTGCGCGAGACTGTTCAGTTTGTTGCGCACGAGCTTGCTTGTTTGGTGGCGTTTGTTTGTGTTCGTATACTTATAGCCGTTGTAATTAGATTTTATGCATTTAGCCCTGAAGATGGGCGCTTAGCCCGAAAGCTTGGCAGTTTTGTAATAAAACTCAGGTTGAAGATACAAAAAGTTTTGTCATGAATTATCCAACCTACAAACCAACATTAGATTATGGTTTAACCCATTGACTCCTACACCGGCCGAAACCGGCCGTAAACATCGATACTGCTTTGAAAAATTCTAACTTTCTGAATTTTCGTAACATCGATCTCATGGCCAGTTATTAGTGACAACTAGATAACTCTTCATATTTTAACCTCAAGTAAACTGACTTACAGGTCCGATTTCTGGGCATTAGTTCAATTTGTTTGCCATAAAAATCAAAAATGCGTGTTTCTGACGCAATTTTACACCTCGAAAATGAACGACATTTGACTTGGATTTTCTTCCAAAATACATCCTTGCGAAACAAAACGCCACTTTCTCAGCAAACTTCCATCTCTCTTCTTGATATATTCGGGAATTTTTTCCCTCTCTCTTCCTTAACTCGCCGAACAATAGCCATTTCCTTAGGACCACTTTCGCTAACACGTGTTTTCCTTCTGCACGCCCGAAAAGGATGCCGGGAACATCCGGGAATTTTCCACAGAAATCCTCCCGCCATTTCCGTTTTTTAAGAATATATAGAGTGTCGAGCCACTCGGTCCTACAGGCAAAATATTGCACCGGTTGCATTCTTTTCAAGTTCAAAGTCGCCAAAAATGCCTTTGTAGGCCCTGCATGGAATCCACCACAGAAAGACCAGAGAGACCATTTCACTTGGAGTCCGCCATTTTGGAAAATCTCAACGAGCTGCCGAAATGTGTTCGTGAATTCGTATCTTCCTCCTGAGTTCTTCCAGGAGAACGGTCTCTACCACACCAGTCAAGCTTAATGATGCTGTCCTGGGGGCTTCTGTGGTGAATAATGGCTATAAACACTCTAAAAATGCAAAATTGGCCTCTTCGAGTAGTGATTACTACTAGCCCCTACGAGCTCCCAAGAAGAAAGGCAGCACACGTGAAGACGCGAGCCCACAGGCATTCAGAACTGTCAAGATTTCCATGGAAACCCCTTATATGGAATCGAAATTTCCTACGACGTGATTAGGTCCAGAAAATCGCTAAAAAACTCAAAATAGCTCAGGAGCGAATGGGTTAGGTGGTTTAACTAAACAGGTTTAGAAAATTATCTACAAACGCCATGGAACTTTTGGCACAAAACTGCTGGTAAACTGTCCTTTGTGTTGCATAGTATAAATACCAGATAGTTTGATTCTTGAGAAATTAGATGCTCTCAGATTATAGAAGCTAGAAAAACCCAGTTTAACTAAACAAGTTTTGGTGTGAATGGGGCATATGGCACGGAGTTACAGTCACGCTACGGAATTGAAGACATTGTATTCAACCAATCACAGCACACAAAGTCATTGCTCAACAAATCAGAATGCTTAGACTCGGCACAGTCACGCACGGTACTGTCGCCACAAGGCACAAACCGTACATTAACTACTTCCCACTCATACCAAAACGACTCTAAACATTGTCAGGTTGATAGTCATGAAAACTGGGACCACATGATTGGAGTTCTGGGATTACAGTGCGACTCTCAAAACTGTAACCACCTGTAGTGTATTCACATACTTCTGTCATTGTTATTAGCCAATCAGCTTTCAACATGGTGAGACATTCTATTGTTTTAGGTCAAGACTGAAGTACATAAATGTATGCAAATACATTCCAGGTGGTCAAAGTTGTAAAATGAGCTCTAGGCCAAAAACATGTACTCCCAAGAACTTATTGAACGTATTTTTTTCAGATTGTGCGACTGGTGCTTTGTCCCATAAGAAACACTTTGTTCTTCAATACACTGTGACGATTCCCACACTCAAGCCACTTGAACTCCTCATCCACAACACACCTAACATCAGGAAGACACCCCAGCCATTTAATGCCTTGGCACCTATAGATGAGTATGACTCCAGTGCACTTTTAACTATGACCGAGGACATCACCAAACAGGATGATGAAACATTTCAAGACTTTGTGAAAAACTTTGAGAAAAATTATGCACCGAGATGCAAACAAACCTGGGTTCAAGTTCAGCAAACAATTTTCACACATATCTTAGAACTGTTTGTGGCAGTGTCATCTAGTCTCTCCTCTCCAGGAAAGACTGGGAGTCGGGAACAAACCCAAGACAGACTGTCTGCAGCGTATGGTGTGGATATCATTGTCAATGAAGACATGTCGGTTGTTATTACAGGTGTTGATGCACTACCTACATTTGCCAATGAGCAGGTTGCAAAAGAGGTTTTATTTTTAATGTATGCTGACCAGGAGTGTTATAGACAGGCGGGAAGTCATGTGACCAGGGTAACTTCTGCTAATTAAACAATATTGTAAGACTGGAATATAGTCATTTTCATATGAATTAGAAACCTACTGCACAGAGTTACGGTCAACTTATGGAATCAAAGACATCTATTCAATCAAGGTGTGCAAAATCATTGCTCAACCAATCAGAATGCCTAGACATGGCACTGTCACGGCAAGGTACTTGTATGAACCGTAACTACTTCCCACTCATACGAAAACGACTCTATGTACAAAGTGTGTACAAAATAATATGAAATGTCACTGCAAAAAAAGGTTGTTAATTCAGTCTGTGATAATGTCTGATGTGGTGCCAGACAATATAATCATTGTCGGGTTGAAAATCATGAATCATAGAAGTTACACGTCTGATGTCTGGAGAAACAGTATACAGCTATTTCAAAAAAGGTTGGTGAAGGTTTTGTTGCATCTTGCATACCAAACCCGAAATGCGCTATGGGCGATGTGAATGGAGTCAGCGAAAGGTCACAACAATATGGACTCTGGGAATTTTCCCAAACTTTATCTTCACAATATGGAGCCGGCATATTTTCTTCTGTATTTGCATGCTGACATTATTTATATATGATCCACAATACATTTCGGGCTTGGTATGTAAGATGCAATTGCAAGATGCAACAAAACTGGCACCAACCTTTTTTGAAATAGCTGTATAGCTAATTGCATAATCGTTGTCGGGTTGAAAATCATAAATCATAGAAGCTGAGACCGCAAGGATGGATGGGAAATTGGTTCATGAGCCACATTACATACAGATATATTCAATGTTCTGTAGTTTTGAAGGTATATGAGCTATTTAACTAAGATCCTACAAGTCTGGATAAAAAGGTCGATGATTTGACGGTGTTATTTGAGAGTTTTAAATTCCCAGAATTCCTTTTGATCATAGCTTTCATGATTTTCAACCCGACAACGATTATGCAATTAGCTACATTTTGTATATGAGCAGAAGAGCTGTTGTGATTGGATAATACAAACAATAGAATTCATTATCTACTATTGTCTAGTTGTTCTATTGTTTTGTTTCTATTGATTTACTTTAATAGTATTGGGTTATATACTGTACCTTCCAAGAGCTGCAACCCTGCCCAGATAAAATGAAGAACTGTTTGACTAGATTTCAACTATTTGAAACAACATTGTGGAATTTATGGTGCAGTTCAAGACTTCCCAGAATTCCTTTTGGTCTTAGCTTTCATAACTTGCAGCCTGACAACATTTTTTAGCTGATTATTTAGCAATTATTGGACGAGGTTGTTGTCAGTGACGAGCAGAATAATTATTTGCCGATGCTGAAGGCAGAGGCAAATAATTATCTGCGAGCCACTGACAAAATCACAATATTTTGCTAGAACCGAGTTCAATAATTATTATTGAACTCGGTTCTAGCAAAATATTGTGATTTTGTCAGTGGCTCACAGATAATTATTTGTCTCTGCCTTCAGCATCGGCAAATAATTATTGTTTTATCATTCACATTATTTTCTCTCACCTAAAGCAACAACTCTGGAAAAAATCGAGCTGCCATTGTCGAGGAGAACGAAAACACTTATTACTCGGGCCTATCCACAGGAAGCCCGAGTTATAAATTGGGCTTTCTTTTTCTTCGTAGGTCACAAAATGGACAAATCGTCATGACAGCGCATGCGCTCGGTCGTATATCGCAGGCTCATACGAGACGTGCACGTTTGACCACGTTTGACTCATTCGAAGAAGGAATACTTCTGTGCCTGTGTCGTTTGAAAAAGTTCGATATTCCTCTTTCGGACAAAGCTCATGACATCGTCGATAACTGAGATGATATATCGCTTGCTGTTAGACACGCTCTTCTCACTTACAAATGCACACGCTGTTCGTGGTAGGCCCACACTAAAAGAAGACGAGCGTTTTCGAAACGGGTCGGTCCACGAACTCGAAGAGCTACAAATCTGAGCTACAAAATAACATAAATATGAACATTATGAACTCAAATAAGAACTCATCTGAGAACTGCATAGCTATGCACAGTGTATTACACAACACGAAGCCTGATGAACTGAAGTTTGACGACAAAAAGCAAACAGATATCTTGAAGAAAGGTGAGAACTTCAAAGCGGCCATGATAGAATCGTACGAACTACATAACTGAATCAATATTACAAGATTGTCAACAACAGCTTACTATTGTAGAGACGAAATCAAATGTTCGCATCCAGGCTAACCTTTGTAGTGAAAATGTTCATGATGACTCGTCAATTAATGAAATAAATGAGTTTAGATCTCGACGTGCAATGTTTGTTTCTTGTATTGAAAAAACTGTGCCAGCATCGTCACAGATTCATCATATTGTCAATAATATACGTATTGCTCGACGTGACTGCTATAGACCTATTCCCAGTACTATAAAAAGACAGTCTTTTAGAAAGATCACTTACCGCTCTATTCATATTGTCTCCAAAAGAAGAAAGAAAAATAGGCAGTCAAGGACTGCATGTGGCTACTATAAATAAACAAAAACAGGTAGTCTATAACTACATGTAGGTACTGCGGTTTTGAAATATAGAAGCAATGTGTAGTTGGATTGATTCCTCTGTTGAACTGGTGGTATGTTTGAACTATCTGCTGGAACTTGTTCTTTGGTTCTATATAATGCTAATTTACTGAATCAGAAATGTATTTTAATACAAAGTTTAATTGAAAACAATTGTGACAGCGTACAAATAATTGAACAATAACAGTCATGTTATTAACCGAATCAATATGAACAGCATTGATATATCATTAGTGATTGAATATTAATATTAATTTAACAATGAATTGATAATGGCGTCATGACGACTCCGAAACGTCGCTCAATAAATCTTTTCCTTTCTTTGAGTTTTGCGATATTATGCTTTTCCAAAAATTTAACTGAAGTGGTGTTTATTTATTTATTTGACTTCTGCACCTAAATATATGAAAACTTTGAGTATAATAAATAGAATATCTAATTTGAAGATAGGTTTACACTCTAATATACTATGATTTTATGCTATTTTGCACCAGAAACTAGACACATCTCTCGTGTGTAAAGATCTTTTCAGTTCACAGGCTCGCCAGTCACCACCCTCTGTTTGTGTATTGGGCTTCCTGTGTCTTATTTGATCGATCGGCAGTATATAATTAATATGGCCGTAAATTCACTTCTAGAATCCTGTCCTTTTGATATCTTGTATTTCTAAAACTGCTTTCAAAATAAAGATGAATATGCACTTCACTCCTGTGTGTCATTTATTTAGCGATTACAACGGCTTTTAGCGAGTTTTGGGATAAAGACTGAAAGAGTAACGAGAGCCGTGTTTGTTTTGTGTCTCGCATATTTAAAGACATTAAGTTATTTGTTCCTCGAAGAGAATTACTTGACACTTTAAATCGGTTATAGATCTGGCAGTTTACATGGAGCCACTACACAGACAAGAGTCGATCGTCATGGACTGATGGAGCTATTTTAAAGGCCGAACAAACACAAACACAATCGATATTCCACTGGAAAATAATCTCAACAAACCGTCACTGAAAAACTTGAAAACATCTTGATGATCAAACACTTGACACTTTGCACGAGAGATTGGTCCGGTTTCTGGTGCAAAATAGAATAGTAGAGAGTGTAAACTTACCCTTCTAAACAAAGCCGTGAAGCGAAAAGCACATGGAAATCCAACACGACGTATTTTGAACGCTATCGAATCGATAAAATGTCGACAACCACGAGAAGAATGAGTATCCGAATCGATAAAATGTCGACAACCAGACGAATAAACCATCGGGACCATCGTCGCGACATCGTGGCTGATTTTCGATCACCTGACTAGTTCCGAACACTATCCGAATTACTTACTTACGGACGGACTTTCACACTCGATGACATAGTGGCTACTTTCTTCTAAGAAGAGAAGTAGCCACAAAAAGGCTTTACAACGAGTTTTGAAGGAGCCAAATCTACAATCAATGGGTTTTATAGATGAAAACTGTTCTTCAAAGTTCACTACATATAAAAGTCTTAATCACAGAAGAAATTTCTGTCAGTCTGCATTGAGAACAGATATAGAAAAGAATCCTGGTCCTACTCTACTTATTGATCCAAACAAAACAATAAGAGCACCTTTATTAGTCAAGGCAATATTTTAGTATTTGGTCGAAATGCTGTCCAGACAACAATGTGTTGCAATGAGTTTGTGTTCTTTGATATACAATAAAAGACAACCAACAACCTCCCAGAGTGACCTGGTGCAAATAATGAATATTGGGAATGAGTTGTATACAAGCTTATCTCAATCAGCTGGACAGTCATTTTTGATGATGACAGAATTACCAACAATGCTCACAGTATATGATACAGACTATCAATTTGAATACAGCGAAAGCTACACTGGTAATGTACATGGTGACAGAGCAATAAATATTGAGGGTTATACCTACTGCATGCCCATAGATAGAGCTTTTGAATGTCTGTTGAGGGAAAATTATACTTCATTCATATTAACAATAGGATCCATTGCTGTTCAGAATAGAACAATGACCACTAACTAGAAAGTTTACACACTGAATTGTGAAACATTAATAATGGACACTGACATTACAAAACATTCCTCATCTGATCTGATTCATTATTATATGTTCTTCCTTTTATTTTAGTTATTGTCAGTTACTGAAAAAGTATGAGTTTCAATAAAATTCACTAGTTGTCTAATTATAACAATATTGTATTATTGTAGGAGGGAGGGTTACTACCTTTCTCCAACTGGTAGGGGTGATCGACGTCCTTTTAGGGTTCAAAATATTTCCTATGTGAACCTTTTAGGGTTCCGACACAAGACAGTTATGTAACACGAGTCCATACCTTTTAGGGTCAATTGAAAGAACACAAGAAATATGTTGTCCAGTCACTGATTAAATGATATCAGCACAATCACTTTTCTGCCATATATGGTCATATATGTTGTACCTTTTAGGGCTTGAAATCAACATGGCTTCAACAGCTCTTTTAATTTATGCATACTTTTTAGGGCTCGTTTTCAAAACCGGTCACTGATCACCCATATGGCAGTATTTTATATGTTGGCATCATAAACTATTTATTTTAAAATTAGTTTCATAAATAAAATAACACAAAAGCCTGCATGACTACAATGGGCAGATATCCTAACATCCTTATTCTTGGATGAAAAGCTTATGTAGCAATGTTTAGCATTCAACAGCACTTTAATTTGTATTTCACCATTAGAAGCCCGAGTAAACGCTTGTAGAGCGTCTTGTTCATAGGAAGTTATCTGCAGTGACATAGTCGTCTCTCGACCAATGAAAATCCTAGAGAAAATAATGTGAATGATAAAATGTATTGTGGGTTTCAGTGAATTAGTGTCAATAAGTAACGTGTAATTCATTGACTTAATTGAACAGAGGCAATAAACCTGAGTTGACTAACTGGGGCCACCCAGTTGTACACGTGAATTTGTTTTATAATCACGGTGGGCATAAATGGTCGGAAAATCGCTCATTTAAAAAATTTAGAAAATCGCAAAATTGACATTACTTCGTTCTTCTCATGATAACTAGCCTAAAATCGAAAACCGTTTTGAAATTGGACGAAAGTAACCAGAGTTATGAATATTTTTAACTTGATATTTTTTCCCAGGAAGATTTGGCACGAAATAATTCATACAAAACCATCGGTAAAATAAACCTCTTCGTAAAACTTTTTTGTTTGAAAACATTTTAGCGCCATACTTAGAGTATTGGAAGATCTATGACATGCGGAAATTTTGTTGATTTTAGAATTTTGATATTTTTAAATAATAGTTCAAATAATATTTTAAAAACAATTTAAAAAGTTTACACGTCATTATGACGTCACATAGTTTACAATATCTCTAATAGAGTTAATGAACATAAAAATCCGGCACTGTGTAGAATTAAAATACTTCTATAACAATAATAAATGTAAATAAAGTCATTTTACTGATTTCTCTCCCTTCAAACTGTTTATTTATTTTACCAATGACGTCATAGAGAATGATGTCATCAAAAAACTAAATCCCTTATAACTCAGGTTCTAATAATCGGAACATTATGAAAATTTCACCGAAGTGCACACAATGTTATTCTCTTTCAAAATATGCACTTTATTTTGTCATTGTGTTTAAACTAAATTTTCACAGCAATAAATGTAACTTTTTATTATGACGTCATCATTGCATCAGATTTTGACGACTAGTTTGAAATATCACACTACCTTTAATAAAGAAACTCTGAAATTTGTATTTCATTTCATGGAAGATTTTGGAAAATATGAATGATTTTGGAAAAATAGGACGTTTTCAGTGAGCAATTTTAGGGTCATTTATGCCCGCCATGAATATAGCAAAGATATAACACGCACTCTGATTGGCTAGAGTTCTATGAACTATTTCCCCATTGGCTGCACACTCTCGTCAACCTCCCACTGGCCTTGTCTGATCGCGCGCATGCTGTTCGAAATAACGCTCATGCTCGTTGACTAGAATTGCTATGAACTACATGTATTTCCCCATGGGCTGCATGCTCTCTAGATGCCATATTATACGCTCGTTGACTAATTGATAAACAAGTATTGAAGTGGCTTGTTTTTAACTACGTCTTTGTCTCATAAACCATATTAAGATCTGGTACAGTACATTATGTACGCTGTACTAGTTAACACAGATTACGTAAAAATGGTGTAAGTACATGTAGCCTGTGTAGCCAGGCTCTCACAGGGAAGGGGGAAGGGACCAGATGCAGGGAAGGGTGTAAGAAAAATAAAGTACACATTGCATACAAATTTTGCTGTTACATGTACTAGCTTTTGTGCAAATACATGTACAATGTACATAAAGAACGTACAGTACATGTAAAGCATTACTCCACAGCTGGACCCACTTCTCACAATTAACTTTACAGTATATAAATGGCACACTTCAAAGAAAATTATAGCAAGAGATCTTCAAAGAGATTGTGAAAAGTGGGAGCCACTTTTATTACAAGGTAAAGTATGTGACAATGGAAACAACTTTTATCAGAATAATGTTTTTATTGGTGAATTTTATGTCTGATTGTATCCAAATATTTTTTTCATTCTGTAATCTTTTATCCATAAGCATCTCCGAAAATATCTTGGCCTGCAAAAGCCTTGGCATCTTCATCCATCTTGTACCGTAACTTTAAACATAAGGTATGCTTTTAAAGACACAGGGAGAGGTAATTTACAAACCATATTTTCAGGGACAACGCTAAGGATTTCCATACGACACAAATGCTGCAGGTCCATTTTGACAGGCAGTTGCCATATTCTAGCACAGCTATCATTGTAGCCAACTGCCAACTCATGACAAGATTTAGAAAAAGCCACAGAACAAACCTCTAATGATAAACTGGCCATAGCACAGTCGAGTGTATAAAGATGGTGGTAAAATACTGTCTCATACATAAGAACCTGACCCGTTGTGGTCCCAAAAGCTAACAGACAGTAATCCTGACTGTGTTTCATGGTACTTATTTTGCATGGACTTGTGACAATGTTCTTTTCCAGTGCACAGCGTGGTTGCCTAGGATACAGAGTCCATACTTGGAACAGCCCATCAGAGAAGCAGACATCTAGTTGGGTTTTGGAAGTGTTGGGGTTAAACGAACACATGCAAGCGTTGTTCTGTGATGAGACGCTTCTTACCACCACGTAGATGTCAAAGCTGTCAGTTTTAAGGACATACAACTGTCCATGTGTCGTTGATATGGCAACAAGGCTGCCATCGCATGAAAATATGCAACTTTGTGTCTGACCTGCAAACATGTTGAGATGGCGTTCGCAGATGACTTTTAAGATCCTCTGTAAGACCTTTGATGGGCAAACACGCCATAAGCACAATTCGTGGTGGCTGCGACCGAAAGCTGTCGATACAACACTAATAGTCAGTGCAACAATGCCGTTTGGAGAAAACACAAAACAAGATGGCCTGCCATTCATGTTTTCAGATCCTAACTTAGACATACACTCGAATTTACACGGCTCGAGACGAGCATAATCATCAGGTACCTTCTCTACGAGATACAGAACCCCTAACCCACTGTTCAAAATAGACGCTATAATGAGCCCATCGCCATCGGGGGAAATAGAAAACTCCGGTACAGGAGAATATGTAAACAGGCTATCGTCGTGGCCTTCTGACGTGTCCATCAGATCCCAAATCTGTACAAAACCAGCTTTAAATACCCGTGTAACATTTGCAGACGTAGTGAATGTAGTCTGAGTCACCATAGTCGTATCGTCATGAAGACAGAAGGAGCAAGCACTGACTCGAAGTTGTTGATTGGAGCCGTGTTCTAACCGTTGTACGACGGTCAAGGGACGTGCAAATGACTGGCCTTTGCTCCTGTATGACTTGTATGTTACTGGACGATAATCTACATCCATGGCAAAACTACCGATTGAACTTCCCGTTGCACTAAATAACTGCACTGAAATCGACACTGAAATCAGCAACACATCGCCGCCATGTTGAATTTGTTGTTGTTTGCCGAACGACTAGAACCCAGTCCTCACACCACAGGTAACCCAATTATTCGTTTGCAACCACGTGGTATTTGGCGGATTTATTTGACCTTATTTATACGGCTGTTCTCAAATTTCAAAATATAATTTCCTTTGCCAAATAAAATAAAAACCTTATGAGCTTGTAGAGCTATCAAAATAACACCTCTGAGCCAAATTTTGGATCACTAGAGCATTTCTTTACCGAGCTATGGGCGAACGAATTTCCAAATATTCCAGTGTGTTTGTATAGCGGCGCCATGTTGGAAGACAACTGGATGTTTTCCAACATGGCGGCCAAAATTTCAAAAAATAAATTCAAGCTTAGAGTTGATATACATCACTTAATTTCACTATAAATAGAACTTCTAAACATGTATAAAACTAAAAACATTTAATTTGGTACAAATTTGTTGTTTTCCACGACTTTTCAAAGACGCCGACTAGCGCTAAGCCGGAGTTGCGTGACAAAATTCAAACTTCGATAACTCGGCCACAAAACATCGATCCCACCTGAAAATTTCTACAATAATTCATATCACAATTCTCTAAAACACTACCAAGAATCAAGTTGATAGGATTCATAGCTAAATTTTAGAATTAATTCTCAAGGGGAGCGACGTCAAGTGCAAACGAAGCGGAATAAGTACCGCACTTTCAATCATTTGGGAGTGCGTTTATATTACGTTTCGGGCCCGAATAATAACTTCTATATAACTTCTCCTTGATAATAACGCGACCCTTCAACATCTGTGTAGCGAGTTACCCCGTACTTTGTTTTACATGCTCTGCATTCCAAGCTAATTTTAGAAACATGTGCATCGTCAAGCTTTCCTCGCAGGTCTTGCACCTCTTGACAGGAGGAGACAGGAACATGGCAGCTTTATATGGGAAATTTCGATTAAACTTGTGAAATAGTTGCTGATTGGAAAGCACATCAGTCGACAGGAATTCAGTACTGTTTGTCTTAGCTGTCCATCGTTCGCCACATCTAATCCAGCAGTATCATTAACTAAAAGTCGCAGAGTCGAAGCAGCAGTTTCCAGCCTAGATTTCGTCAACTCAACGTACTCCTCTGATAGGATGCTGATATTCTTGAAGACCCTTGATCTCGGCAAACACTTGCTTTAATTGATCGATAAATATAACGAGACCACGTTCATTCCTCTCCCTTGTAATGCCAGCTAATGCCCGCCATCCTGTTTTATTCAAAATGGCGGGAGAGTAAAGAGCGCATTACATTATGGTCTAGTGAATTAATTAGAACGAAAAAAAAAAGTCCGATTGGAACGAAAAAAAGCAGTCAATGAGAATGTAAAATTTCATGACAAACAAAATGATTTTTCAAAGATCTGAATGTATATTTTGGTATTAGCAAGGAAAAAAGATATTCAGAGAATGAATATATAAACATGGCATCAAAATAAAAAGTATTAGAACGTATATTTATACAATTATAATTTTGACATGAACAGCGTTTCATAAATCAGGGCAATGTTTTTCGATGATTTTGACGTAAAAGTTAACATCCTCCAAAGACAGACCAGATTACGTAACTGCTTGATATGAGCTCGTGTATAAAAATAGAGCGGAGTCCGGGGAAAGAATCCAAAGAACCACGAGATTTCATCACACAATTTTCTGGTACGAAGCAAATCGCTTGTTTGAAAGTAAACACACCTTGCATGGTTAGTTTGGCCGCCAGAATCAGTAATATTTCCTCTTCCGCAATCATCTCGACATCAGTGAAGCGGAAGTTTCGAAGCGCATCGGTATGGCACTTCAGTTCATCCGAGAAAGCTCGTTTTTTAGCAATTCGATCTTGGACTTCCTCGAATGAAAATACGTTCTTCTTCTTCTTCTTTTTTTGTTCAGGTTCCTCCATGATGCATTGCTAATAATGATGCATTGTTATACAGCTATTTCAAAAAGGTTGGTGAAGGTTTTGTTGCATGTTGCATGTTGCATCTTGCATACCAAGCCTGAAATGTATTGTGGATCATATGTAAATAATGTCAGCATGCACATACAGAAGAAAGTATGCTGGCTCCATATTGCGAAGACAAAGTTTGGGAAAATTCGATCCCAGAGTCCATATTGTTGTGAACATGCAAGATGCAACAAAACCTTCACCAACCTCTTTTGTATAGTGAGTTATTGCTGGTTTGCACTTACGTCATCGTAAAATTTTCTGGGTCTTATATTGAGTATAATTGAACAAAAGGTCTTACAACCAAAATAGCAGTCAAAATCATGTATCTCAACCAAATTTTGAGTTATAAGAAGCTTTCAATGCCGGGATATGAGCGATCAAATGTGCGCATTATTTAGTGTGAATGTATGGGGCCGCCATCTTGGTGTGCAACCGTAGTAGGTTTAGTTAAGACATATCTTTTTAAGAAATATTTGCCTTAGTTATATAAACACAAACACTGAACACTAAATGAACACTTTTTATATTAATATTTTTATAGTTTATAATATTGGATCTTTATTTTATTTATTTATTAGTGTTACTAGTTTTGTAAGAGCATAGAGACAATAGTATTATGCTCCCAATACTTATTAGTCGGGCTTCCTGTGGAAGACCCGACTCTAAAAATGCAGAGCGGTCGTATTCTTCGTCTTTGGCTTCAAACCGCCAACTGGGTTCTACTGCGCATGCGCCCTGTGCCGGCTGCTCAGATAATTACCGAAGGCTCTGATCAACACGAGCCATTCTTCACAAACAAATATTGCTCAAAACAACTCAAATATCGCTCAAATGACTTCACATGTTGAGTTAAATGATGAAATAATGGGGATCAAAGCAAAATGCGAGAAGTTAGAAGATAAATATGCTATCAATATTGCACATACAAGATTGAAATCTAAACGAAGTCAAATGTCTTCTATTCTTTGCACCGCTGTAAATGTAATTGTGTGTTGTAGTAAGCTGATAGATCTTTATTTTGCTGAATTTTGAAATTGTTGTAAGTAAATCACTGATTTGAATGCCCAGAATCGGCTGGAAATATTGTGCATGATTGTTCGAGTCACATATTGGATCACGCTGCGATGTCTAGTTTATTTATATTTGTATTTGGTATGGATATATTTATGGCACCAAATAATAAACTATTGTCATTGTCATTTCTATGATTCGCTGAGTTTGTGAAATCGATTTTACAAAGAAAGCATGTTCTACCGAGTCATCCATAATCACCGAAGTATTGTTTTCAAAATAACCACAATAATTCATAGAGATGTGGATTTATCAATCCATTACTAGTACTGCAAAGGGTTTAGAAATCTTTAGAACTTAGAACGAATCGAAGTGAGTTGATGATACACGCATGCAGTGAAAAGAACAGTTGTGAGGTTTTCGGACACCGAACCGATCGAGGTACCTAAACCCATATTTACACTTCATCCAAACACTGTTTAATCACTCTGCGATGTGAGTTTGTGAAATCGCAGTACTGAAATTGCAAGGAAAGCATGTTCTATCGAGCTCGAGTCACGCAACGACGAGCAACCAAACACTGTTTGATCGCACTATAAGATATCTATATTTAGTTCAAATAGTACATTTCAGTTAGAAGCCCGACTTAAATAGAGCGTCTAGTGATTATTATTAGTAGTAGTACACCAACATGGCGGCCAAAACACCGAGGATCAAAATCACGTTAATATTACAAACAACTCAGTTTCTCAATAGAGATATTAATAAAATCAAACTTACATACCAGTTACGAAGTAAAAAACGTAACATTTGAAGCAAATTTCCCTAATTCTCTGGTTTTAGAATACACGTGACAGTGTTACGTGACAGAAATTGACTCTCAATAAATCAGAAACCAAACATCGAAAGTACACAGATTTTTTTGTGAAGACTTTTCTTATGGATATAAACAAAATATCAAACAAACAGTTTTGTACGATGAATATTTTAGATTTTAGCGTTTTGATGACGTCATGTGCAAACCAAGAATAGTGTTACGGAGTGTTACGTATAGTTTTGCAAAGATAAAGGTACTAGAGGGTTATTTCCAGAGGCTGAGAACTTCGGACTATTTCGATTTCTCGATAATCACCTACAGCGTTTCGGCAAGATGGCGGCCAACCAGGTTCGTCGAGGTTTCAGAAGAGAAAATAAACACACTGAAAGAAAACGTTGTCCCGAAAAACACAAATACGCGACAAAATATAGAATAAAGTTGTGAGTCCATATACGTAAGCAAACATCAAGCCATGGCATAAGGCATAACAGCAAATGATTGCCGATACTTTTCATAAGTTTAAGCTTAATACTTTCCCAAGTTTCCTTTTTTTTTTTTTTTCAAGCGAAACATTGTTCCCCTAGTTGTTCCCCTAGTTCCCTTTGATTCCTTGTTCAATTCAATTCAATTCTTTTATTCACACATATAAACAGGCCGAAACGTATATTTATATACAGTTCTTGGACCAGCAAGTAGTTCGCTTGATGTCTACACCATTTATCCTCAACTATAAAATATAAATATATATACCTAGTAGATATTTGTATTTTTCTTGTTCCCCTTGTTCCCCTTGTTCCCCTTGTTCCCCTTGTTCCCCTTGTTCCCCTTGTTCCCCTTGTTCCCCTTGTTCCCCTTGTTCCCCTTGTTCCCCTTGTTCCCCTTGTTCCCCTTGTTCCCCTTGTTCCCCTTGTTCCCCTTGTTCCCCTTGTTCCCCTTGTTCCCCTTGTTCCCCTTGTTCCCCTTGTTCCCCTTGTTCCCCTTGTTCCCCTTGTTCCCCTTGTTCCCCTTGTTCCCCTTGTTCCCCTTGTTCCCCTTGTTCCCCTTGTTCCCCTTGTTCCCCTTGTTCCCCTTGTTCCCCTTGTTCCCCTTGTTCCCCTTGTTCCCCTTGTTCCCCTTGTTCCCCTTGTTCCCCTTGTTCCCCTTGTTCCCCTTGTTCCCCTTGTTCCCCTTGTTCCCCTTGTTCCCCTTGTTCCCCCCTTGTTCCCCTTGTTCCTTGTATATATATACCTAGTAGGTATTTGTACTTTTCTTGTTCCCCTTGTTCCCCTTGTTCCCCTTGTTCCTTCCTTGTATATATACCTAGTAGGTATTTATTTGTATTTACCTTGTTCCCCTTGTTCCCCTTGTTCCCCCATAGTTCCCCTTGTTCTTTGTTCCTTGTATATATACCTAGTAGGTACCTGTATTTTTTACTTAGTAGTAAACAGAGGTATTAATTGCTAGTCCTCTACACACAGAATACAAGTACACATATAGTCATGATAACAGAAAGTCATAATTCACAAACTCTCTAAAAAAAACAGTTTTTTTACTATCGAAGCAAGAAGCTGACGACCGCAAAGGACTTTGGGAATCTCCTAATTAATTTATTTATCCGTGGTACTTGAGAAGCTATCCCTACGAGCGTTGAATAGCAATCATTTGGAACTATTCGGCCATTTGAAAATGCATGTTGTCAAAATGTCTACGGATAAATAAATGAATAAGTAGAAAGTCCCAATGCCCTTCGCGGTCGTCAGCTTCTTGCTTGTTGCTTTCGGCGGGGACAACGATTTTTGGAATAGGTGTATACTTGGTGTATATTAATTTACTAAAATTACTTATGTAGCTTTATGTCTACTAGAAAGTGTTTAATATTTGTCTAAACCTCATTAAAAATTAATGAGAAATTGATCCAACCAGGTTGGTTGAATCGGTCACATGCATGGATCTGTCCCCGATACAGACACTGATGAATAAAACATCAGTAGACCTAATGAATAAAACAGCAAGATACAGTACTAATGTTTGATTAATCAGTTCTATACAGTCATTCTCAAAAAGGTTGTCCAGATGAAAAGACTACAATACTACAATAAAGTCACGTGATTCATTATGTATATTCAATTCCGGCCTCTCGTGGAATTTCAATTTGAGACGGCAAAAGTACACGGCGCTTTTGTGAGAACTGAATATAATGGCGCTGGTATCAACTCGCAGTTCCGTGCGCAGTCCGCGCAGAAATTAAAAACATAATGAATCACGTGATTTTATTGTAGTATTGTAGTCTTTTCATCTGGACAACCTTTTTGGGAATGACTGTATATCAGTGCATGCAGTAAATATCACATATTGTATTTTGCTGTATTGGTTGATCGTTTTCTTAAATCATATATTAATCCTCGCTAATCCTTTACACTCCCTCTTCAGTCCGACGAAGGGCATCGGCTTGAAACGTCAGTAAAGTTAAATGCTCTCTTTTACGGTGTTATAAATTTCCTTTAACCAGTTTGAGGTTATCATTATACACCGACGCAGCCCATACTAGTGTATTCGCTAGTTTCCATATGTATTTTCACACTAATTAGTTTCTCGTGACCATGTTTTGGTATATCAATTAGCAGGGGCGGATCTAGAGATTTTGAAAGGGGGGTGCACCACTAAGGGGCCGTAAGGCCCCTTCTTCTAGGGGGTGTGGGGCATGCCCCCCCAGAAAAGTTTGAAATCTAGAAGCTCGAAAATGCAATTTCTATCCATTCTGGGCATCAAATGGTGGGGAGACGTGGGCGAATATGTATCGGGCCCAACTCAAAAAGGGGGGGGGGGGCACCGGCCCCCCATGCGCCCCCCCCCCCCCCCCCTTGGATTCGCCCCTGATTAGGGTGTTAAGACGCTTTCGTGATATCACTCGATAATGGTTTCATGGCAAGTGACGTACACACAGTTTTACAAAGCATTTTTTAAAGCATTAGGATACAGGGCCGTACATAACCCAAAATCATAGTTAGTAGAGGGGACTAACTATGCCAAAATTCAAGGGGGGCAGTACGTATTCAAAAGCAAAAAATAAATGAAAATAGTACAGTTCTCAGTACTTTTTGGTATCTTTTTCGCCTTGCTAGGGGGGCAACTAGGGGGGACAACTGCCCCCTCCTACCCCTGTGCTGTGTACGGCCCTCGTCCCTTGAGGAAAGACACAATCGTGCAGCGAAAGAATACTCTCGTGGGTATAGGCGCTGACCGTTGAAATCGCGGGCGTCACGTGTATTTGTTTCGCGCGAAATGAACCAGCGGCATTCTTTGAATTGAACTTCAAAGTTGCCGTGGTTCTTCAAAATTTGTCCCAATAACAAAGGCCTTTGTTTAAATGGTCATTTAACATTATGGAGGCTCTAGCTAGTAAACACACAAGTATATTCATCATGAATGAGGAAATTGGAGATTTACCTTCCGTTATGTTTGAATAGAATGACATGGCGAGCTAATCGAGTACAAGACACACTTTGAATATTCAAGAAGTTTCGTATCAACTGAGAGTAACAAAGAGCCATACAATTACTGGTTAAAGTGTTTTCTCAAAATTCGTAAGGGAAGTATTACATTTTTATGAATCTTTAGAAGTGTCAGTGACGTCATCTACTCAACCCAAACAATCAACACGGCTTCGCTCCATATATTTCTTTGTAATTAATTTCTTGAATTATTTTATTTCTATGAAGCTAAAAGTTTGGGTGAAGTAGTTTTCTTACATTATTTGTGCTTAGGATTGATTGTCTGACCAGTTGTCTTCAATGCAGAGCTGTTATCTGAACAAAACATTGATATATTTTGACTCAAAAAATACAAAGAAATGTATGGAGCTGAATGTTGGGTTGACTAGATGACACCTCTAAAGATTCATAAAAATATAGTACTTCCCTCTGGAATATCGAAAAAAGATTTAACTAGTGATTATTGCACCCTTGAAGAATTATTCAATGAAGTTTCAGCTAAATTCAATTTCGAACAATTTTCATCAGAGTCCCCCTTTAAACAAACTCAAACGGCAGGCCAGAATCTCATTGCATGTGTTTAATATTGAGATGTGATTGTTCAGTTAACAATCAACTGATCAATGGTGACTGCGTTGAAGTGCTGTTGTAAAGTACAATACGGTATTTTGCTGTGACAAATCAGTGAAGATTCTCTCAAGACTTATTCACGAATTCACCATGTGGTAAACTTGAGAGTTCCAGGTAATTTCGGCAAACCAAGTCATTTTATTTCATTGACGTGTAGTTCAAATTTTGCCTTGTTCCGGCCAAAATGATTTTCACATTCACTTGTTATTTCATTATCGGTCTTTTAGTTTAAGTTAGTTTTAGCTGCTTGAAAATTGCCAGGTATACAATGAATTCTATGTTGTTGTTTTATGAACGCGCGTATTAAGCGCCAAAATCCAATAGGCTGCAATATACGTCTTGTACAAGGCTAAAACTGCTTTAGCAAGAGTTCAAGTTATTTGTGATGGTTTTTGACCGGTAAAAGTGAAAATAGAACGTTAAAGTGTATATGACACGAATTGTTTTAAAATCGATTACATATGAAGTGAATAGTGGGATGGTACAGTATTTTGTGATTTGAGCTTCGCATTTGCGAGTTATAAAGGTTTGAAATCGTGATATTGTAATTTGGTGACATCAGATTGTTTTTAATTTATTATTCAGTTCATATATAATCGATTTTCAAAATAAAAAATTTCGTATCATATACACTTTTTTAAGGTAAAATTTAAAATTTAAAATTTAAAATTAATCCAAAGTGAAAAATTGATTTGAAAACTGCCCACATGTACATGTCTCTGTATATAAATATTGCCAATCTTTCTCCTGAAATACCTCAAATTTGAAACAAAAAGCAGGAAAATGGTTTTGTACAACGCTAAAACAGCTTTAGGCAGACAATTTACTTTGTTTTTAATAGTTTATGCTTAGTTAAAATAAAATTAGAGTGTTAAGCGAAAATCGAAAGTCAAACTGTCCAAAATGGCTCGTTTTTGGCGCTTTTGGCGGATATTACTTGTTAATTGTATAAAATTTTGTATAATTTTTTTGTCCAGATAGCACAGTTCGCCTAAACGTACAACTTTTTGAACGGTTAAAAATTCGTCCGGTACCGTGTAAACGGGGCCTTGATAACTAATCTTGGGGTGCAACCACATGGCCGAAAATCCCTTGAGAAAAAAATAACAAAGATGCAGCCGCCATGTTGGATGAACCAAGAAGAGAAACTAATGAAGAACGCTTTGTATTTGAGAGCCAATATGGCGGCTATGACGTACATGTATTACTCCAAGAATAGAGAGCAGGAGTGTTTTATATCTGATAAATTAAACACGATCTGCGAGTTTATTAAACGACTTAAAAAATCCGTACCTTATTGTCATATTTTCTGCAAAAATATTCAAGATTTAAATAATTTTGGCCAAGAAAATCCAAGTTAAAGTCGTATACAAATTAGGGCGAATGCGGTATATCAGATATAAAGACACTCTCACGGTTATGATTTTGTTTTAATAACTCGAGCATACTTTGTAATTTTGTCTCTCAAAAGTGCCCGGATGTCATTTTAGAAAATTTGAAAAAGTGCGACAGCGCTCGTAAAATTTTGTCGTTTTTGATCGAATACAATGAAGTTATGTCGTTGATGACTCGAATTTGTTTAAATTGCTAAAGTGCACATGAAGCGAATTTTTTTCTTTTGAAATTCGAATACATATGAAGTGAATAGTGCGATGTTTCAGTATTTTGTGTTTTGGACTTTGTATTTGCGAGTTATAAAGGTTTGAAATTGTGATATGCTAATTTATGGGTTATTCCTGGACTCTCCAAATTTCTCATTCTTTGAAACCTTTGTGCTTTAATGTGCCATTTATCAGATAATTGCAATCAGTTGTGATGTTGCTTTTTTTGCTAACACAGGGAACCCGGCACTTCCCGGCACACGCCCATATATTGACGCATGCGCAGACAAAAGTCCCACGCTGAGTAATTTTAAACACTAATTAATTTTATTAATTTATTAATGAATTTATTAATTTTAATTGTTAAAACAATTATTCCAATCATTGCGAAATACTGAAAGTTAACCTATTAAGAGAATATGTTTTACGAACGCGCGTTTTGAGCGCCCAAATCCAATAGGCTGGAAAATACGTTTTGTACAAGGCTAAAACTGCTTTAGCAAAGAGCTCAAGTTATTTGTGATAGTTTTTGACCGGTAAAAGTGGAGTTAGACTGTTAATCCAAAGTGAAAATTTGATTTGAAAACTGTTTACATGCATGGGCTGTAGTGTCTCTGTATATTTTACTAATATTGCTAATCTTTCTCCTGAAATATCTCAAATTTGAAACAAAAAGTAGGAAATGGATTTGTACAACGCTAAAACAGCTTTAGGCAGACAATTTAATATAGTTTGTGCTTAGGCCCCGTCTAATGCCGCATCTACACGAACAAGTTTTCCTTGACAAGTTTTCCTTGACAAGGAAAAATTGTCAAATTTTTGTCATCTAAGTTTCCTTGACAAGGGAAAATTGTCAATTTTTTGTCGTCTACACGAGCAAGTTTTCCTTGATAAGGAAAAATTGGCGATGTTTTTGTCATCTACACGAGCAAGTTTTCCTTGACAAGGAAAAATTGGCGATGTTTTTGTCGTCTACACGAGCAAGTTTTCCTTGTCAAGGAAAACTTATCAAGGAAAACTTGCTCGTGTAGTATAGATTCGGCTTAAAACGCTAACCTGCGTTTTCCTATTGTTTCGATTGTTTCTGATAATGAGCTAACCATAGCGAAAATCGAAAGTCAAACTGTCCAAAATGGCTCGTTTTTGGCGCTTTTGGCGGATATTACGCGTTAATTGTATAAAATTTTGTATCAATTTGTTGTCCAGATAGCACAGTTCCGTGTGAACGGAACACCTAAACGTACAACTTTTTGAACGGTTACAAATTCGTCCGGTACCGTGTAAACGGGGCCTTGATAACTAATCTTGTGGTGCAACCACATGGCCGAAAATCCCTTGAGAAAAAAATAACAAAGATGCAGCCGCCATGTTGGATGAACCAAGAAGAGAAGCTAATGAAGAACGCTTTGTATTTGAGAGCCAATATGGCGGCTATGACGTACACGTATTACTCCAAGAATAGAGAGCAGGAGTGTTTTATATCTGATAAAACACGATCTGCGAGTTTATTAAACGACTTAAAAAATCCGTACCTTATTGTCATATTTTCTGCAAAAATATTCAAGATTTAAATAATTTTGGCCAAGAAAATCCAAGTTAAAGTCGTATACAAATTAGGGCGAATGCGGTATATCAGATATAAGACACTCTCACGGTTATAATTTTTTTTTAATAACTCGAGCATACTTTGTAATTTTGTCTCTCAAAAGTGCCCGGATGTCATTTTAGAAAATTTGAAAAAGTGCGACAGCGCTCGTAAAATTTTGTCGTTTTTGATCGAATACAATGAAGTTATGTCGACGTTGATGACTCGAATTTGTTTAAATTGCTAAAGTGCACATGAAGCGAATTTTTTTCTTTGGAAATTCGAATACATATGAAGTGAATAGTGCGATGTTTCAGTATTTTGTGTTTTGGACTTTGTATTTGCGAGTTATAAAGGTTTGAAATTGTGATATGCTAATTTATGGGTTATTCCTGGACTCTCCAAATTTCTCATTCTTTGAAACCTTTGTGCTTTAATGTGCCATTTATCAGATAATTGCAATCAGTTGTGATGTTGCTTTTTTTGCTAACACAGGGAACCCGGCACTTCCCGGCACACGGCCATATATTGACGCATGCGCAGACAAAAGTCCCACGCTGAGTAATTTTAAACACTAATTAATTTTATAAATTTATTAATGAATTTATTAATTTTAATTGTTAAAACAATTATTCCAATCATTGCGAAATACTGAAAGTTAACCTATTAAGAGAATATTTTTTACGAACGCGCGTTTTGAGCGCCCAAATCCAATAGGCTGGAAAATACGTTTTGTACAAGGCTAAAACTGCTTTAGCAAAGAGCTCAAGTTATTTGTGATGGTTTTTGACCGGTAAAAGTGGAGTTAGACTGTTAATCCAAAGTGAAAATTTGATTTGAAAACTGTTTACATGCATGGGCTGTAGTGTCTCTGTATATTTTACTAATATTGCTAATCTTTCTCCTGAAATATCTCAAATTTGAAACAAAAAGTAGGAAATGGATTTGTACAACGCTAAAACAGCTTTAGGCAGACAATTTAATATAGTTTGTGCTTAGGCCCCGTCTAATGCCGCATCTACACGAACAAGTTTTCCTTGACAAGTTTTCCTTGACAAGGAAAAATTGTCAAATTTTAATTTTGTCATCTAAGTTTCCTTGACAAGAAAAAATTGTCAATTTTTTGTCGTCTACACGAGCAAGTTTTCCTTGATAAGGAAAAATTGGCGATGTTTTTGTCATCTACACGAGCAAGTTTTCCTTGACAAGGAAAAATTGGCGATGTTTTTGTCGTCTACACGAGCAAGTTTTCCTTGTCAAGGAAAACTTATCAAGGAAAACTTGCTCGTGTAGTATAGATTCGGCTTAAAACGCTAACCTGCGTTTTCCTATTGTTTCGATTGTTTCTGATAATGAGCTAACCATAGCGAAAATCGAAAGTCAAACTGTCCAAAATGGCTCGTTTTTGGCGCTTTTGGCGGATATTACGCGTTAATTGTATAAAATTTTGTATCAATTTGTTGTCCAGATAGCACAGTTCCGTGTGAACGGAACACCTAAACGTACAACTTTTTGAACGGTTACAAATTCGTCCGGTACCGTGTAAACGGGGCCTTGATAACTAATCTTGTGGTGCAACCACATGGCCGAAAATCCCTTGAGAAAAAAATAACAAAGATGCAGCCGCCATGTTGGATGAACCAAGAAGAGAAGCTAATGAAGAACGCTTTGTATTTGAGAGCCAATATGGCGGCTATGACGTACATGTATTACTCCAAGAATAGAGAGCAGGAGTGTTTTATATCTGATAAAACACGATCTGCGAGTTTATTAAACGACTTAAAAAATCCGTACCTTATTGTCATATTTTCTGCAAAAATATTCAAGATTTAAATAATTTTGGCCAAGAAAATCCAAGTTAAAGTCGTATACAAATTAGTGCGAATGCGGTATATCAGATATAAGACACTCTCACGGTTATGATTTTGTTTTTTTATAACTCGAGCATACTTTGTAATTTTGTCTCTCAAAAGTGCCCGGATGTCATTTTAGAAAATTTGAAAAAGTGCGACAGCGCTCGTAAAATTTTGTCGTTTTTGATCGAATACAATGAAGTTATGTCGTTGATGACTCGAATTTGTTTAAATTGCTAAAGTGCACATGAAGCGAATTTTTTTCTTTTGAAATTCGAATACATATGAAGTGAATAGTGCGATGTTTCAGTATTTTGTGTTTTGGACTTTGTATTTGCGAGTTATAAAGGTTTGAAATTGTGATATGCTAATTTATGGGTTATTCCTGGACTCTCCAAATTTCTCATTCTTTGAAACCTTTGTGCTTTAATGTGCCATTTATCAGATAATTGCAATCAGTTGTGATGTTGCTTTTTTTGCTAACACAGGGAACCCGGCACTTCCCGGCACACGCCCATATATTGACGCATGCGCAGACAAAAGTCCCACGCTGAGTAATTTTAAACACTAATTAATTTTATAAAATTTATTAATGAATTTATTAATTTTAATTGTTAAAACAATTATTCCAATCATTGCGAAATACTGAAAGTTAACCTATTAAGAGAATATGTTTTACGAACGCGCGTTTTGAGCGCCCAAATCCAATAGGCTGGAAAATACGTTTTGTACAAGGCTAAAACTGCTTTAGCAAAGAGCTCAAGTTATTTGTGATAGTTTTTGACCGGTAAAAGTGGAGTTAGACTGTTAATCCAAAGTGAAAATTTGATTTGAAAACTGTTTACATGCATGGGCTGTAGTGTCTCTGTATATTTTACTAATATTGCTAATCTTTCTCCTGAAATATCTCAAATTTGAAACAAAAAGTAGGAAATGGATTTGTACAACGCTAAAACAGCTTTAGGCAGACAATTTAATATAGTTTGTGCTTAGGCCCCGTCTAATGCCGCATCTACACGAACAAGTTTTCCTTGACAAGTTTTCCTTGACAAGGAAAAATTGTCAAATTTTAATTTTGTCATCTAAGTTTCCTTGACAAGAAAAAATTGTCAATTTTTTGTCGTCTACACGAGCAAGTTTTCCTTGATAAGGAAAAATTGGCGATGTTTTTGTCATCTACACGAGCAAGTTTTCCTTGACAAGGAAAAATTGGCGATGTTTTTGTCGTCTACACGAGCAAGTTTTCCTTGTCAAGGAAAACTTATCAAGGAAAACTTGCTCGTGTAGTATAGATTCGGCTTAAAACGCTAACCTGCGTTTTCCTATTGTTTCGATTGTTTCTGATAATGAGCTAACCATAGCGAAAATCGAAAGTCAAACTGTCCAAAATGGCTCGTTTTTGGCGCTTTTGGCGGATATTACGCGTTAATTGTATAAAATTTTGTATCAATTTGTTGTCCAGATAGCACAGTTCCGTGTGAACGGAACACCTAAACGTACAACTTTTTGAACGGTTACAAATTCGTCCGGTACCGTGTAAACGGGGCCTTGATAACTAATCTTGTGGTGCAACCACATGGCCGAAAATCCCTTGAGAAAAAAATAACAAAGATGCAGCCGCCATGTTGGTTGAGCCGAGAAGAGAAACTAATGAAGAACGCTTTGTATTTGAGAGCCAATATGGCGGCTATGACGTACATGTATTACTCCAAGAATAGAGAGCAGGAGTGTTTTATATCTGATAAATTAAACACGATCTGCGAGTTTATTTTTAAAAACGGCTTAAAAAATCCGTACCTTCATGTCATATTTTCTGCAAAAATATTCGAGATTTAAATAATTTTGGCCAAGAAAATCCAAGTGAAATTAGTATGCAAATTAGGACGAATATATGTCACGGTTATGATTTCTATTGTATTTTCGTCATTAATTACCTAAGTGAGCTAGCGGCCGAACTGTATGGTATTTACATCTGACTTATCGAATCCAACGGTGTATAAGTGGATGTTTTACTATAATTTGGATGATAGGAAACAGTTTGGTCGAGAAAATCCAAGTTATAAAGTTGAATGCAAATGAAGACGATTCTGTATCCGATTTACAGATGTCTGCTACGCTTATGATTTCTATTGTATTTCCCTCATTACTGTAATTATTCATGAATTCGATAATATAACCAAAAGTATTCTGGTAGTATATAACATACAAATCTACTGGAACTCTGTGGCCATGATGCGCCAACCGGATACAGAGTGAGTTTCAGCTGTCTGAGTGCCAATTTATCACATGTATATAAATCAATTGAACGATATTGGATTGACATAAAAGAAAACTGTACTTGTAGGCTATGGACGGTATAAGTAGGACTGAACACACGAACTGTAGTCTTGCTAATATAGATTCTCTGTTGCCCTGATACTTTTGAAGAGACGAATCTTTTAAAATACAGTATTTTGTCGTATTTTTCGTCAACCAGCCCGGCTTCATCGTCATATTTGACTGAGAGTAATAGCTTGGTCAATACACCATAGTATATAAGAAGAAGAAGAAGAAGAAGAAGAATAAGAAAAAGAATAAGAATAAGAATAAGAATAATAATAATAATGACTGATAAGAACTATGATATATGTATAGAAATGAAAACTGATGGAGAATATACAGAACAAATGTTCGGAAAAAAACAGACGCCACGAGCGGGATTCGAACCCACGACACCCTGATTTTTTCCGAACATTTGTTCTGTATATTCTCCATTAGTTTTCATTTCTATACATATATCATAGTTCTTATCAGTAATTTGGATGGCTCTGATATCAGTTATTCTGATTTAATGTAACTGCGCGATGCAGTTAAGCCATTAATGTACATTACTATGACTACTGTGAGTGCGTGATGCGGTTCGTACGTCATTACAGAAGCAATTCCCAGTTCCGTGAGGCCTGAGAGCAAATGTTCGGTTAAAATCAGCGTCTTTGAGCTAATTTGAACTCCACGCTACTGTAGTTGCCTCGGTAGCTCAGTGGGTAGAGCACCTGTCATGAAATCGGGGTGTCGTGGGTTCGAATCCCGCTCGAGGCGTCTGATTTTTTCCGAACATTTGTTCTGTATATTCTCCATCAGTTTTCATTTCTATAATAATAATAATAATAATAATAATAACTTTATTTCTCGAAACAAATTACAAATAAGAGATAAACAAATAGATAAAAAATCCTTATTTACAAAATTTGAAATATAATAAAATAAATAAAAATCATCATCATCACGATGCATCATCATGATGCATCGTGATTGCAGTTGCCCCCTAGCAAGGCGACCCCCCCCCCCCCCCCCCTTGAATTTTGGGTTATGTACGGCCCTGAAACGTAAACATATGACGACTTAGAAAAATACCGAGCCCAGACGCTTGACGAAACCTTACGATCTACTTTACTAACTATTACCAAGCGACAAATTACCTTATAAATTATCAAATATGTTGTAAGTGAATGTTTTGGTCGATGTACTTTCTCTAAAATTGGCACAAAGATTCTGTTTGAGTATCAGAAAACCAAGAACTTCAGGTGAAGCATATGTAAACCTATTTTCATCAAAAACGAAGTAATTCCTCGATCCTTTTACTACAATGCATCCACATCTATAAGGTCACTAAAAAGGAGTGTTATGACCTTCGTTTACGATTGCAATTTGATCATTTTCAATTTTCTGGATACTGAAACTGGTTTAAAGTGCCTATGAAACGAAAATGTCGATCCTTGTTTTATTGTACATTATTGTTGTTTGGTCTTTCTCTGAACATTTGCTGTATTTAAACATCGACTTTGAGCGTGCGAACATTTTCTTTTCGCGGTTCGAAAATTATCATTTTCAACCAAAATGTGCGACAAGAGACTGGGCCCTTGACAATGGCTCAGTGACGTCAAGAGGTTGTTCATGCCTCTTGACGTCACATTTCTATAGTTTGACCGAGCGGGAATTGTCGCACTTTGAAACCCAAAATGCCCAACTTCGTGCGCGAAATAAAAAATGTTCCCGTAGCTCAATTCACTTTTTATTAACGCCATGTAAACAAGCTTAAGCAAATAGTAAACTTTCGTAGTAGCAAATAAAAACGGGGTCTGTTTTTTCGTTTCATAGGCACTTTAATGACATGCCTTCTTTTTTTTCTTGTATTTTGTAGTTTAGATTTTTAGAGCTATTGTGATTTTGATTGATTATAATTATGATTGTGTTTTTAATTTGTATTTGTGATTGTGATTATCCGTTAAGATTATGATTATAGTTAAAATTATGATTATCAAGATTATTATACTATGAGTATGATTATGAGTGATTGCTATGTTATTGTGATTGATTATAATTATGAGTTTGGGTATGATTAATGTAATATCTTGATAACCAATATTAGCGATCTCTGATTGGTGCAGAGCAAACATTTCATAACCATAGCAAAAGCCAGGTTCATTTCATGTATATTAATAACCAATATTAGCGATCTCTGATTGGTTCAGAGCAAACATTTCATAACCATATCTATAGCCAGGTTCATTTCATGTATATTAATAACCAATATTAGCGATCTCTGATTGGTTCAGAGCAAACATTTCATAACCATAGCAAAAGCCAGGTTCATTTCATGTATATTAATAACCAATATTAGCGATCTCTGATTGGTTCAGAGCAAACATTTCATAACCATATCTATAGCCAGGTTCATTTCATGTATATTAATAACCAATATTAGCGATCTCTGATTGGTTCAGAGCAAACATTTCATAACCATAGCAAAAGCCAGGTTCATTTCATGTATATTAATAACCAATATTAGCGATCTCTGATTGGTTCAGAGGTTCATTTCATGTATATTAATAACCAATATTAGCGATCTCTGATTGGTTCAGAGCAAACATTTCATAACCATATCTATAGCCAGGTTCATTTCATGTATATTAATAACCAATATTAGCGATCTCTGATTGGTTCAGAGCAAACAATTCATAACCATAGCAAAAGCCAGGTTCATTTCATGTATATTAATAACCAATATTAGCGATCTCTGATTGGTTCAGAGCAAAGATTTCATAACCATAGCAAAAGCCAGGTTCATTTCATGTATATTAATAACCAATATTAGCGATCTCTGATTGGTTCAGAGCAAACATTTCATAACCATAGCAAAAGCCAGGTTCATTTCATGTATATTATAAAATAACTATGATATAACGCGCGCTCTGATTGGCTAAAAAGCTATGTGATATAAAAGCACAGAAACATGGTTTTAATGACCTTGAACGACCTTGAAGAGATGCAGTGGATTTGATCGACCACAAATATATATTTTTTCTGTTGTCAAACATGTTTTATTTACTAATTATAAGCCATAGAATTACAGTTTTTCTTGTTTAGTTAAGTTCAAGTTCTATCTAGATGTGATTTTGATGATTTTAAACTGACAATTTGCAAGAATTGAGCTTCAATTTCAAACACACCAAGAAACTCGACGAATCGTCCAATTATTTCTGTCCACAATAACGAAGAAAACTAAATATAACGGCTCAGTTTTCTCAATAACATACTAACCGTTCTGTAAGTTCTATAGTTACACATATTTTCTCAAGTGTACGACTGAAAATATCATGAAAAGATAGCCGTATTTAAGCTTATAAGCTTACTCACAAAAGAGTGAAAACATCTAGCGATTCTTGTAGCTACACGGTGGTTCGCCAGAACATTCATATCTCTAGTAAAATATGTCAAAGAGAAAAAATATATTCAAATGTCTCAGAAACTTCCATCGTTTATACATTCTTGTCGAGAAAAGCGGTGAAAAGATTCAAAAATACGACAAAAACTGTGGATATTTGGCTACCTGACGTCGTGCTCATTCATCTAGTTGTCAAATATTTCAGAAAGTTTGACGATTCGTCTTCATTGAATCAGCTCAGCTTTTCTCACTTTTCTTCGTGTTTTGTGTTCACAGGATACACAAGCGAAGTGCAACAAACATTCTTCGGTAATTTTTTGACAGAAAAACGTTTTTCCTGTCAAA
The DNA here is from genome assembly GCA_033675265.1 of Actinostola sp. cb2023. NCBI lineage: Eukaryota > Metazoa > Cnidaria > Anthozoa > Actiniaria > Actinostolidae > Actinostola > Actinostola sp. cb2023. The sequence continues at coordinate 297,122 of JAUJYZ010000343.1, read as the reverse complement.
ACACTATTTATACGGCATTGATAAAAGTTGTCGAGTCGCTACTGTCGCTTTGCCATTCTGATTTCTTTCGTGAGATTTGATTGGATGATGCACGATTTCTCGCTTTTCAGGAGAATTGCAAATTTGATCAATCAAAATTCGCGTAAATAAAGGATTTTTTAATTTTAATTAATTTTTGTAATTATTTTATAAAAGCATTAATACACGCTTGCCGTGTCTTTGTTCTCTGTTAAAAACACGCGGGATATGTTGGGAGAACAAAGAAAATGTTGAAAATCACTCGCCGGAGGCTCGTGATTTCCAACATTTTCTTTGTTCTCCCAACATATCCCGCGTGTTTTTAACAGAGAACAAAGACACGGCAAGCGTGTATTAATGCTTAATTAATAACCAATATTAGCGATCTCTGATTGGTTCAGAGCAAACATTTCATAACCATAGCAAAAGCCAGGTTCATTTCATGTATATTAATAACCAATATTAGCGATCTCTGATTGGTTCAGAGCAAACGCATTGATCATTTCGAAATGACACACGTATAGTTGTGTTGCTTATTAGGCAGGTGGAAATGCTGGTCCGTCCAAGGAAGCTTTGCAAAAACTTCAATGAAAACTTATTGAAACCGCTCGACCTGATATCCAACACAAGGTAAGCTATCTACTGTACAAAGTTTACTTGATCTTCTCTTGCTTTTTGGCTGAGTTTATCGCGTAGAAGTAAAGTAGCTCTGCTCGAAATGGTACTCAGTGATTTCACCTGGCCAAGTTTACTGAACTGAAGAGCAGAGACTTCTGTGGTCGTACACGGTGTTTGACAAACGCATGACTAACTTTAGCGTTGTTGGCATGAAATGCCATGTCAAGATAGATTATAAAAATCACCCTGCACAACTGTAAATAAAAATTGAATTTAATTGAACTGAATCTACGACAGAAATTCGATTATGAATAAATTATACCGAGTGTTTGCCTGACGGTGCTGAGAAATCTTGTTTTATTGATTGCCTATTTTAAAAGATAAAAACTATGATATTTTTACAATTAATATGACTAGTCGAGGCATAAACTCCTTCCGTTTGCGATGTCGCTTAATTCAGATGCTCACCTGTCAGGAAATTAACGGCCAGAAAGAGAAAACCAATCAGCCAAGCGTACGTTGTTTGTTTGTTGGTGGTATATCATATTACTAGTATTATTAGTATTTTTAAACCCTTCTCTACATCGTCCTTGAGTTGGCAACCGAAGTAGGCATATGAAGGACCGTACATAACCCAAAATTCAAGGGGGGGCAGTACGTGTTTAAAAGCAAAAAAATAATGAAAATAGTACAGTTCTCAGTACTTTTTGGTATCTTTTTCACCTTGCTAGGGGGGCAACTAGGGGGGACAACTGCCCCCCCCCCCCCCCCCCCCCCCCCCCCCTGTGCTGTGTACGGCCCTGATATGGATTTGTCTTTGTTTCGATATCAGCTTTTTACTGGAGAATATATATGCGCCATAGTGTCGCGGTGAAAACACTTTCGCTGATGATTACGATGATGATGATGATAGAAATGATAATGATGGCAATGGTAATGATGATGATCTGATAACAGATATAAATAGCACAGATTTTTACGATTTTATTGTACTATTTAAAAAACGAGCAGCAGTGTTTTATCAGGTATAAAAACCTGAGGTGTAGTCGAGGGTTTTTATACTACACCTCGGGGTTTTGAGTTCTTTAAATGGCTTAAAAAATCCATACGTTCACAAGATTGAAATAATTTTGACCAAGAAAATCCAGGTTAAAGTAGTATGCAAATTAGGACGAATCTATATCAGATATAAAGACACTGTCACGGTGATGATTTCTATTGTATTTTTCTCATTAATTATTCATGAATTTTTTAGGTAATGTGCAATGGGCTTGTGTCACCTGTCACGTGACTTTTTAAATTTTCACCGAAGGCAAACGAAAATACCATAACTGGAAAGAGCATACTAAAATTAGTAAAAGTGGAAAATTTCAAAGGCATCAAGCAAATAAGACAAAAGTTAAAGGCTTTCAAAGATTCCCGCTTTGACAAGGATTTGTATGGGTTTTTCGCTTGGAGGGCAAGCTGTTGCCTTCCAACAGTTTCCATACAAAAAAGGCAAAGTTTGAATGCCTGTAACTCTTGCCCTATTTACTTACTTCCCTTCAAACTTTCCACTTTTACTAACTTTAGTATGCTCTTTCCAGTTATGGTATTTTCATTTTTATGCTAGATTCGTATAATATAGATGATTAAATTCTTATAAATTATTACTATTATGTATGCTATAGTGATAGGTTTTCTAGGGAATCATTGTTAGTTGAAGGTCTTAAAATACTCGCTATATGCCATGCAAGTGAGAAACGTGTGGTTTTTCGATCTCCCACCGACGACGTATCCTCAGCCTCCGCGACACAGGAAACCCGCGCACCAGGAGAAATTGAGAATTGCGCAAACGGGCAAACTGAGAAGAAACTCGCCGCGCGTGATGTGAATGTAATCAAGGAAAACACATCCTGACAATGTTCACAATGTTATTGTGTATTGCATTGTGTAGCGATAATTATTTTAGAGTGCATGTTTTAGCTCCAGTAAGATCGCTCAAGTAGAGTACATACATAGCGTGTGGTAATGATTAGAACAATAAATGGTTGTGTTGCAACTCCTTATTACTTATTGATTTATTGATTTATTTGTTTGTAGTTCGCTTTTTCTAACTCGTATACCAGCTGGCAGAAAAGTAATCTAACGCTAATTTAACACACGCTGCCTATTGTTTATTGTCTATAATATTTATCGATGTTGTACTCAAGATTGTGATTCATCGATTAAAATAGTTTGTCATGAAATCTGTCTTACTTGATTGATTTATCGTTCGTTTGGTTTGATTTGATTTGATTTGTTTTTTTCTTTTTATTGGTTTTTTTTAAATCTCAATACATGATCATGATCAGTACAATTATATCGAAAAAGTATCCAACTAATGTTAGTGACCCATGCTAGGGTTTCTGTTAACTAAACAGACGTCGCTAAGCAACGACAGGCCATGGAACTGAATAGAAGTAAGAGACGTGCTGAAGTGCAAATTGGCCATTCATCTTTTTTGCGTTCTCGTTTTTGCGTTCTAGTTGAACGTGTAGAGAATTCATCCTTCAAACCATTGTCTTATTTTGCTAATTCGTTCTGATTGTACAAGCCGCTTATATCCATTGGTATATTTAGAATTCGTTGTTGGTCCTTGCAAGAAAGTAATACATTAATAGTAATAACAATTAGCAGCCCACAATTCAACAAAAATCCATTAGGCATTTAGTAGTGTCTCTACAGACTTCACACTCTCACTCAGCGTCATTCGGAACCATCTTTAAAACATTCTACGGCGATTGCCATGTCACTGAGTTGATGTCACTTTTTGCCTTTTAGAGTCCATTTGTAGCAGTCGTGAACTTCCCTGTGTCGATATGAAAGTTCGCCTTCCAATAATGCCGGTAAGTACAGGAGTGATACATAAACTAGTAATTTTACCTCGTCAATTGATAGCAAAAAATAATCGATGTTATTGATTAGATCAACCAGTCTTGTGGATAACGGGATAATGGCCGATAAACGTGGTTTTTGAAAGCTCAAGATCTGTAGACCCAGCAGATCTTAGCACTTCCTGCGGAGTTTTATCGGCTAAAAATGTGTTTTGTAGTTATAAACATTAAAAATATATGTTTTGTCCAGCGCTAGCGAGCAACCGAATTTCTCTTTTCATAACGTACATTGATGTTTTTTTTAATTCTGAGTTCGATGACCTTTTTTTGATGTTAATCAATATGATTCGTTCACTTTTCACGGCGCAAGATCAGATGTGTTGCCTCGGAATAAACGTAATCAAATATACGCACAACCAGATTTCGAATATGTATTTTAATTCAATGTTCTGCTCTTTCATTTTAAAGGATTTTTGAACTGTATTCAACGACTCTCTCGGTCGCCGGCCATGTTTAATTTATTAAAAAGTTCAATTCGTCAAAATTTCGTGAAAGTTTTTGATGTTTTTGACAGCACAAAGAACGAGTAACTAAACGCAAATTCAAGCCACTGTGCCACCAAGAACTGTATTTTGCCGCCAAAAGCCGTCGTCTTACATGATGGCAAATTTGCGTATGCTAATATTAATTCTTGTTTTTCAAGGGAAAAATATAGCATTGGCGAGACATTGAGCAAAATTCGATAACAAATTGTAATTTGAAAAATTATTCTGTGAGAAAAAGTTAGTATTTTAGAAGCAATCATTAATAAAGTAAAAATTATGATAAGATCCTCAAAAATAAACGTTTTTTTGATCAATTGACCATCTTCACAGTATATTAGCGTCATCATATCTTCAAGATCTCTATGCAAATTAAGCAATGCCAATTCCTCTAGGAACAGTATTCCATGCACTTGGACTTCGATGTTGATCGTTCAGGATATAAATGTGCGATGAACCAAAATTGTTTTGATTGTAAATTATATAATTCACTCATTTTTACGAAAAGCTAAAAAAACACACTATATCTCAATTTCTATAATGTCTATCATTATTGTTCGTATAATGAGCCAGTGTCAAGATATCATTTCCGATTGAAAACGCTTGTAACTGATGAAATATTCAATAGCCATTTCCATTACCTGATCGAGCCCTTTCAGTATAACATCAAGACGCGGCCATGTATTGTGAATTAATTTATAAATATGTGATCTCAAAACAAAGATCTTTTGACCATTTTAATTGACTAGTTATATTAAAGGAGTTATCTTTACAATGGAACGAAATGGTTTTATAATTTGGTTAGGATTTTTCTATTATATTTTTCCTCATTTGTTTATTTGCTTGTCTTTGACAATGCTTAGCAATTATTCGACTCAGGTCAAGTCGAGGAGGTACAGCTATTATCTGCTACAAAGCTAGCCTGGGGGGCGGATAATGTTTTAACAAGAGTGCATTGCTTAATTTCTTGTTTTACTTTAATTACATCGGTGAATATGAGAGATATGCGGAAGAAGTAACGTCAGATTCACGTCATTTTAACGCCTTCAGATGACTAAATGTTGGAATTTTTTTGAAAAAGTCAATAAGTGATAAATTCATGTATTCTTAGGAATCGTATTTTCCTTTGATATTTGCAATTTCCCAACATCGATAAAACGACACCCGGTCAAACTCGTAGACTTTTCTTTTCTCAGTTTCATCGCGCGGTGGCGATTGTGAAATACATGACGAAATCAGTCTGGACCAATCAGAGCACGCGGATTTCACATGTACTTTATTTATACACTAATATGACTGGTATGTGTAATATATTGAGCCGTTGTCAGCCCGCGGTCCGTCGTTCGCAAAAAAATGTTTCCAATCCACCTATTGTCATATTTATATTATTTTTATTTTTACATTATATATTACATTTCGGGTTATTTTATATATTTTTAAATATTGATTCCAATTTATCTGTTTTCATTTTTATATGACAGCATTATTGCAATTAAATACTGAGTACTAGTTGATCCTTGCATAGATATGTAGCTTTCCCATGGTTTTAACTGTAGCATAGAAGAGGTTTGTTATGATTATGGTCCAAATGATTTTGATGGTCTTCCTGTGTTAGCTCACGTGATTAGTTCCTGCAGCTGGATTGTCGATGTTTATCTCAGTGATTTTGATGGTCTTCCTGTGTTAGCTCACGTGATTAGTTCCTGCAGCTGGATTGTCGATGTTTATCTCAGTGATTTTGATGGTCTTCCTGTGTTAGCTCACGTGATTAGTTCCTGCAGCTGGATTGTCGATGTATATCGCAGTGATTTTGATGGTCTTCCTGTGTTAGCTCACGTGATTAGTTCCTGCAGCTGGATTGTCGATGTTTATCGCAGTGATTTTGATGGTCTTCCTGTGTTAGCTCACGTGATTAGTTCCTGCAGCTGGATTGTCGATGTTTATCCCAGTGATTTTGATGGTCTTCCTGTGTTAGCTCACGTGATTAGTTCCTGCAGCTGGATTGTCGATGTTTATCCCAGTGATTTTGATGGTCTTCCTGTGTTAGCTCACGTGATTAGTTCCTGCAGCTGGATTGTCGATGTTTATCCCAGTGATTTTGATGGTCTTCCTGTGTTAGCTCACGTGATTAGTTCCTGCAGCTGGATTGTCGATGTTTATCGCAGTGATTTTGATGGTCTTCCTGTGTTAGCTCACGTGATTAGTTCCTGCAGCTGGATTGTCGATGTTTATCGCAGTGATTTTGATGGTCTTCCTGTGTTAGCTCACGTGATTAGTTCCTGCAGCTGGATTGTCGATGTTTATCCCAGTGATTTTGATGGTCTTCCTGTGTTAGCTCACGTGATTAGTGCATGCATTTCGGCACGTTTTGATCACAATAATCATGTACATGATCTGAACTAAACTCATTCAGTACTAATAGAATTGTATCCTAAATTTGTCATTAGAAATAAACAGAGAGAACTGATGAAAAATACTTTTCGATTTGTCTCTGACTTATTAAATCTAAAACTATATTTTTCTAAACGAATTGTTTTTATTTTTATGGAGAAGAAACTTGAGTTTTTAAAATTGTGTAAAGACATAAGTGGTGAACTTCAGTAATAATGACTCTTACGTCACCCAAGATAAAGTGCAGTCACAATATAGAGTAACTCTTACCGCCGATTCTGATGAAAGTACGTTCAAATCCCGATTAATTGATCGGGATTTGAACCGGCTGTAACGCAGGCTATACGCGACTACCTAGAGCATTGGGTATGACGTACATTGCTTAGGCAGAATTAGATTAAGCTCTAACGTGCTAGAATAACTTTCATATTGGTTTAGTCTTGTAGGAAATGGCTAATAAACGATACAATTGAATTATTGAGCGAAAACTATTCATACTTCGATGATTCACATGTGATTGACATCCACCTAATGCAAAGTACAAACCATCAAATCAAAGTGTAGATGGTCGCGTTTCATTGGAATATTGGCAGTAAAAGTGCATATTCTCGTGTACCCAATATACGACGTCACGATCAAGGAGAGTGATTTAATTTGAGCCGACGTGAAACGGCCAGGCCCGTAGCCAGGGGGGTGCACGGGGTGCGTTCGCACCCCCTCCCCCCCCCCCCCCCCCCCCAACAGGCCCCAAAGGTCCACATTTTGGGGGTACTGTCAAGGTCCACTATTTAGAGTCAGTTAGAATCAGTGCAGTCCGTTAAAGTGAAGGATATTAGTAAACAATGGAATTGAAATAGCAGTAATGATAACAACCACTATTCACTGGCAAACTAAAACCGACTGCACTCTCTTTCCACCTTGAACGAACAGCGCGCCAAACTTGTCCATGCACATCCATTATAACACCCACGGAGGCTGGATCACAGGCAACCCAAGCTCAATACGTTTGTAAGGGAATGTATGGGGATTTAAAATATGCCGTATTTTATTTGGAAATATTTAATAAAAGTTTGTCAACTAATTGACCTGTTGTGTCATTCTGTTAAAGAAATCCCTATTAAAATTCCCCCCAAACTGCACATAAGAGTCAAAAATCAACAGAATGATACAACACAGGTAAAGTTGACAATTTTTGCTGCGAGCGAAGCGAGCAGCGAAACTAATCTGGACATGGGCTTCCTGTGTTGTGTGTGGACGCGTTTCACTGGGCTCTTTATTATCCAGCTTGATTCGAGACTTTGAGGATTTCTGAGTATGACGTCACTGGTCATGACCTCGTGGTTATTGCGAAATCCACATGGTACTTATGATCAGCGGTGGTAATAACATGGCCGATGTGATACAATACGTTCTCCTTGTAGCTATTGGTTGCATTGTACTTACAAGCGAAAGCTTGACATGTTCATAGCGACTAGCTATACAGTCAGGAATATTTGGCGAGATTGTCTACTATAGCCGTGTACGGGGGGTGATGAAAGTTCGCCGTGATAATCGTGCTAGAACTGATAAACAAACGAATAGCTGGTCATCTACACATCTATATTAAATCTAGATGTTCTTAAGTTTTATTCATCTACTGGTATATGTTCAAGGTAATTTAATCATGGAGCAGAAGCCGTCAAAGTTCGTTCTACGATGACGGTAAATAAGAATACATGCGTACTTTATTTTACCTCACATCGACCGTTTCAAGTTCGACTAAAAATACTACTGCAGCCTGGCTACGCAGGCTATTATATTTCTGAAATTTATTCGTTCATATTGAAAGGACTAATTCTCCAGAGAACACCATGTTTACATCACATGATCTGAAATGGGCAATTTACATACTATACGAAGCTAAAGAGGTCTATTGTGTCGAGGTCTATTGTGTCGCCAATTGCTGGCTTTCAATCAGCTGTTAAAACTCCTTGGGCCCGTTTCTCGAAAGCCCCGAAAGCTTATCGGGCCCGAAAAGGGTTTCTTTAAAAATCTATATCTTCAAAACAAAGCAGTTTACAGGTATGAAACTTTGCATGAAGGGAAAGTTTGTTCATATTAAAAACATGTTAAAAGAACAGCTTTGTAGATTAAGTGTATCAGATTTCTGGGATGTCTTTTCGGGCCCGTAAAGTTATCGGGTCTTTCGAGAAACGGGCCCCTTGAATCTCATTCATAACGAGCCGCAGTCACTTAGTTACCAAAGAACCCCCCACAGATGCGGTAATAGTTTATTACCGCATCTGTTGGGGGTCTTGCTGGACTATATTGTAAAGGTCTGTCGAGAACGAGTGGTGTTACTTCTAACACTATACATTGCAACGAAACCGGCTCTTCAGCAGTCAACATATAAAAATATGTAACCACAGACAACACTCAACTATTTCTCCGAAGCGCTCAGGCAAATAAATCGCCAGGACTTCTCGCTGGATGTACCAACTAGAGAAATATATTACCACAGACAACACTCAACTATTTCTCCGAAGCGCTCAGGCAAATAAATCGCCAGGACTTCTCGCTGGATGTACCAACTAGAGAAATATATTACCACATACATCACTCGACTATTTCCGTCCGAAGCGCTCAGGCAAATAAATCACCAGGACTTCTCGCTGGATGTACCAACTAGAGAAATATATTACCACAGACAACACTCAACTATTTCTCCGAAGCGCTCAGGCAAATAAATCGCCAGAACTTCTCGCTGGATGTACCAACTAGAGAAATATATTACCACATACATCACTCGACTATTTCTCCGAAGCGCTCAGGCAAATAAATCGCCAGGACTTCTCGCTGGATGTACCAACTAGAGAAATATATTACCACATACATCACTCGACTATTTCTCCGAAGCGCTCAGGCAAATAAATCGCCAGGACTTCTCGCTGGATGTACCAACTAGAGAAATATATTACCACATACATCACTCGACTATTTCTCCGAAGCGCTCAGGCAAATAAAGCGCCAGGACTTCTCGCTGGATGTACCAACTAGAGAAATTAATTGCAAAAAATGCTTATCTGAGTCACAGTAGTCTGTTTAGTTGTTTGTCCATAATGTAGAGCCAGTCTACTGCAGTCTTCGTTGACGAAGCGACATCAAAAGAGGCTTGAGGTTTAGATTGAAGGAATCGTATTTATAATTTCGCGCCAAAATAAATGCTTTGACGTGTGCTCATCCTTGAAATGTCCATATAAAAAACGCACATACTGACATACAATCGTTAATTTCCAAGCTACTGTTGACATATCCCCACTTAACGAAATGAGATTAGGGGTGGATCATTAGAAATCTCGGGAGGGAGGGGTGACAATTCCCAAAAAAAAATTCCTGCAAAGAAAAAATGTCCCAAAAAAAATTCCTGCAAGTACCCTACCACCTAAAAAAAGAGCTACACATCTCAAAAAAAAATTCCTGCAGAGAAATACAGGTACAAAAAAAAATCGTGCCTAAAAAATATTTAACCCCCCCTCCCGAGATTTCTAATGATCCACCCCTTATAAGGTCAGGCATAGCAACCGGAAACCCTGCTGTTTTGGAAACTTTTCTTGGCTGCGGCTCGTTGTGTTTGCTTCAAATGAACACTGCCCGTCAATTTGAAGCACAGGAAGCCCAAACATAGAAGTGAACTTTAAAATATATATCATTTGCTGAAATGTAGAATGAATGTTCACAGTTACATTTTGCAACTAATTCAACTCGCAGCACTTCACTTTCTATTAGAAACGGCTAGTTTATTTTAATATTTCCAAATAAAATACGGCATATTTTAAATCCCCATACATTCCCTTACAAACGTATTGAGCTTGGGTTGCCTGTGATTAAATGGGAACTGGGATTGGCCATTTTTTTACACTGGGAAAATGGGATTGTACCACTGGGACTGGGATTTGGATTTTGCTAATGGGACTGGGAATTTCCAAACCACTTTGGGAATGGGAAAGCGTATTCATTGCAAAACAGCATATTGAGCCGGCTCTAGATTTCAAAGATTTAGCGGCTCGCGCCAAACTTTCCCCACCACTGACTTATTTTCCAGTTCCTACGGCCCTGCAACGATATTATCCTTAATTGCGTGCTGTGATAGGAGACGAGGATGAAGCTGCACATACAACCACAACACGCTCGGGAAGAATCATAAAAACTGAAGAGTGGAAATTGATTTTTCCTTTTTGCAACCATTTATTATTCCACAAAATTCAGGTCAAATAGAGCAACCAAGAGAACTGTTCTAATACGTTTCAAAGCAAGGAAGTCTTCAAAAAGCACCCTTAGAAATGCAAACATAGTGAAATAATCATTTACAATTGCCATAAAGTATGAGATCAGGAAATTGTTTGATGAATTATCTAATAGGGTGGTCCGCTAGAAGCGAGTCCACGATACGTGGATTTTCTTGGATTCATGTCAATGGGACTGGGATTTTTTTTTTTTTCGGACTGGGAAATGAGATTTGTAGGCTAATAATAATAATAATAATAAACTTTATTTTACAAGGGAATACATATTACAGCTTCAGCTGAAAAACTTATGGCCCTTCTAATCTAAAAATATATATCGGTAATCTTAAAAAATATATATATAAATATATATCCTAATATCTATCCTAATCTAAACCTAATAGTAATACAGGACCCTCTATGAATTGCTGCTATCCTAAGTGCATTTTGATAGTTTGGTCCACTTTGGCCTGGGGAGCACCCCCCCACAAAAAAATCCTGGCTACGGGCCTGAACGGCACCTTAAATTCAACTTCTTCTATTCATATTCAACGTAAATTATGTTGCTCTCTAAGAAAGATTTATCAAAACTAATATTCAAGAAATGCTAATACAAGATATATCTTGTTTATAACTTTCTTGAGAAAATAGTTGGCGTTTTTCTTAACAGAAACTCCGGGTATGGTGGTGGCAACAGCTTGCCCACCACCGCCATACGTTTCTTAAGAAAAAAGCCAACTTCGGTTGCTCATAACTTTCGCTCTATTCATCGAAATTACTTCAAAATTTCAATTGTTGCTAACTTTGGTGTGCTCTTTTCAAATATTATATTGAGAAATACTGGGACTTGTTCTCAGTCTAGAAAACTAATAGGCCCGCAATGGGTGCAGTGCCGTTATGACGGTTATGGATCTTCTTGAAAATAAATGATATATATTTGGCTGGTGATTCACTTGTGTGGTAAATACTAAAACAATTATTCTCCGCAGTGTCGGTGAGTAGTGGTAACTATCCAGCACTACTCGCCGACACTGAGGGGAATAATTGTTAACTATTCGTACATACCCCGATGACACAGATCTATGGATCAAACAATGATTGACTTGCAAAATGTTTGAGGGCTCAATGATTGTTTCTGATTATATTTGTCAAATGAATGAAATCAAGTATTCATTGCACCTTCCTAAACACTTACAAACCTTTTTTCTTTAGTTTCTTTGGAGCTTTCTTGTCATTGCAAGTTGGATAGCACTGACATCAGCGACAATCCACCCTAAACAAGTTTTACCGCCAGCATCAAGACAAGAACGAGGTAAACTGGGAACGACATTACCAAAGCTATAATTAACCCCATATCTGATCCTATTTCATAAGAAAACGTTCTCTATAAGTGCATCGAGGCGTCAGGATAAAAATAGATGCCAAGCAACTATCTGCATGCGAGACCAATGTCCTATGACTTATACGACCAATGTCCTATGACCTATAAGAAAAATGTCCTATGACCTATAAGAACAATGTCCTATGACCTCTAAGACCAATGTCCTATGACCTATAAGAACAATGTCCTATGACCTATAAGACCTATAACCTATAAGTACAATGTACTATGACCTATAAGAAAAAAATGTCCTATGACCTATAAGAACAATGTCCTATGACCTCTAAGACCAATGTCCTATGACCTATAAGACCAATGTCCTATGACCTATAAGAACAATGTCCTATGACCTGTAGGACCAATATCCTCTGACCTATAAGAACAATCGCCTATGACCTATAAGAACAATGTCCTATGACCTATAAGAACAATGTCCTATGACCTATAAGAACAATGTCCTATGACCTATAAGAAAAATGTCCTATGACCTATAAGAACAATGTCCTATGACCTCTAAGACCAATGTCCTATGACCTATAAGAACAATGTCCTATGACCTATAAGAACAATGTCCTATGACCTATAGGACCAATATCCTATGACCTATAAGACCAATGTCCTATAACCTATAAGAACAATGTCCTATGACCTATAAGAACAATGTCCTATGACCTATAAGAACAATGTCCTATGACCTATAAGAACAATGTCCTATGACCTATAAGAACAATGTCCTATGACCTATAAGAACAATGTCCTATGACCTATAAGAACAATGTCCTATGACCTATAAGAACAATGTACTATGACCTACAAGAACAATGTCCTATGACCTATAAGAACAATGTCCTATGACCTATAAGAACAATGCCCTATGACCTATAAGAACAATGTCCTATGACCTATAAGAACAATGTCCTATGACCTATAAGAACAATGTCCTATGACCTACAAGCCAGATCAATGTCAAATTTTTACTATTATTTTAGCGGCGAGTTTGGCAGAGGGCGAACCATCAAATGAACCAAAATCAAGTAGCGAGTTAAACTCTGAAACCGAACCCAACTCGACAGCCAAACCAGAACCGGAAGCTGTGGCCGAAGCATGGCCCGAACCAGGCCCCTTGTGGAGTAAAGCATTCAAAACATGGCAAAGTGCTTGGGGTATCCATGTCTATGTGTTCGCCACATCGTACTTGTTCATGGCTTTTTATGCAGCTTATTATGTCGTATATAACTTATATGATGGATTACACAAAAAGTACCTGAGTGTCAGCCTCAATATCATGGTACTTGTATTTTGTTTGTCAAGGTCCTTTATCATGTACCTGGACCCTTATCATCAAGGGGGCATAATTAACTCACTCCAACTAATGCGACTGATATGGTCCATAGGAGGACCTTGTTTAACAGCATCTGATTCGCTGATTATTTTAGCTCTTCTACAGACGAGTCGTTTGAGTATCACTCTACCAACTCTACAGAAGGCCTCGGTGATATCCGCCATTATAACCGCTCATTTTGTCTTTGTCATCATGACTGATTTTGTGGTTTCTAAGTACGCGTCAGCTAAAGCGATGATTCTGTTTTGTCAAGTGTTTTTTGTGGTATGGGGGTTTGTTCTCGGGACTGGTTACATAAGACTTGGCTATGTTCTCGATAAACAACTGTTTAGCCACAAACCCCACAAAGACAATCAAGACAAACTTTATTTATTCTTAATCTACGCATCAGGAGGCGCCAACTACGCGCTCGTCATCATTATGTTTTACACTATGTTTGGAGTATTTGGTGTTTATTCTGATGTCAAATTTGTCGACGCATGGAGTTGGTGGGCACTGCAGACCGTCTTAAGGTTTAGCGAAGTGATAACATGCATTTTGATATTTACTGTTAGCGCCAAGAGAACACGAATTAAGGAGGCCATGGACGACATCGCCACAGCTCAGTCACAAGTGCCCCAGAATTCAACGTTGCCACTAACGCCTGTACAACAAATGCGCAAAATGTTCAAAAGTAACAAACATATCACAGTGAAGCCGTTGGATGATGATAGTTTTGCAGCTCTTCCAAAACGACCCGCACCTCGAAGAGAAAGGCGCATGAGTATGTTTTCACATCTCGAGACTGAAAGTAAAGCAGTACAAGGAATAACACTGGAATCACATGCACGGGCGTCGCCCACCGGTAGTACGAACACACAGGACAGCATTGATTTAGATGAAATCCTTGATACAAACGATAACCATTTCCAGAAATGGCATTCGGAAAACCAAAGAGAGGAAAAACCAACACCCATAAATTCCTTTACAAGCAAACGAACTTTCAAGAACTTGTACAGAAACCAGAACGTGGCAATTGACGACATTCTTGAAGAGTGTGAAGGTAGTGACGTCGTAGAAGAAGACATAACCAAGATGAAGCCATCGTTTGTGAGGAAGATTAGTGCTCATTTTTCCAGAACACTGTCGTCTATGAGTACAAAGGGGGACGAAGGAGAATCTATTATTCAAAACGATGGAAACGCAGTATCATCAAATACGGAATATTGTGTTGGATTTGAATCACAAAGCATGCAATACTCCAACAGTTTACCTAATTTAGTTGATAATTAGTCCGATTCGAGGTCAGTATCCAGTTTTTCTGACTTTATAGGTCCATGCAAATGCTCCCGGTATTTTTGGGTCCATCATGTTGGGTGTGATTGAACACTCTGTTGGGTGTTGTAAACTTTAGAGCCAACAAGCCCCAACATTTCTTTAGTATTGTGATCGTTGAAGCAGAGACCCATCACCCGTTTGAACACTTCATCCAACATTTGGGAGCGTTTGCACAGGTCTTTTAGGCACCATTCGCACTTGGCTGACAATCTTTGTCTGGCCGGCCCTTCAAACATTCCTACCAATGTTTGTCTCGACCAAATTCCTTGTTTGAAAATTGCATTCGCACTAGAATATAGCTATTTCAAAAAAGGTTGGTGAAGGTTTTGTTGCATCTTGCATACCAAGCCCGAAATGTATTGTGGATCATATATAAATAATGTCAGCATGCACATACAGAAAAATATATGTCGGCTGACATGTTGCGAAGACAAAGTTTGGGAAAATTCCCAGAATCCATATTGTTGTGACCTTTCGCTGATTCTATTGACATCACCCATAGTGCATTTCGGGCTTGGTATGCAAGATGCAACAAAACCTTCACCAACCATTTTTGAAATAGCTGTATATCAAACACGAGAGTTCTTTGTCGTCCGATTTCAAAACACCGAGAAGAGGGTTGAACAAACGAGGCGCAGTCGATTTTTTAAACAACTAGAGGTGTTTGAAAAGAGTGGAAACACTCTTTCAAGTGTTTCATGTAGCTTCTCATACCATCAATAATTCTTGGAGAAATCCGAAGGAAATTTGGCCAAATTTTATGCAAATTAGTAACATATTTCAAACCTCCGTCACCATAGTGATTTACTACTGTGTTTTTTCCTCATGAATTATTAATGAGTGTGAGAACTTAACTTCTTTTGTGCTTCACCACAACACTCAGTGCAACGCGTATCCATGTGAACGTAATCATCATAATAATAATTTATACAGCGCACATCAGAAAGACGGTTCGTTAAAGTTATTTTCTCCATTATTATTATTTATTAGAAAGTTTGATATTCTATCATTCACCAATATTTTTGTAGAATCACTTCTTTGGATGACGTTTTTTTTTCTCGAATTTTTGTCCATACGAAGACATCTTAGACCTCTTTAGCTTCGTATGTAAATTGCCCATTTCAAACCATGTGATGTAAACATGGTGTTCTCTGGAGAATTAGTCCTTTCAATATGAACGAATAAATTTCAGACGACTAATCGAGCAATTCCAGTTGAACAGTTTAAAACAATCCTTTGCCTATCTAAATCAGCACTACTTGCATCTACACACTGTAACAGCTTCATACTTACAAATTTTAATGTTCTCAAAACGTTTACAAGGTGTAGTGTTTTGGGCGCGCAAAGGATTGTGGGAAAATAGACAATCCGCCATTTTCTGGGTAATAGCCAAATGAAAACAAAAGATCATTCCTTATTTGTCGATGAGAGTGCATTGTACAAAATTATTGTAAATTATTGTAATGCGCATTTGATATATGTTAATTTGCGCAAAAGAAATATTAAATTATTATTCTTAATAATTATTCCAGCGTTTTGATTGGTTCCATGGACGGACCGCCGAGGGATAATTAGTAAATAAACCCCTTCTGGCGACTGGTATATCGGCTGATAATGTCCGCGGCTGAGACATGGTCCGAAAAATGAACAGTTGGCCGAGAAGCGAAGCTTCGAGGGCAACTGTGATATTTTGAGGACCATCTCTCAGCCAAGGACATTATCAGCCGATATGCCTGTAAGCCAGAAAGGGGTTTATTACTCGGGCCTTTCCGAAGGAAGCCCGAGTTATAAAATGGGCTCTCTTGTTCGTCGGTTTTAGTAGGTTTGTTTGGTCAAAGAATGAAGAAAGTATGCGACGTATTTAATCGTATCGAGTTTCAAGATTACTCAGCAGATAAGGGAATTGCGAAAACAAACGACACACAGGACTCAAGTCGATTTGAATCTTAGTTTTGAAAGCAGCTGTAGATCTTCAAGCTATCAAAGGTCAGGATTCTAGTTATAATTAAACTCACGACCAGCGATGTAACTACATCTATTGGCAGAAAGCTATATGTACAGAAGTCATGCAAACAATCGAGCCAGTCGAGTTCAGTTTTCAGTAACTCACGATGGATGTTTATTTTATTCCACGTTTGAAAAATTCAGTACGATTACAGTTGTGTGATCCTTGTGTGAGTCATACATCTATTACGCGACCTATATTTTAGAACCGCCGCGTAGCGCTATTTAGAACAGAATTTCCACGCTCAAAACAGGTCAGTGAACGGCAAAAATACAATCGAAATCAAAACGTCCTTAGATTTTAGGGATCTATTACAGAAGAAGACGCTCAGTGACGAGGGAGACTATTTGTGTCGGTGACTCATAGATAAAGATCTCCGACTCTTCAAGGTACGCTGTCGTACGTCTTTAAACGTATTTGAGGTCACTTGAGGTCACATCTTAAATCTAACAGAAGCAGCTTTTGATTTTTAATCGATAATTCCCGGCTTTCTGATTTCGAGATAAATCGAACAAGATCTTTCAATGTATAGGCAGAGACAGCAGATTGGTCGAGCTTTGTCACATCATACCGTAGTCTGAATCAACTGGATGTTTCTAAGATACGAAGTTCGACTTTCCTCTGCGATAACGAAGAAACCAAAGACGTTATCAGAACCGTCTGACCATGAATATGAACCTCAACTGGACGTTCCAAGTACGTGCTACGGAAATACGATTCGGAGATTTTTATCTATGCTCACCGACACATATATACATAGTCTCCCTCGTCACGCAACTGTCAGTCATTGTCATGTCCCTCCTCACGCAACTGACATTGTCCTTGTCATAAGCCCGAGTGTACGCTCATTGAGCGTCTTGTTTATTTTATAACCCTTCGATAAATTTTCTACGTCGGATTCAATGTTGAAGAAATCGAAACAAAATGCAAGTTTCATCGAGTTCAAATATCCGTTCCGTTTGAGATCTTTTCATGTGTAAACTTCTAAAAAAGTATTCGAAAATAAAAGATTGATAGTTTTTAAAGCTTTTTGAGTGGTTTTCTTGATATTTTGGGTTTTATTTGAGTGACTTTTTTTGCGCCGATTTCAGTTGACGTTTGTTCGTAGTTCAAGGATCAAAAAATTATAAAACTACCTCAAATACCGGTCGTATCGACGTTAAAATCCCCAAAAAGGAACAAGTACACCACATGTATGTTATACAAGCTAATTTAATTATTAAAACTACATTACAGTCTTAAAAAAGTTCAGATAATTTCAGTTTTCTCCAAAGTGGGAGATATCATCTCAAAACTGGGGGATATTACCGGACATCCGTCCAGTGAAATTGTACCACGTGACCCGTTTTGACCAATGGGCGCGCTCGAAAATTTATCGATGGGTTATAACAGCTCATAACCCTGCTCCGAGCTTTATATGGTCAATGGGCCCTTATATGGTAAATGAAAGCATGACGTCGGTGTAACGGACGGCTTTGATGAAAAGCCAAAATTGAGCAAAATATTCTCAACTTTCTGGAAAATTGATTTAACTTTAATAATTGAAAGAATGAATTTGACTGAAATTATTGTAAATTTGGACTTGCTTTCAATATACAATACAATAATTATTATTTTATAACAATATCATAGTATATCGGAATCATGGCCGGACACTGATTGAATATCAGAATATATTGAATATATTGAATATAGACATAGACCGAATTCCTTGACCGAGTCTTGTGCTTGAGCTCATGGCTGCATCAGGCCAGTTTTCACCCGACACAAGTCCTTACGATATTTGCACTTGCTTCAACAGTGTATATTTATTTATTTATTAACAATATTTAAGCAGAGGTGCCCAGTTCAGCAAAGCTGGTTTGAATGTGGCTCTGCGTATACATTACAGGAACAAGTGGAGGAGGAGAAAGGAGGGAGCAAGGGAAGGAGGGGGAAGGGAAGGAGGGAGCAAGAGAAGGAGGAGGAAGGGAAGGAGGAGGACTAAACAACGTCTTTTGAGTACGTGTTGGTAGGTGTTTCACGAACGAGATCGTCGTTGTCCATATCAGCCTCTATTCTCTATCAATGAAGTTGATTTTGATTTTTTTCTCTGGTTTTAGGAAGAGTCTTACTATTTTGTCTACGGGCTCGTGGTTATATTCCAATCTGAATTTCTGAACAACCTATTGTCAATACGAAAGAGAACAATCAGTAAAACAATAGCAACATACCAAATATGGGAATTGCTTATTACATATGGGAATTGGTTACCAAATATGGGAATTGGTTACCAAATATGGGAATTGGTTACCAAATATGGGAATTGGTTACCAAATATGGGAATTGGTTACCAAATATGGGAATTGGTTACCAAATATGGGAATTGGTTACCAAATATGGGAATTGGTTACCAAATATGGGAATTGGTTACCAAATATGGGAATTGGCTACCAAATATGGGAATTGGTTACCAAATATGGGAATTGGTTGGGACTTGGTTACCAAATATGGGAATTGGTTACCAAATATGGGAATTGGTTACCAAATATGGGAGTTGGTTACCAAATATGGGAATTGGTTACCAATATGAAACTTGCTTACCAAATATGGGAATTGGTTACCAATTGGATTGACGTTAAGCAACAACATGCACAAATGAGTCAAATGTCTACCAATTGGAGTATTAGCATCAGGACATAACATGTATACACCTAATTCCATAATCGCTGTCGGGTTGAACATCATGAAAGCTACGACCAGGAGGGAGGAGGTGACTCTATTGTTCAAAAGTGGCCGACTCATAGTAACCAGTGTGACGTCACAGCTAGCCAATCTATCTCTACCGAGATAAAAGTAATGCAATGATTAAGTGTTTTTTTCGGAGTTTTAGTCTTGATGGTCATCAAAATGGAGAGCGAAATCTTTCGACCGGGTAAAAGTCTCGGCTTTCTAGAGAAGCTAAATTAAGTAATGGTTACTTCAAAAAAGGAGGTTCTGCTTAGAAGGTAATAATCATCGACTGTGTTGAATATGGTGGGTGTACATGCTCTGGATCTTTGTATCTTTGCCTCCAAAGTTGTTGTGTACAAAATAAGGACACGATGCACTGTAATTTACCTCGTTCGCAAAATCGAAATTTTTCAAAGCTTAAAATTTGAGACAAATATTACTTTAGAAATACGAAATATCTATAGAAAGCTAGAGAAAACTATAACCTGCTGCGCTTAGGTTGATTTGTAACCGAATTTCTTGCGTTTCTTAATCTTTGAGCACATGTACACCACAGGAAGCCCAAAATCCGAAGACACAATCATAACATATATACATGCTTTTTTTAATACTCATTCTTTCCAAGAACCTTGTAACAGGAGTGGAAAAACTGCCCAGCCAAGTAGTTTATTAAGCTAATTTCTATGATTTATTAATTAGTATATTTATTAGCTTATTACTAATTGATATTATTATTTAATATTAGAGTTGTGGCACTTAGAGTGTGATTCCAATACACCTGGGAACTACACCAATACACACTATTAGACACTCGATCACTCTTTTGCTTTCTTTTGTTTCTTAATTTGCATCTAATAAACACTGACAGCTAATTAGTGGTGGCCAGGTTTATTGGAATCACTCTAACCCGTGAAACAAAATCTAATAATTAGTGATTAATATAGTCAAATCAAAAGAAAACAATGGAATTATAAGTGTCTAGTAATATCTACATTTGTACTTGGCTAATATCTGTTTCACGGGTTAAGTGCCATCACTCTATTAATTATATTTTATATGTATTAATGTTATTAACATGGTCTATAATATTCAGTATTTCAGCTTTGAATTAAATGGTATAGAAGTTTTCTTTTCAGTCTGAGAATTGTTGGGTATTCCCATAGGAATTACTAACAATTTTCAGTTGATTTCAAAGCATATAGTTATCAAAAATTCCCAGAAATTTCAAGGTTTTCAGTTCAACTGGTTAATAGTCTTGCTCTTATAGCATATGTTGTATTATTTAATTACTAAGAACATGCATGCAGTTACCATTTTCTGCATTGAACAACAGTGAGAATGAGATCATTGTATATTAATTGTATCAATTCTAAAATCAAGCTTGACTGATTCTGAAATATTGAGCTTAGTCTTGTTGTAAGACAACACTGCAGTTCTCATTTTCAGAATAAACAACTGAAAATACTGGTAGATACATTCTATAAACAAAGCGTAATATTTATTAGTGATTCTAAAATTGAGGGGGGGGGGGGCAAACCCTGAATAAAACACTGGGGAGGTGTACTCCCATATATTTGCTATATGGGTATGGGCCATGTATTGGATAGGGTATATAGCAGGGGCGGATCCAGGGGGAGGGTTCTGGGGGTTGCAACCCCCCCTATGGATATTTTTTTAATACCGCTTGTATAGATATGTCTGTCCGTAGGTCTCTCTTGCACTTTCAGCTCTCTCCCTTGTAAGAATAATATAATTCATTCATACTGTTTACATGACCGTTCGACTAGTCGAGGCCGGTTTGACTGATAACAGAAAGAACCTGCCGTTTTTAGCGTCAAAACCGTATGTGAAGCCTTCATACTTGTAAGCTCACCCAAGAAGACTCTTCCAAGCATCTTTGTTGGATGTCCAATAAACTCAAAATTTTACTGAAAATTGAGTTTTGTTGTGTTAATAAAACAACTCCAGATCTCTAAAAATTGCATTTTAGAGCTTGTAGATTTCAAAATTTTCTGGGGGGGGCATGCCCCCACACCCCCCTAGTACTTCGCGGCTTTGCCGCTCACACAACACAATGGCCGCAACACAACCCCCTGTTTGACAAAAACCTGGATCCGCCCCTGTATAGAATCTGTCTTCAACAGGGTATGAATTTACAAGATATGTCACTGTCTTATGATAGGGTCAGGGTTTACAGACCCCAGTGATACACCCCCTATCTAAATCCAGATCAAGACCTGAGCACCCTCCGCAGCTCCTAAAAAACACACACCTTTATTCGAGTACACTGATTACAATATTTATTCTTATTCTCGTTTTGATATAATCCAAATCTCTCTTTATATTATCATTGTGTTAATAAATTAATATCTTAAACATAAGCTAAAATATCTTTATATTTACTGTCAGAAACTCAGTCATAAAACTAACCAAATTCACTAAATTGGTATTGAAACCAAGGCACATTCGACTTCATGAGTGATATACATAAATAACTAATGTAAAAGTAATTAGCAAATGAAGAGAACACAGTTTCACCACGAAATCCAAGGATATATATATGACGGTCTCCAATCATCGTGTCCTTATTTTGTACACAACAACTTTGGAGGCAAAGATACAAAGATTCAGAGCATGTACACCCACCATATTCAACACAGTCCGTGGTTATTACCTTCTAAGCAGAACCTCCTTTTTTGAAGTCACCATTCTCTAGAAAGCCGAGACCTTTACCCGGTCGAAAGATTTCGCTCTCCATTTTGATGACCATCAAGACTAAAACTCCGAAAAAACCCACTTAATCCTTGCATTACTTTTATCTCGGTAGAGATATTCTTACACATTAATACCTCTAGATACTAAAAAAATATTCATATAGACTGTACATGTAGATCTGAACAGAATATTGAGCGTTGTATAGTCGGCAACACGAGGGGGAATTTGCATGAGCATGCGCTTAACCGCTGGACCATAAAAGCGTATAAATTTCGGAAGCACAAAAACCGATTATCAGGATTATAGTAATCTGAATAACGCTATATTTTATTCTGTTGCTATTTTGATCATCAGAGTTCGACAAAAAGGCTTAATATAGTCAAATGTTAATTTAATTCTGGCTTTTCACTGCACACTGGCTATTCACAAAATTCGTATTTTGTTTGATATTGAACGGCACAGGAAGCCCAAGCTGGAATTTTGTGGATTATAACTTAATTTGTTTTTCGATAAATACTGTAACAACAGTCTTGAAACTGTCCTGGTGTCTTGTGGTATTTATTTACTATATATACCTGTACAAAGTTTCATCGAATTTGAAAACAATTTAGATGTCTTCCCAGACCTTTCCATGAAGATATTTTTGTTGTTATCATGAAAAACTGTAATTTTATCTATTCTGGCGATTTTTTCCAACAATCTCAATAACATATACTGAAAGCATATGGTACATAGTTCTATGAAATGGTAAAATTTTTGTGGAGTTTTGGGCTGGATTTCAAGCAATATGCAAAAAATGTATATTTTTGAGTAATGAAATTTATGCAAACTTTACACTTCAATAAAATGTTTACACTTTGACCGATCTCAGCATAATATCTAAAAATATGACCTTGGATGGGAATATTACAAGAACATTGGAACACTGACAGAAGAGGCCCTACCATAAAACGAATACCATAATAAATGTGTTGACGATTAATTCACGTTCTACAAATTATGACGAAGATATTGTCGAAAATCTTCGACCGAGCGATTTTTCCCAGAGAAGTTACTGGAATTTTTCAAAACAGGAAACATGACTTTAATGAATTATGTTGTGGATATTGTGGAGATTTCGGCTCAATTTCGAGATAACTAACTTTAAAGATTGGGATAATTGAGTATTCCAGACATCACACCCAAGTTTATCTTCGTTTATTTGAAGTTGATTTGGTGTTGATGAAAGCTAAAATATAATAATATACATTCCATGCATATGTATAAGAATTGACTAAATGTATTTACTTTCCCTTACATCTTCTTCGCGACTGAGCTTGCAACGTCGACAAACTGTTTACTCCATGTCAGCTGGCCGCCATGTTGTCCAAAATAGAGTATTTAGCACAGCAAAAGAACAGGAATTTGATATCAAATAAAGGCATAATATTCTAATATTTCGATCAATGAAATAACTTTAAGGCACAAAGATAGCATTAAGAATTCATTTCTGCGTGTTCAGTACATACAATTCTCGTAATACGTCCGCAAAGAACCAAACAACTTGTGTCGAGTACATCTTGTATTCATCTGACTGTGGCGACGCATGCGCACACAAAAGTCCCTCCTGTTATAGTCAGCATAAAGAAGGTCAGATTGGCTGCCATATTGAAATTCGTACGAACGAGCCGTGACGTCACACTGGTAACTATCAGTCGGTCAAAAATGCTAATTCGAGAACAATAGAGTCACCCCCTCCCTCCTGGCTACGACTAAAAGGAATTCTGGGAAATTAGAACTCTCGAATATCATCGTCATCATCGACCTTTTTATCCAGACTTGTAGGATCTTAGAAAATAGCTCATATACCTTCAAAACTACGAGAACATTGAATATATCTGTATGTACTGCGGGTCATGAACTGATTACCCATTCATCCTTGCGGTCTCAGCTTCTATGATTTTCAACCTGACAACGATTATGCAATCAGGTGTATTCTCTTTGACGTACCTTGGACAAGAAAAGGTAAATTTCAAGCTCAGCGACGCGCTTGCCTGTTCAAACCAAAGGAAACAATGTTCAATGCACCTTCCGCGCCTGCGTTTGCGTTGGATAGCGGTTATTCACACGACAAAACAAACGACTTTCAATCTGAATGGAAACTGACGCCGAACAGCTAAACAAATTCTTCATAAAGAAATCCCGTGTAAAACACCAAAAACACCAAATCTATAATTACCAATGCACATGCGCAAACCAAATCCAAAAGGCAAATAAGAAAAAGGATGGAACTGGTCACCAGTCTCTCGCAGCCAGCGTTCTGGTTTGAACTCTTCTGGGTCTTTGAAATAGGATTCTGTGCGACTACTCGCATATATGGAGGACAGGATTTGAATCTGAAAGAAAGATTAACGTGTTTCATGTGTATATAGCCTGTTTCACTACGACGCAAGCGCAAGAATAAGATTTTGACTGCAGCAAATAAAATAAGAGTTTCAAATTTTAATTATATATCGACTGACCTCTCATTAATTCTCGTACCCAGAGCCCACTCCTCATTTGGTTTGTCGCTGGCTCTGGGAAACCCTGTTGCTCGGTCGTCAAATTTTGACGACCAAGTCGTCAGGGCGCATGCTCATACTAAAGACCGCTGCGAGCGGGTACTGTGGAAGAGTCTACTGGCTACGTATGTTTACGTTGGTTCGAACCATCGAATATTCAAACAAGCTAGAACAAAAGTTTGTACATTTATCTTCGTGTAGCCCTTCGACGTTCATCATCAGTTCTTCTCTGGCTCTGTTGTGATAAAGGCTGGACGATAAATACATGTCTTAATATATATGAGTGTGAGCCTTCCTGTCTTCCGCTTTGTTTAATATTGTTTCTCTTGAATTATGAAAATCGAGTACGATCGATTACGTCTTCTCCGGTGGTAGGTCACTGCAGCCGTTAATATATATATATATTGTTAGATCTTCCTTTACGAATTCAGATCAATTTATGTCTACACAGTCACTCTCATTTCCATAGATTTATAATTCAAAAACGGAATACCATTTGTATGAAAATACAACCGTCGCTGTCATTCATTTCGTTCGCCTTGCACGTTTGAATCTTTGTTGATCTCATGGACCAATCAAATACGATCAGTCATTGTTGATTTCATCAGCCAATGAAATTCGCTAAAATTTCAGGGTTTCCCAGAGCCCACGACCAACCAAATGACGAGTGGGCACTGGGTACGAGAATGCTGACCTCTAACAATTAGCCACTTTGGAAACGAGTAAAGGACTGGGAACGAGTTTTTAGAATTAATCTAATTAAGAAATGAACCCCATCACAAGAAAGAGCATGTCAGAATTAGTAAGTTAGGTTTAGTTAGATATTGAACGAGTAACAGTTTTCCAAACATCGCAAAAATTACAAAGAAAAAGCGTCCCCTGTAACCATACATTTCTTTGCAGTTTTTGAATGTCTGCAGTTCATTTACTACTTGTCCAAACCCTATCAAACTCCTGAAACTTACTAATTCTGATATGCTCTTTCTTGTGATGGGGCTCATTTCTTAATTAGATTAATTCTAAAAACTCGTTCCCAGTCCTTTACTTGTTTCCAAAGTGGCTAATTGTTTTGCGAAGCTTCTGAGGTATCGCAAATTAACCACAAGGGGCAAAGGAATTAATATACTTATTGTTTTAGACTTGTTACCTCTTAGGGGTGAAAATTATTTCATGCCACGCCCACTTGGAAGAGATTCGGGTACCTTTTAGGGGTCACTTTCAAAATTTCTAACGAGCATCTCCATCACTTTTGTATGCCATTGGGAGTACCCGGTAAAATATCACCTATATCAATCTTGTGCCTTGTCACAAATTACGTTAACTTGTGTCATGTGATGAAAGCATTATCGAAAGGTCATGAAAATTAACATGTTTTCAGTGTTCTTTTTTGCTTGCGTCGGACCAGTTTTCACAGTGATATAAGGCCTCTTGCGCTTAAGTTTGCGTCGGATCA
This sequence comes from Actinostola sp. cb2023, assembly GCA_033675265.1. NCBI lineage: Eukaryota > Metazoa > Cnidaria > Anthozoa > Actiniaria > Actinostolidae > Actinostola > Actinostola sp. cb2023. The sequence goes on along the minus strand of JAUJYZ010000343.1, from coordinate 270,971 downwards.
GTTTTCACAGTGATATAAGGCCTCTTGCGCTTAAGCTTGCGTCGGACCAGTTTTCACAGTGATATAAGGCCTCTTGCGCTTAAGCTTGCGTCGGACCAGTTTTCACAGTGATATAAGGCCTCTTGCGCTGAAGCTTGCGTCGGACCAGTTTTCACTGTGATATAAGGCCTCTTGCGCTGAAGCTTGCGTCGGACCGGTTTTCACAGTGATATAAGGCCTCTTGCGCTGAAGCTTGCGTCGGACCAGTTTTCACAGTGATATAAGGCCTCTTGCGCTTGCGTCGGACCAGTTTTCACAGTGATATAAGGCCTCTTGCGCTGAAGCTTGCGTCGGATCAGTTTTCACAGTGATATAAGGCCTCTTGCGCTTAAGGTTGCGTCGGACCGGTTTTCACAGTGATATAAGGCCTCTTGCGCTTAAGCTTGCGTCGGACCAGTTTTCACAGTGATATAAGGCCTCTTGCGCTTAAGCTTACGTCGGACCAGTTTTCACAGTGATATAAGGCCTCTTGCGCTTAAGCTTACGTCGGACCAGTTTTCACAGTGATATAAGGCCTCTTGCGCTTAAGCTTACGTCGGACCAGTTTTCACAGTGATATAAGGCCTCTTGCGCTTAAGCTTACATCGGACCAGTTTTCACAGTGATATAAGGCCTCTTGCGCTTAAGCTTGCGTCGGACCGGTTTTCACAGTGATATAAGGCCTCTTGCGCTTGAGTCGGACCAGTTTTCACAGTGATATAAGGCCTCTTGCGCTTGCGTCGGACCAGTTTTCACAGTGATATAAGGCCTTGATCGAAAGCAGAAAAGCTTTGCATTCATGAATAAATTACCCCTGCAGGGACGTTGTAGCCACTCAAAACAATATCCTGATCCAAAATCCTTGAATTGGCAAAACTAATGCTATCAAACCTGTGAAAGAGAAAAACTTAGTTATTTCAATAAATAAATAAATAAACTAACGTGTTACCAAACTGGTCACACTATTGTGGGATTCCTGTGGTAAAGAGAGGCCGCGGGAAGACTAGGAGTTGGTTAATTGTAACGGAACGAGCACATGGGCATTTTGTCTGCGCATGCGTGAAATACCAACAGTAACACAAAGACCCTCATTCTCGTACCCAGAGCACCTCGGTCGGTCGTTCCTTCTCCCGTCAGTGGCTCTGGTAACAGCCATTTCTAGGCCGATGCTGATTGGTCCAAATGTCCGCGCATGCGCGACTTTCATTTGAAACTGCTCAATCGTGATTGGTCAATCTATAACGATGCTCGGAGCTTTTTAGAAGAGAATCCTCTGCGCATAGGTATAACACACAAAGCTGACTCTTTTTCTAACGGGCTCAGATGGATTTTCAAAATGGCGGACGGTGTGAATGGTGGTCATTGCTACTATTTTCTGCTAAGAAACTGCAATGATTTTACTGGTCACAAAGAAAAACACACAAGTTTGGTTCTGTACTTGTTTTCGCTTCTCTTCTGTCGAGGCAAGTGATTAATTTACGCTATAAATTACCTCCTTCAACAACGGACTACGATACCGTTGAGACAGAACAAAATCAGTTGGCTTCGTTTCGGGTTCCTTTGCAAAAAAATAAGCATCCATATAAAATGTCGTGTTTTTGTGAATGTTAAAAGAGTACAGAACAAGATTGGTGGGGTGTATTTTCTTCCCTTCTCAGTAAATGTGCAGATAAAAGTACAATCTTGTAAAGACTAATAAATTACTTGCCATACATGTTGTTGTATTTGAGCCTTAATACCCTGTGTATCATTTGCCCTATTTTTCCCCAAGGCAGACTCAGTGAAGTCTATTGATGAGAAATATTATTAGGCTGTTTACATTCTTCTTTTTGAGAGAGAAGCTAGTACACTATCTCATGTAGAAGAGTAGTTATTTTAAAGCATTTTAATTTCAGCAGTCCCTTTGTCTTCAGAAATTACAATACAATACAATAACTTTTATTTAAACACGATATTACTTATTTTAGCTAAAGCTGGTGGGGTCGTGTGGAACAAAAGGATCCATATAAAAGGTGAACCACCCTCTTAGGGTAACACAAATCTAAATGGACCACAAGAGACTAAGCCGGTACCATTTAGGGTGTTTGTCAGTAAATAAGATACCCAAGATCAATGACCCGAGATAAGATAATGACAGCCGGAATGACAGTTGTAGCTTTTGTCACTTTAGAGTTGGTACCTTTTAGGCGTAAAAATTATGTGCTGCCACCAGCACATAAATTGTGTGATAATTGTGCTATGTTGCTCATGTGTGATGATTTTTGCATCATAATATCAGATGATAATTCTGACTCAAGACACTCATGGTTGCTTAAGATCTGTCATTTTGGAACTAAGGTAGCTTAATTGAACCACCCTTTTTCCTAGAGCCTGCCTACGCAGGCTATAACTAAGGATATACCCCTAGTGTAATCAGTCTTAATTGACCCAGTAGTGGAGATTTGATGTTCTGAACTCTCTGACAGATGTTGATCGAAACATAAATTTATATTTTTTGCACCATGTAGCCATGCTTCACAGATCTGGGAGGTTGTAAATAGATACTTTTACAGTACTGTTGTAAATGTTGTTACTACTTTAACCACCACTGGTACACACCCTACAGTTAATTACATATAGAATTTATGCACTTTCTTTTCATATTTGCTAATATAGTAAAACAGTGACATTCATTTAGCTTAGTTTGTTTTCATTTCCTGTAATATATGTGCAGAACCAAATAAAAACTCTAAAAAATATGATTTATATATTTTTTTAATGCCAAAACTTACAATGTACTTGTAAGGTAATACCAAGCTAATACTTTCATTAATTTATGAAATGGCTCAGGATTCTGTTGAATGTTGAGTAATAATCACTGGATTTCTTGTAACACTCTTGCTTTTCTTGCAGCCATTTACAGAAAAAATCCTACAGATTTCAATAATTAAACTCAGCTACTATAATAAGTACATAAAATGTACATGTATGTAATACTATTTTTAAATAGTATTTCTTGTACATTATATATACTTATATAATTATTGATATCCTGTAGCTTGACATCTGGGCCCGGTTGTTCGAAAGCGTGCTAACGCTAACCCGGGGATAAATTCGCTAACCTAGTGTTAATTACTTGGGCTTCCTGTGGAATGCCCAAGTCTAAGATTACAGACGGTTATTTTTGTGTTTCTACGTCTGCAAGTGGTCACCATAGCGCATGCGCATGCTAATCTTCTCTGTATCGTTCCAATTTTTGAGTATACAGAAGTTGTGGTCAGCAGCTTATCAACGAAATTCAAGATGGCAGACGTACGTAACGATAAATCAAATCACCAGCAGCATTCAAAAAGGATTTTGCCGTGCTCCCTTGCTCGAGCCAGTCGAGTCGTTCATTAATACTGCTTAGTAAATATGCAAATATCCTAGAGAATACTTTTTGGCCTTGCAATTCTGTCTGAAAGTGTATTTCTAACAGATGTCTGTGGCTTAACTCGATCGTAATTTTATTGAGTTTGTGAAATCGTTTCTTGCAAGGTAATCGAAATGTGCTTCGCCATGCAGCTGTCAGCTAGGAGTGTGAGTGTTGAAGCTAATTACGTATGTATGCTCTACTGAGTTACGCAACGAGTGACTTAAATTCTGCAAGTAATACATGTAGGCTAAAACTACTTCTGTATGATGATACAAGCTATTAGGTTTCACATTTAAAATCTATCAAAACAGCTTTATTAAGAAGCCCAAGTTCACGCTAGTAGAGCGTCTAGTTCTTAATATTTTACCCTAGGTTAGCTATTTTAACCCTGGGCCCTGTTCATCAATTTAATTCAATACTCCAAGAGGGCATAAGGGACAGAGCCAAGGGAGTCTCGCTGTATTGCCCTTGGGATATCTTAATTTCACTAAATCTATTTTTAGAAACACCAGAAGTGGTGGATGCCAATGGAAACATACTTCCGGTACACGTAGACTCTATCAGAGAAGATGTGTAATATTTGACATTGTTTTCTGTGTTATTTAATTCAACTTTTTAATTATCATAACTATCCTCAGAGAAGACCAACTTAACACGGTACATGTATAATCATCCAGGCTTAGATTGATCGTCAGAGGTAGCATCCCAAGGAACATTAGGTTATTTGTCAGTTTGTCTTGCATCTTTTCATCCACTGTTCCATTCTCACATGTCAATGTTTAGTGTGTCTAACATGCTCTTTGGCAGATTAGGGAATGATGGATGTGATATAATTATTGTCTCAAAATATTTCACCATCCATTATGTGACTGCAAGTGCAGTAAAAATAATAAATAATAAATCTGTACAGGAGCCCATAAGTAGGAGCCTCCATCTACCGTACTGGGTTTGTGAGACGACCTGTGACCGGATCAGGCTATTTTTAGAACACCTTTTCCCGCGAACTAATCATCAATCAATAGGAATCCCCCATGGGAATTACACAGAGCCAATCAGCATCAATGAGGTAGATGATTTGTGTTTATTTGTGATATATGAACAAAGTGGCAGACGAAGAAATTGGCGAAAGTGAAGAAACTGAAAGTGAAGAGAGCGAAAATGACAGTGATAGTTACAGTGACTCTTTTGCAGAGTTTAGTACTTCATCGGAAAGTGACCAAGAGTCTTCAAGTTCGTGTTCTGTTTCTCAAGGAACTAAAAAAACATCAAATAGTAAACCTACCAAGCCAAAAGCTAGAAACTCCGTAACAAAACCGAAATCAAAAATCCCTGGTGTTAAAATTTCGCGGCAAAACTGGTGTTCTAAAAATAGCCTGATCCGGTCACAGGTCGTCTCACGAATACATCCCAGATGGAGGCTCCTACTTATGGGCTCCTGATCTGTATAAATTATGAAATAGACAAATAGACTGTTGTAGATTTCATAATTTATTCAGATTTATTCTACATTGTAGATTCCAACTTTTGACAATAATAATATTATTGTTGTAGTTTCAAATACTCCAGTTTCGCATTGTTTAGAGATGACCGCTGTCCTTGACAAAAGACGCAATTACTACAGGGTTAGCCTCGATTCAGAGAACAGTCCGTGCAATTCAAAAATGTTTCTATTGTTTCATGTAAACATTTTTTCGTGTTCTTGTTGATACATTGTATTTGATAATTTTCACTGACTCGAGGCTAACCCTGTACAAATGCGTCTGATATCAATAAGTACAGCGGTTTCTGGGGGATCTGTGAACGCGAAAAGGAACTATTGCAAGAAATCCATTTTGACAATGTATTACTATTATTTAACCATGCAACCAGAGCCCGTATTTTCAAAGAAATTTCACTGAGAAAGCCTTTCCTAGTTGCATGGTTAGATATTGTAGCTAAGATAAACATTTGTATTTCACTTTAATCAGAGGGAAAGGAAAGAGGGAAAGAGAGGGTCATTATGCCCAAGACTTATTTGGAGATTTTTCAATAATGTGCATGACAGTGGCTACCCTGCGCCTCTTTCCTGGTGAGTAGAAAAAACTCTGCTACATGTAGTAGGGTAGACAGTGACACAAAGGTGCAGGATTGCAGAAAGAGTATGCAAATTAAGGAAATTGAAGTATTTATTTTTATTACATGTAGATGTTTATGACACTCTTGAATAAAACAAGAGGACACCCAGAATTGAGCGTGCTATGCAAAAGCAAGTATATTTAGAAAACTGCAGGCTGAAATTTACCCCACCCTCCCAATCAGACACTTTTCAATAAAACTTTTACAAGAACAATGGCTACACTTGTAAATTACAGTTGTAAAAGTTTCATTGAATTGTCCCGAGGCCAGGTTGACTTCTTATTTGTAGTAACCTTAGAGAACACAGGCTGGCCTAGACCAAAATGTGCTTCACAGGTCCTTTTATATTTTTGCATGTAATGCTGATCAGTACCCACTACGTGAAGTTAAATATTTTACTTTATTGTATTTTGTGTCAAAGAATGCACGAAATATGCACGAGAGCACACAAAATATGGGACCGTATTTTGTGTGGTTACGTCAAACTGGCTTTCCAATCAATCATGCACAATCGTGTGATGAAAATTAACCAATCAGCGTCACTGAGAAATTCTACAGTTTTGGCTAGCATGCGTTTCTTTGACAAAATATATAATAAACAATTTATTAACCGGCTAAGTATCTAATACGGCTGTGAATTTTTACTACACAGTATTATATAGTCGTATTCAATGCTTAGCCGACTAAACCTCTATTTATAAAATATAATCAAGGGGATAACAACAGCATAGTGTACTTCCCCTCTCAAAAATAAGAATGCATACAGCCTTTTAATAATAATAAAATAATAATAACGGTTTAATGAAGCATTTCTACATCTTCAAAACAGGCTAACTTAATATATTAGGAAAGAAAGAAAGAAAGCTAAAATATAAAATATGTTAAAATATATGTATTATATATGTAGAATACTACTGATACACGAAATATGCTGAAATATTTCTCATCAATAGACTTCACTGAGTCTGCCTTGGGGAAAAATAGGGCAAATGATACACAGGGTATTAAGGCTCAAATACAACAACATGATATGGCAAGTAATTTATTAGTCTTTACAAGATTGTACTTTTATCTGCACATTTACTGAGAAGGGAAGAAAATACACCCCACCAATCTTGTTCTGTACTCTTTTAACATTCACAAAAACACGACATTTTATATGGATGCTTATTTTTTTGCAAAGGAACCCGAAACGAAGCCAACTGATTTTGTTCTGTCTCAACGGTATCGTAGTCCGTTGTTGAAGGAGGTAATTTATAGCGTAAATTAATCACTTGCCTCGACAGAAGAGAAGCGAAAACAAGTACAGAACCAAACTTGTGTGTTTTTTTTTGTGACCAGTAAAATCATTGCAGTTTCTTAGCAGAAAATAGTAGCAATGACCACCATTCACACCGTCCGCCATTTTGAAAATCCATCTGAGCCCGTTAGAAAAAGAGTCAGCTTTGTGTGTTATACCTATGCGCAGAGGATTCTCTTCTAAAAAGCTCCGAGCATCGTTATAGATTGACCAATCACGATTGAGCAGTTTCAAATGAAAGTCGCGCATGCGCGGACATTTGGACCAATCAGCATCGGCCTAGAAATGGCTGTTACCAGAGCCACTGACGGGAGAAGGAACGACCGACCGAGGTGCTCTGGGTACGAGAATGAAAGACCCTCTGACACGCGCATATATCCCGCGCCATCCCGCGCTAATTTAAATAACAGGAATAACAAACATGATGGCGAAGTTCTATCTCATATATTTATTTATTAACTTGTCTATATGAATATATGCAACTCTAAAATGATGGATTCTATTTTATCAATGCTGAAGGCATGCTGCAGTTGTCATAACCAGTATTTACGATGCATTATGAGTTGCATATTGCAAGGTGACGGAGGTCCAGACATGACAAGCTAAACTGACAATGGCTGCCGTCTTCGACGTATACATGCACTTTGAACATTCATAGCAGGAGCTATACATTTTTTGAAAGTCATTTATTGTGATGAATGGAATGACTATTGAATAATCTTCGCTTCCGCAACATTAAGCGGCTTGGGGGTCGGTAGAAATCGAAAGATAATTTGACTTGAATGCTTGGAGTCCACATTTCTGCTCGTCGCGAGTCCCGTAAATGGTAAGCAATAATATTGCAATGCAAAACAGTGGAAACAAGTTTTAATTTTCTTAACAACTAATTTTTCTGCAAAGTCTGTTCTCTCATTTATACTTTCAAAGACTTAGAATAAGGAATTAGACGAAAATATAATAGAACCATGGCTTCGAGAAGTAACACAAAACATCAATTCCGCCATTACACTGAGTATAGGGTGAGAAGAATCTATTTAATCTGACAGCTATGCATTTTTTGAAGCCCCATTCTCTATAAAAACTGAAATTATATAAAGGAATGAATGCTGTGGTAATTATCTTCAACTTGGGGGGCGGTAAAAATTTCAAGAAATATCTCGTTAAAGTTCGACCTAAATTGAACACTTCTACATATTCACCGGGCCATAGCTCGAAATCGCGTCCACTTGAAAGGCCATTTCATTAAAATTCTAAAAGTTTACTTTCATCACAATTACCAAGCGTTAATCCACTGCTCTAGAATACTTGATTGTAGAAATAATTAACGCTGAACATCCAACTCCAAACACCACAGTCGCATTTCAATGTAAAATATCTCGCCATCAAAAGAAATAACAGCGGCCAAACATATATCCAGGGGAAGAAGTGTTTATCGTCTTAAAAAATGAGTAAACTTCCATAACGTTTAAACTTTAGAAACGCGTAGATCTCCGACCAAAAATCCCTAAAATGAGCTACCACCTGACAAATGCATCAGACTTCAATGTTATTCTACGTTGTTGACGCATGCGCAGACAAAATGTCCATATGCTAACGGAACGTACATAGTGAATCGTGATCGCAGCAAATTCAGGTCTTTTTTTTTCCTGTATCGCAAAATGCAAACATCACGTGATATTCCCAGTAGTAGTAGGACTATGTAATAATAATAATAATAATAATAATAATAATAACAATAATAATAAATATTTAATAATAAAGACTAGCGATAGGAAAAAACGACGTTTCAATGTCAACATGACATCATTTTCAAGTTCAACTTATAAGTCTACATTTACATACGTCCATTTGAACTTGAAAATGATGTTATGTTGACATCGAAACGTCGTTTTTTTTTCCCTATCGCTAGTCTTTATTATAAATAATAATAATAATAATAATAATAATAATAATAATAATAATGATAATGATAATAATAATGATAATGATAATAATAATAACAATAATAATAATAAAAAATAATAATAATAATAATAATAATAATAATAATAAAATAATAATAATAATAAATAATAATAATAATAATAATAATAATAATAATAATAATAATAATAATAATAATAATAATAATAATAATAATAATAATAATAATAATAATAACTATTAAATGGTACACAATTTTCCGGTTGTTCTGGTCTCAGTGGGAAAAGTGGAATACCTCTGGAACATCTCCATTTTCCAGTGGGAGTAACATTTAATTTTCCAGTGGGAGTAACTTGTACCATTTACAGAACAACCAGTAATACCGGAATTTCCGACTAAATGGTAAACAACCAGAGTGTATCTACAATAAATTTATTACCTCAATGATTCTTTAAGAAACGCCTTCGTGTATGGGATTTTTCCCAAGTCCCTGGCAGTAAGGTAGCCATCTTTACCAATCACCGATACAATCTCTTGGTGCAGGCGTTCCTGGACTTCTGGGTTTTTAGCCAAGGCGTACAGTGCCCAGAGCATCGCAGTGGATGTCTTACAATTAGATAACGTTGATTAGTACGCGTTTAATGTAAAAACTTTTGAGGCGCATTTGATCACATCCATATGTGAATTTGCGCCATAGAAGTATTAAATTATTATTATTATTATTTTATTATTATTATTATTTGTATTATTATTATTTTATTATTATTATTATTTGTATTATTTTATTATTATTATTATTTGTATTATTATTATTTTATTATTATTATTATTATTTGTATTATTTTATTATTATTATTATTTGTATTATTATTATTTTATTATTATTATTATTTGTATTATTTTATTATTATTATTAGTTGTATTATTATTATTTTTTTATTATTATTATTATTATTATTTTATTATTATTATTATTTATTATTATTATTATTATTTTTTTATTATTATTATTATTATTATTTTATTATTATTATTATTTGTATTATTATTATTTGTTTATTATTATTATTATTATTATTTTATTATTATTATTATTTGTATTATTATTATTATTATTATTATTATATTGAACGATTTCACGTAACCAATGTTTAACATGCAAATTATTATTATTATTATTATAATTTTAAAATTACTTAAGAATGTCATCCTACCGTGTCTACACCCGCAGCAAACATGTCCAATGCAGCATGATTGATTTCTTCTGGTGTAAGATCACTTTTGACCAACAAGTAGGTCAGCAACGGCACCACTGAAAAAGAGAAACAAACCCAAGAGGCACTTATAAGTTACACTTCAGGTTTATCATCTATACCTATTGCCCTCTCTTAGGCATGTTATATCCAACATACCATTAAAACAACCAACAGTTTCCAATTAAACTCAGCAGTACTGTCAAATTGCTCTACAATTTGAGGGATTTATGAATTTATGAGGGCGCTTTTTACAGAACTGAACCGTGGCCCGGGGTTTTTTTTTTGTGTGTGTGGGTTTTTTTTACCGTGGCCCGGTTACCGGTCTTTTCGATCCAGGTCAGTTCGATCCAATTTTTACACATTCGATCTACATGTATATACAAGTATCATTTATGTATCTAAGAGTGTTTTATTTCGAAATCAAAATCATGTAAAATTTTTGTAGCAGTGAACTGATCTTTAATATACCGGTAGATTATATTATATTAGCGAGTAATATATTGAGTAATATATATATCATCTATCGATTTAGTTAGATAAATTACCATTTATGTTTACTGGGGCACTTATTAAATTTTGAGGGATTTATGAGAGCAATTATTAGATGGATGGTTTAATAATTAGAAAATACTGTTGCAGCTGAATGGCTTCAAATTATTATAGAAGAGATGCTTAATAGAGAGGGTCGCTTATCACATTGTGAGGGATTCATGAGGGCGCTTGTTAGAGAACAGGCACTTAATAGAGAGGGGTGCTTATTATTACATTTTGAGGGATTTATGAGAGAAGTGGCACTATTAGAGAAGAGGCACTTAATAGAGAGGGGTGCTTATTATTACATTTTGAGGGATTTATGAGAGAAGTGGCACTATTAGAGAAGAGGCACTTAATAGAGAGGGGTGCTTATTATTACATTTTGAGGGATTTATGAGAGAAGTGGCGCTAATAGAGAAGAGGCACTTAATAGAGAGTGGTGCTTATTATTACATTTTGAGGGATTTATGAGAGAAGTGGCGCTAATAGAGAAGAGGCACTTAATAGAGAGGGGTGCTTATTATTACATTTTGAGGGATTTATGAGAGAAGTGGCACTATTAGAGAAGAGGCACTTAATAGAGAGGGGTGCTTATTATTACATTTTGAGGGATTTATGAGAGAAGTGGCACTATTAGAGAAGAGGCACTTAATAGAGAGGGGTGCTTATTATTACATTTTGAGGGATTTATGAGAGAATTAAGTGGCGCTAATAGAGAAGAGGCACTTAATAGAGAGGGGTGCTTATTATTACATTTTGAGGGATTTATGAGAGAAGTGGCACTATTAGAGAAGAGGCACTTAATAGAGAGGGGTGCTTATTATTACATTTTGAGGGATTTATGAGAGAAGTGGCGCTAATAGAGAAGAGGCACTTAATAGAGAGTGGTGCTTATTATTACATTTTGAGGGATTTATGAGAGAAGTGGCGCTAATAGAGAAGAGGCACTTAATAGAGAGGGGTGCTTATTATTACATTTTGAGGGATTTATGAGAGAAGTTGGCGCTATTAGAGAAGAGGCACTTAATAGAGAGTGGTGCTTATTATTACATTTTGAGGGATTTATGAGAGAAGTGGCGCTAATAGAGAAGAGGCACTTAATAGAGAGGGGTGCTTATTATTACATTTTGAGGGATTTATGAGAGAAGTTGGCGCTTAATTAGAGAAGAGGCACTTAATAGAGAGGGGTGCTTATTATTACATTTTGAGGGATTTATGAGAGAAGTTGGCGCTATTAGAGAAGAGGCACTTAATAGAGAGGGGTGCTTATTATTAAATTTTGAGGAATTAATAGAGATCGAGGGATGCTTATTATTATATTTTGAGGGATTTATGAGAGAAGTGGCGCTAATAGAGAAGAGGCACTTAATAGAGAGTGGTGCTTATTATTACATTTTGAGGGATTTATGAGAGAATTAAGTGGCACTATTAGAGAAGAGGCACTTAATAGAGAGTGGTGCTTATTATTACATTTTGAGGGATTTATGAGAGAAGTTGGCGCTATTAGAGAAGAGGCACTTAATAGAGAGTGGTGCTTATTATTACATTTTGAGGGATTTATGAGAGAAGTGGCACTATTAGAGAAGAGGCACTTAATAGAGAGGGGTGCTTATTATTACATTTTGAGGGATTTATGAGAGAAGTGGCGCTAATAGAGAAGAGGCACTTAATAGAGAGTGGTGCTTATTATTACATTTTGAGGGATTTATGAGAGAAGTGGCGCTAATAGAGAAGAGGCACTTAATAGAGAGGGGTGCTTATTATTACTTTTTGAGGGATTTATGAGAGAAGTGGCGCTAATAGAGAAGAGGCACTTAATAGAGAGGGGTGCTTATTATTACATTTTGAGGGATTTATGAGAGAAGTTGGCGCTTAATTAGAGAAGAGGCACTTAATAGAGAGGGGTGCTTATTATTACATTTTGAGGGATTTATGAGAGAAGTTGGCGCTATTAGAGAAGAGGCACTTAATAGAGAGGGGTGCTTATTATTAAATTTTTGAGGAATTAATAGAGATCGAGGGATGCTTATTATTATATTTTGAGGGATTTATGAGAGAAGTGGCGCTAATAGAGAAGAGGCACTTAATAGAGAGTGGTGCTTATTATTACATTTTGAGGGATTTATGAGAGAATTAAGTGGCACTATTAGAGAAGAGGCACTTAATAGAGAGTGGTGCTTATTATTACATTTTGAGGGATTTATGAGAGAAGTTGGCGCTATTAGAGAAGAGGCACTTAATAGAGAGTGGTGCTTATTATTACATTTTGAGGGATTTATGAGAGAAGTGGCACTATTAGAGAAGAGGCACTTAATAGAGAGTGGTGCTTATTATTACATTTTGAGGGATTTATGAGAGAAGTGGCGCTAATAGAGAAGAGGCACTTAATAGAGAGGGGTGCTTATTATTACATTTTGAGGGATTTATGAGAGAAGTGGCACTATTAGAGAGAAGAGGCACTTAATAGAGAGGGGTGCTTATTATTACATTTTGAGGGATTTATGAGAGAAGTGGCGCTAATAGAGAAGAGGCACTTAATAGAGAGTGGTGCTTATTATTACATTTTTGAGGGATTTATGAGAGAAGTGGCGCTAATAGAGAAGAGGCACTTAATAGAGAGGGGTGCTTATTATTACATTTTGAGGGATTTATGAGAGAAGTTGGCGCTATTAGAGAAGAGGCACTTAATAGAGAGTGGTGCTTATTATTACATTTTGAGGGATTTATGAGAGAAGTGGCGCTAATAGAGAAGAGGCACTTAATAGAGAGGGGTGCTTATTATTACATTTTGAGGGATTTATGAGAGAAGTTGGCGCTTAATTAGAGAAGAGGCACTTAATAGAGAGGGGTGCTTATTATTACATTTTGAGGGATTTATGAGAGAAGTTGGCGCTATTAGAGAAGAGGCACTTAATAGAGAGGGGGTGCTTATTATTAAATTTTGAGGAATTAATAGAGATCGAGGGATGCTTATTATTATATTTTGAGGGATTTATGAGAGAAGTGGCGCTAATAGAGAAGAGGCACTTAATAGAGAGTGGTGCTTATTATTACATTTTGAGGGATTTATGAGAGAATTAAGTGGCACTATTAGAGAAGAGGCACTTAATAGAGAGTGGTGCTTATTATTACATTTTGAGGGATTTATGAGAGAAGTTGGCGCTATTAGAGAAGAGGCACTTAATAGAGAGTGGTGCTTATTATTACATTTTGAGGGATTTATGAGAGAAGTGGCACTATTAGAGAAGAGGCACTTAATAGAGAGGGGTGCTTATTATTACATTTTGAGGGATTTATGAGAGAAGTGGCGCTAATAGAGAAGAGGCACTTAATAGAGAGTGGTGCTTATTATTACATTTTGAGGGATTTATGAGAGAAGTGGCGCTAATAGAGAAGAGGCACTTAATAGAGAGGGGTGCTTATTATTACTTTTTGAGGGATTTATGAGAGAAGTGGCGCTAATAGAGAAGAGGCACTTAATAGAGAGGGGTGCTTATTATTACATTTTGAGGGATTTATGAGAGAAGTTGGCGCTTAATTAGAGAAGAGGCACTTAATAGAGAGGGGTGCTTATTATTACATTTTGAGGGATTTATGAGAGAAGTTGGCGCTATTAGAGAAGAGGCACTTAATAGAGAGGGGTGCTTATTATTAAATTTTGAGGAATTAATAGAGATCGAGGGATGCTTATTATTATATTTTGAGGGATTTATGAGAGAAGTGGCGCTAATAGAGAAGAGGCACTTAATAGAGAGTGGTGCTTATTATTACATTTTGAGGGATTTATGAGAGAATTAAGTGGCACTATTAGAGAAGAGGCACTTAATAGAGAGTGGTGCTTATTATTACATTTTGAGGGATTTATGAGAGAAGTTGGCGCTATTAGAGAAGAGGCACTTAATAGAGAGTGGTGCTTATTATTACATTTTGAGGGATTTATGAGAGAAGTGGCACTATTAGAGAAGAGGCACTTAATAGAGAGGGGTGCTTATTATTACATTTTGAGGGATTTATGAGAGAAGTGGCGCTAATAGAGAAGAGGCACTTAATAGAGAGGGGTGCTTATTATTACATTTTGAGGGATTTATGAGAGAAGTGGCACTATTAGAGAAGAGGCACTTAATAGAGAGGGGTGCTTATTATTACATTTTGAGGGATTTATGAGAGAAGTGGCGCTAATAGAGAAGAGGCACTTAATAGAGAGTGGTGCTTATTATTACATTTTGAGGGATTTATGAGAGAAGTGGCGCTAATAGAGAAGAGGCACTTAATAGAGAGGGGTGCTTATTATTACATTTTGAGGGATTTATGAGAGAAGTTGGCGCTATTAGAGAAGAGGCACTTAATAGAGAGTGGTGCTTATTATTACATTTTGAGGGATTTATGAGAGAAGTGGCGCTAATAGAGAAGAGGCACTTAATAGAGAGGGGTGCTTATTATTACATTTTGAGGGATTTATGAGAGAAGTTGGCGCTTAATTAGAGAAGAGGCACTTAATAGAGAGGGGTGCTTATTATTACATTTTGAGGGATTTATGAGAGAAGTTGGCGCTATTAGAGAAGAGGCACTTAATAGAGAGGGGTGCTTATTATTAAATTTTGAGGAATTAATAGAGATCGAGGGATGCTTATTATTATATTTTGAGGGATTTATGAGAGAAGTGGCGCTAATAGAGAAGAGGCACTTAATAGAGAGTGGTGCTTATTATTACATTTTGAGGGATTTATGAGAGAATTAAGTGGCACTATTAGAGAAGAGGCACTTAATAGAGAGTGGTGCTTATTATTACATTTTGAGGGATTTATGAGAGAAGTTGGCGCTATTAGAGAAGAGGCACTTAATAGAGAGTGGTGCTTATTATTACATTTTGAGGGATTTATGAGAGAAGTGGCACTATTAGAGAAGAGGCACTTAATAGAGAGGGGTGCTTATTATTACATTTTGAGGGATTTATGAGAGAAGTGGCGCTAATAGAGAAGAGGCACTTAATAGAGAGTGGTGCTTATTATTACATTTTGAGGGATTTATGAGAGAAGTGGCGCTAATAGAGAAGAGGCACTTAATAGAGAGGGGTGCTTATTATTACTTTTTGAGGGATTTATGAGAGAAGTGGCGCTAATAGAGAAGAGGCACTTAATAGAGAGTGGTGCTTATTATTACTTTTTGAGGGATTTATGAGAGAAGTGGCGCTAATAGAGAAGAGGCACTTAATAGAGAGTGGTGCTTATTATTACTTTTTGAGGAATTTATGAGAGAAGTGGCGAGGGGCCGGGTGCTAATTCAATTTTCTCAAACAGACGCACTTCAAATATAATAATGTGCAATGTATTGTATTGTATTGTAAATACTATGTATTCTTATACTGAATCATTAAATCAATCACTATTCTCCACTGTTATGCATCTTGCCATCTATTGTGCACTGAACAAAGTCAGTACACAAATATTACATCTATGTAATAGCGATGACTGTTAATACATTACAGCCCATGGCTGTTTGACTTACTATTACAAATCAAAAACATCATACCTTCTCCATCCAGTAATTTGTCTGGGTTATTCAAATCTTCTTTCAACTCTTCCCTCTTCACATCCATGTATATCTGTGCACTTGCTCGAATAACATCTATTGCTTGACAAAGCTTCTTGAACGAGGGTGTGTTGAACTTCGTGAAAAACATTTTCTCAGGACCAACTTCGAGGTTGTGGAGGCATTCAAACAAATCATTTACAGCTTTTATAAACCTCAACGGTTCATTTCTTGGTGGGTCTTCATACAATCCTATCCTGGCATCGAATACAAGTGTGCCAATTGCTGAAATGATCATGAAGCGGCAAAAACATTACTAACTGGGGACCAGGATCCCATAAGTAGGAGCATCCATGCTACATATTGGGTCTATGTCACGGTGTTAAACAAGTGTGGTTATTTTTATAGAACACAATTTCTCGAAATTGACCAATCACTGTGCACTTCCGGTCATGACGGTCTAATCGTGAAAGTTTACATCATGACTGTAAGTACACAGTGAATGGTCAATTTCGTGTTCTAAAAATAGCCAAACTTGTTCAAACGCAGTGACAGATTTTAATGCTACATGGATGCTCCTACTTATGGGCTCCTGACGAGCGCGCAATTGGCGAGTAATTACATGTACCATTATGAAAATAAAACATTTTTATTTACATAGTTAGTAAAATAATGAAGAAGAGTCATTACTGAACCAGATGTACAATAAGGAATACATACATTCAGTAGCCCATTTTGCTAACTCTTCATCCAGAGTTGAGACCTCTCCTTCACTGTTGCCTTCTCCACGTGCTTGGCGGATATTCTTCAGTGCATCATCAACGACATCATAAAAGTTGCCAATGTTGTCACGCATCTCTCTGGGTCTCAGCATTTTTGAAGAAAGAGCTTGGCGATATCGTTTCCATTCTGCTCCTTCTCTATAGAAGAGCAAATAAGAAGTGCTACCACCACCATTACTACTACCACCCTTGATTCACGCCCCTCTTGGAAACCAGCTTCAAGTTGAAGGGGCTAGCGTGATTAAATAAAGTTGTCCTACCTACCTACCCTAACCACTATCTGATCACCACCTCTACCCATCAACACCACCATTACTACTACTACCACCCTAACTACTACTACCACCTCTACCCACCACCACCACCATTACTACTACCAACACCCTAACCACTACTACCACCTCTACCCACCACCACCACCATTACTACTACCAACACCCTAACCACTACTACCACCACTACTACCACCTCTACCCACCACCACCACCACGACTACCACCACCCTAACCACTACTACCACCTCTACCCACCACCACCACCATTACTACTACCAACATCCTAACTACTACTACCACCCTAACCACTACTACCACCTCTACCCACCACCACCACCATTACTACTACCACCCTAACCATCACTACCTCTACCCACCACCACCACCATTACTACTACAACCCTAACCACCACTACCCATTACTACTACCACCACCACCACCACCACCTACCCACCTCTACCACATCATCACCACCACCACCATTACTACTACCACCCTAACCATTCCTACCACCTCTACCCATCACCACAACTATTACTACTACCACCCTAACCATTCCTACCACCTCTGCCATTACTACTACCACCCTAACCACTAAGTAGTACCACCTCTACCCATCACCACCATCATTACTACTACCACCCTAACCATTCCTACCACCTCTACCCACCACCACCTCTACCCACCACCACCTCTACCATTACTACTACCACCCTAACCACCATTACCTCTACCCATCACCACCATCATTACTACTACCACCCTAACCATTCCTACCACCCACTACCCACCACCACCTCTACCATTACTACTACCACCCTAACCACTAAGTAGTACCACCTCTACCCATCACCACCACCATTACTACTACCACCCTAACCATTCCTACCACCTCTACCCACCACCGCCTCTACCATTACTACTACCACCCTAACCACTAAGTAGTACCACCTCTACCCATCACCACCACCATTACTACTACCACCTCTACCCACCACCACCACCATTACTACTACCAACACCCTAACCACTACTACCACCTCTACCCACCACCACCACCATTACTACTACTACTACCACCCTAACTACTACTACCACCTCTACCCACCACCACCACCATTACTACTACTACCACCCTAACCACTACTACCACCTCTACCCACCACCACCACCATTACTACTACTACCACCCTAACCACTACTACCACCTCTACCCACCACCACCACTACCACCTCTACTCATCATCACCACCATTACTACTACCACCCTAACCATTCCTACCACCTCTACCCATCACCACAACTATTACTACTACCACCCTAACCACTAAGTAGTACCACCTCTACCCATCACCACCATCATTACTACTACCACCCTAACCATTCCTACCACCTCTACCCACCACCACCTCTACCACCCTATTACCACCTACCCCTACCATTACCTCTACCCATCACCACCACCATTACTACTACCACCCTAACCATAAGTCCTACCACCTCTACCCACCACCACCATCTACCATTACTACTACCACCACCCTAACCATTCCTACCACCTCTACCCACCACCACCTCTACCATTACTACTACCACCCTAACCACCATTACCTCTACCCATCACCACCACCATTACTACTACCACCCTAACCATTCCTACCACCTCTACCCACCACCACCTCTACCATTACTACTACCACCCTAACCACTAAGTAGTACCACCTCTACCCATCACCACCACCATTACTACTACCACCCTAACCATTCCTACCACCTCTACCCACCACCACCTCTACCATTACTACTACCACCCTAACCACTAAGTAGTACCACCTCTACCCATCACCACCACCATTACTACTACCACCCTAACCATTCCTACCACCTCTACCCACCACCACCTCTACCATTACTACTACCACCCTAACCACTAAGTAGTACCACCTCTACCCATCACCACCACCATTACTACTACCACCCTAACCATTCCTACCACCTCTACCCACCACCACCTCTACCATTACTACTACCACCCTAACCACTAAGTAGTACCACCTCTACCCATCACCACCACCATTACTACTACTACCCTAACCATTCCTACCACCTCTACCCACCACCCGCCTCTACCATTACTACTACCACCCTAACCACTAAGTAGTACCACCTCTACCCATCACCACCACCATTACTACTACCACCCTAACCATTCCTACCACCTCTACCCACCACCGCCTCTACCATTACTACTACCATTACTACTACTGTTGCTGGAAAAACTTTCTGTTGCATATGGTATTGAGGGAACAGAGCTAGCTTGGTTCAAAGATTATTGACTAACCGGAGACAAATGGTAGAAATTCAAAGTACTCTATCTGACCCCAACAATATACCCTCTGGTGTACCACAAGGCTCAATTCTGGGGCCCCTATTGTTTGTGCTCTTCATTAATGATCTGCCTGCTGTTATCACCCACTGCAACATACTGTTATATGCTGACGATGCAGTCATTTTTGTTGCGCGCAAGGACAAACAAGTCATTGAAAGAACTCTAAACGCTGAATTAAATATAGTCAGCAACTGGACACTAAGTAATCTCCTTTTCATCAACAATCGTAAGACAGAGTTCGTACTTTTTGGCACCGACACCAGACTTTCTAAAATTAACGATAATATAGTTATAACTATTGGTACCTATGAAATAAGTAGAGTATTTGACTTGTTTTGTACCAGACTTTCTAAAATTAACGATAATATAGTTATAACTATTGGTACCTATGAAATAAGTAGGGTATATGACTTTAAATACCTAGGCGTTGTTCTAGACTATAATCTTTCTTGGAAAAACCATGTTAGTTATATTATATCAAAAGGTGGCAAACGAATTGGTATGCTAGGCCGACTTAGAAAAAATCTTACGATACATGCTGCTGATAAATTATATAAATCATTAATTTTGCCAATTTTCGATTACTGCGATATACTGTCTGGGCCTGCTGTAATAAAGCAGATGTAGAAAGTCTAGAATGTATTCAAAGGCGTCCCTCGAGAATTATTGCTAAGTCAAAATGTAGTGAATTTTCTATTATCCCATTCGCTCCTGTACGGTGGCCCATAAGGGCCAAACACAAAAACAAAAGCCACAACATAAACGTAAAACCCAAAACATAAACGCAAAACGCAAAACATAAACGCATAACCGAAAACATAAACGCATAACCGAAAACATAAACGCAAAACGCAAAGCATAAACGCAAAACGCAAAACATAAACGCAAAACGCAAAACATAAACGCATAACCCAAAACATAAACGCATAACCCAAAACATAAACGCAAAACGCAAAACATAAACGCATAACCCAAAACATAAACGCAAAACCCACAACATAAACGCAAAAGCCACAATATAAACGCATAACCCAAAACATAAACGCAAAAGCCACAACATAAATGCAAAACCCAAAACATAAACGCAAAAGCCACAACATAAACGCAAAACCCAAAACGTAAACGCAAAAGCCACAACATAAACGCAAAAGCCACAACATAAACGCAAAAGCCCAGACCCACAATCCTTTGCATTAAGTATAGAAGAGGGCCCTGGGAACGAGGTTGATTTTGAGAAAGGACTGGGTTCCAACTAGCTTAGTAGCCTGGCTTTAGCCTTGTTTATGATGATTTTTTTTTACTACTTTCTTGAACTTTTATATTATAAAACGAGATGTTTTGCTCTTCATGTGGCGAGAAAATAACTGTTCAAAGCGCTGAGTACTGCCCTGCTTGCGGAGCAAAGATTGAAGAAGATATTTACATCCTCATTATTAAAAGGGTACTTTCATCGAGGATATCGCTACCAAGCAATCATGGGTTTACTTGACAAGTTCCATGGAATTGCGTGAGGACCCTAAATAGGAAACTTCAGGAAATGGATCTCAAAAGAAGGGGAAACAGTCCCGACATTGATATCGTTAGAGAAACTGTTAGGCGGGAGATGGAAGGAGCAGGAGAATTGGCTGGATACAGGTACATCTGGCATGCACTTAGATTGAGACATCACATGCATGTTCCACGTGCATTGGTTAGTAGTATCATGAAGGAAATTGATCCTATTGGAGTGAAAGAAAGAGCCAAAAGACGACTCACACGAAGAAACTACATTTGTACATTTCAAGGGGTCCTAATTTTTGCTGGCATATTGATGGCGAGTGGTTACTGACATCTCTGAATACCTGGGTGAATTATATTTAAGGCACATTTATCATGCACTATGAACTGTACTGACAAATCTGTGAAGTTTTCACCCCCATCTCCCCAATAAACTCTCCCTAATTAGCCCAAGGCTTTAGGCTCTGTGCCAAAAATATGTCTTGAATGTTTTAAAATTGTAAACAAGAAGTAATCTTTGCATGATTACAATTTACTATTAAAGATTACATGTTTGTAGTGTCATGTTTCTGATTGTTAGACAGGTAACAACAACAGATCAAAGGAAATGTTCACATTTTTAAAATATATTTCTTTTCTGTTTCTTAATAGGATATGACAAGCTCAAGCCATATGGTTTTCCTATCCATGGCTGTATCTGTGGCTATAGCAGAAGAATCATATGGCTGGACCTTGTTCGCTCTAACAACAAATTATCCCAAAATTACAGCTGGGCTGTATCTGGATGCAGTTCAAAACTTGGGTGGATGTCCAAGAATTGTGAGGTCTGATTGTGGGTCAGAAAATGTTGTAATAGCTGGAATGCAATGTTATTTCAGAGCAGAATGCAGAGATGAATTTTTAGGAGAAAAGGCCCACCAATAAGGCTCCTCCCCCTCTAACCAAAGAATTGAGGGATGGTGATCATCCTTTAGAAGGAGTCGATCCAACAATAATTATTGTATCATGCCTTGAGTGCCTTATATAATGGCTGTTCCAATGATCTTTGACCTTGTCAAGTTCTTCTTGAATTAGTTTTGAATAACAAAACCACAGACATTTCATGTCAAATTCATTTCCTAGCTAAAGTACTCCTGTTTGAGTCATGTCCTTAAAAGTTGATCCACCAGTTGGATCGACTCCTTCTAAAGGATGACCACCATCCAGATACAGCCCAGCTGTAATTTTGGGATAATTTGTTATGGAACATGCATGTGGAACATGCATGTGATGTCTCAATCTAAGTGCATGCCAGATGTACCTGTATCCAGCCAATTCTCCTGCTCCTTCCATCTCCCGCCTAACAGTTTTTTCTAACGATATCAATGTCGGGACTGTTTCCCCTTCTTTTGAGATCCATTTCCTGAAGTTTCCTATTTAGGGTCCTCACGCAATTCCATGGAACTTGTCAAGTAAACCCACGATTGCTTGGTAGCGATATCCTCGATGAAAGTACCCTTTTAAAAATGAGGATGTAAATATAATCTTCTTCAATCTTTGCTCCGCAAGCAGGGCAGTACTCAGCGCTTTGAACAGTTATTTTCTCGCGCGCAGCACATGAAGAGCAAAACATCTCGTTTTAACTAATATAAAAATTCAAGAAAGTAGTAAAAAAGTGGAAATCATCATAAACAAGGCTAAAGCCAGGCTACTAAGCTAGTTGGAACCCAGTCCTTTCTCAAAATCAACCTCGTTCCCAGGGCCCTCTTCTATACTTAATGCAAAGGATTGTGGGTCTGGGATTTTGCGTTTATGTTGTGGCTTTTGCGTTTATGTTGTGGAGCTTTTTTATTATGTTGTGGCTTTTGCGTTTATGTTTTGGGTTTTGCGTTTATGTTGTGGCTTTTTCGTTTTATGTTTTGGGTTTTGCGTTTATGTTGTGGCTTTTGCGTTTATTGTTTTGGGTTATGCGTGGCTTTTGCGTTTATGGGTTTTGCGTTTATGTTTTGGCTTTTGCGTTTATGTTTTGCGTTTTGCGTTTATGTTGTGGCTTTTGCGTTTATGTTTATGTTGTGGCTTTTGCGTTTATGTTTTGTGTTTTGCGTTTATTTTGTTTTGCGTTTATGTTGGGTTTTTGCGTTTATGTTTTGGTTTTGCGTTTGTTTTGGGTTTTGCGTTTATGTTTTGGGTTTTGCGTTTATGTTGTGGCTTTTGCGTTTATGTTTTGGGTTTTGCGTTTATGTTTTGGGTTATGCGTTCATGTTTTGCGTTTTGCGTTTATGTTTTGGGTTATGCGTTTATGTTTTGGGTTTTGCGTTTATGTTGTGGCTTTTGTTTTTGTGTTTGGCCCTTATGGGCCACCGTACTCCTGAGCTATTTTGAGTTTTTTAGCGATTTTCTGGACCTAATCACGTGGTAGGAAATTTCGATTCCATATAAGGGGTTTCCATGGAAATCTTGACAGTTCTGAATGCCCGTGGGCTCGAGTCCTTGTGTGGCCTGCCTCTTGTCGTGGGATCTCGTGGAGCCAGTAGTTTGTAGCTGCTTGAAGAGGCCAATTTTGCATTTTAGAGTGTTTTATAGCCATTATTCACCACAGAAGCCCCCAGAACAGCATCATTAAGCTTGACTGGTGTGGTAGAGACCGTTCTGCTGAAAGAAACTAGCAGCGAGGAGCGATTTTCACGAAGACATCTCGGCAGTGCCGTTACGGAATTCCAAATGGCGGACTCAACTGTGAAATCGTCTCTCTGGTTGTTCTGTGGTGGATTGCAGGAACTACAAAGGCATTTTTGGCGACTTTGGACTTGTAAAGAATGCAACCGGTGCAATATTTTGCCTGTAGGACCGCGTGGCTCGACACTGTAAAAAAGTCTCAAAAACGGAAAGGGCGGGATGCTTGCTGTCGAAAATTCCCGTATGTTCCCGGCATCCTTTTCGGGCGTGCAGAATGAAAACACGTGTTTGCGAAAGTGGTCCTAAGGCAATGGCTATTGTTCGGCGAGTTAAGGAAGAGAGAGGGAAAAATTCACGACTATATCAAGACGAGAGATGGAAGTTTGCCGAGAAAGTGGAGTTTTGTTTCGCAAGGATGTATTTTGGAAGAAAATCCAAGTCAAATGTGGTTCATTTTCGAGGTGTAAAATTGCGTCAAAAACACGCATAATTTTTGATTTTTATGGAAAACAAATTGAACTAATGCCCAGAAATCGGACCTGTAAGTCAGTTTACTTGAGGTTGAAATTTGAAGAGTTATCTAGTTGTCACTAATAACTGGCCATGAGATCGATGTTACGAAAATTCAGAAAGTTAGAATTTTTCAAAGCAGTATCGATGTTTACGGCCGGTTTCGGCCGGTGTAGGAGTCAATGGGTTAAAGTGCATATGACATGAACAATTTTATTGGCCTCACTTATGCAGATTATTGGTAGTATCAAAGAAAACATAATCAATTTTCTGTGAAATGATTGCTTTGAAAGATAATTTCGAAAAATACATCAGCTGTTATACGGGAATTTCCTCAAAAATAACCAAAATAGTCATACTTTTGTCCGACCATAAGACAAAAACATAAACAGGTAAAGCTTCTAACTTTTTTGATGTTTAAAGTATTATATCTGTACTTTTAATCTACTTCAAATTGTTTGTTGTTCTTTTCGTTTTCTAGCACAAAAAGCGATCGATATTTGCCATGATTTCAATGAAACCAGGGTGCGATCAAAAAATGATTTAAGAACTTTGAAATCACGTACAAACTGGGGCCTTCAAAGAACATTTAATTGCTGCACCAGTGACTGGAACGCCTTACCTATACATATAAAATCACTTTTAAATAGAAATTCTTTTAAGAGGGCCGTTCTTGAATATATATAATCCTTTTATAACTCTTTTATAGCTTATTTGTACATTGATATATACAATATTTTTAATTATTTTAATATTTTAATTATTCTACTATTCCATTATTTGTAATTTTTCTATTATTCTATAATTTATCTATTATATTTATATTTATATTTCTCTATACAGAGCCCTTCTGAAAATCAGCTCTGCTGACGTAGGCCGTCTGTCAAAAGATTTTATAAATAAAAATAAAAAATAAAAAATAAATAAACAACGTGACGTCACACTTCGCAACATGTTTTTCACAAATATCTCTAAATGCAATAATGTAATCAAAAATTATTGTGATATTATTATTTCCATCACTAATCTATGTTATAAAATGAAATTAAAACAATTGTGTCATATGCACTTAGGTATCAGGATACGTTTTGGACCCCTATGTCTTTGGACTTCGACAACACGCGCGCTTTACAATATTTTACCAAGAAAGTATACATTTTCTGAAAGCTGAATAAATGTAGTTTTTGAGTATGCTTTCATATTTTTTGGATTTTTCATTATAGAAATTGTTAGGCGCGTATACGTGAAATTCGACCATAGTGCGTTCTAAAAGTTCGATTGCGCATGGAATTTAAGTTAAGCTTGTGAAAAACACTCTAACAGACTCTCGAGATAATGAACTTCAAAACGGTGTCTCCATTTTCCGATAACTGTTTTAGATCAACCGCAATCCTTATGTTGTCAACAAATAGGGCCATAACGTTTGAACGAAAATAATATGAAAAAATCTGAGACACCGTTTTTTAATATATCAACTATTGCTGAGCCACCTTACAAATTTTCAGCGAAATCCATCGAAACCCTAGCGACATTTAATAAGCATTTGAAAGACGTGCGTTTAGCGTTGAAAATAGTTCCGAGAAAAGACGCAATTACTGTTTTGGAAGATCAAGCCACACCATGTTTATCCAACACCTAGCGTAATTGAATCTGTCAACCACTTGTCAAGATATCTGATCAGTATTCAGCAAAGGTCGACAGGTCATATGCAAATAACAAAGAATCGCGGCAAATTTCAAGATTGTGCTCTGGCTTGTTCGAATATTGCGGGTGCCGGGCATGTTTAGTGTGTTGTGTTTTCTGCTCTGTTTGGGAATGGTTTCTTCCAAGACGAAGTGAAGTCGACGATCTTCCTCTTGGACGAGAATATAAAGATTTACGCTTTCTTCAAGAATTGTAATTGCTTTTACAAGTAAAAAGTTCAAAAGTGTATCGTTGTTCAAACAAGACGCTCAATGAGCGTACACTCGGGCATTATGACAAGGACAATGTCAGTTGCGTGACGAGGGACCTGACAATGACTGACAGTTGCGTGACGTGGGAGACTATGTTTAATGTATATGTGCCGGTGAGCATAGATAAAGATATCCGATTCGTACGTTCCTAGCACAGTAGTACAAATTTCGTACATTGACCTTGCTCGCCTTTACTTTGATGAAGTTTTGAAGTACGATTTCTACGATTTCTTTTCCTTCTGAATTTTTCAAACGTCGAATCAAATAAACATCCATCATTATATACTGAGAAATGTGTTTCGTTTTACTGTCGGATACTTTTTAAACGGTTTTTCACGGCGCGTGACGACAGTCAGGTAGCAAGCAAAGCGAGATTAGCTATCAAAACAAAATCTACTGGAAAATCAAACCCTTGCTCTCTAGCTTCAGAGACATAATAATATAACATCCAGACGATTCAGACTATGATCTGGCGAAGCTCGACGAAGCTGCCAACGGGTTTTTCAGTAACGGCATGGCCTATAAAAAAACCTTTGCAAACGTGGAATAAAATAAACATCCATCATGAGTTACTGAAAATAACTCGACTGGTTCGACTGTTTGCATGACTTCTGTACATATTTTCATTTGCTTTTCAATTCATTTTTTGATGAGTTCGAGTTCGTGGAACGACGTCGTACAACACCCGATAAAACACGGGCTTTAAACACGCTCATTTCACAGACAAAAGCATACGCCGATTCGTGTGGGCCGGCACTCTGAAAGATGTCGTTTCATTTATAACAAAAACAAACGCGCCTTAGCTTCATCGTCGAACGATCAACTAGAATCCTAACCTTTAATAACCTGAGTATCAGGCTTTTTTGGAGGAGGGGGAGAGAAAAAGAAAGGGGGAAGAGAAGGGGAAAAAGCCTGACACAGACCTATTGATTTGAGCCTTCCGCCCCCTCGCAGCACGATACATATATCTGAAAATAACAACCAATCAAAATCACTTCCGCTTTGCCAACTGTCATGTCAAGACTGTCGTATGTCAAGGAGCTTGACCTTCAGTGCTGTTGGAGTTTTTAAAACCGTTTCGGTACGTTCTACAAGCATCGTTTATATCTTAAACCTTTAATAGCTTGAAGATCTACAGCTGCTTTCAAAACTAAGATTCAAATCTACTTGAGTCCTGTGTGTCGTTTGTTTTCCCTTATCTGCTGAGTAATCTTGAAACTCGATACGATCAAATACGTCGCATACTTTCTCCATTCTTTGACCAAACAAAACTACTAAAACTACTACCGAACAAGAAAGCCCATTTTATAACTCGGGCTTCCTTCGGAAGGGCCCGAGTAATTATTCTGCATGCTACGTCACAATCCAACCAATTACTGTTGACATATCGTTTCCGGTAGCAAAATAGTCACGATTTTGGTTATCTTCATTTTCTCTGCTTGATTCTTTAAAATTTGTAATTTCTTTTAAAGAAAGTCATCAAAAAGGAAAGCTTATTCAAAATCTTCGAAAATCCGATTTTGAATTTTTTTGCTAAAAACCATATCCTGATACCTTAAATTACAAAGTTTAATAGATCGTAGAGATAGCCGGCCATATCTTAAAATTAGTAAAAAGATGTCTTGACAACAAAGTTCCACAATTTTTAAGAAATTATTTTAGTTTTACATGTAACAAGGATGTTATTTCCAGAACCACTAGAAGAAGCAACTTTTTACACTTACCATCCTTTAGAATAGAGGCTGCCAAGAAAAGTTTTTACTATAATGGTTGTGTAGTTTTTAATAATTCCCTAAGTAAGTAATATTTTCTTCTTAGCTTTTTTATCAGTATTCGCGTATTTGTTATACAGTCTTTTCTTAGAATAGTTTCTGTATTTGTATTATATATTACTTATATATCTATTTATATTTTTAGTATTTTTCATTATTATACATTACTATTATTAAGATATTTATTGGATGAGGTTGAGCATGATATCGTAAATTATCAAGACCGAGGTCTGTGTTATCTGCCGAAGCCGTAGGCTGAATAATTTACGATATCATGCAAAAACCGAATTCAATAATTGTTTTATTAAACATTTTGTATAAGTGAGAACACAATTATAATCAGGTCAATAAATGCTGCCATGGCCTGCATTGACACTGCAAACCTACCGCTCTTTATGACATTGAATCCCGCCTTGAATGAACTAGTCTCCCTCGCATCCGTTCTTAGTTCCGTCACGCAACGCGCTCGCGAGCGCGTTGCGTGACGGAACTAAGAACGGATGCGAGGGAGACTATGAATGAACTTGACAGGATAAATCTATTATCTGTAGCAGATAATAGATTTATCCTGTCAAGTTCACATGCTATCGAAAATTAACTGCATGCTCTCAGCCAATCAGATGCGAGATTGTGAGTAAAATGTTAATAATGTTATTTATAACTATTGATTAGGGCTCCTATTGATATTATATACACTGAAAGGACAACATTCATTCATTCACCACCCTAACTACTACTACCACCAGTCTACCCATTTATACCACTACTACCACCTCTACCCATCAACACTTGTACAACGACATTGTGATCTTGTTGACAGTTCTTTAGCTGGCTTAGTTTAATGAACTGCGCTTTTGAGCTTTTTTACCTCTGATCTACCCATCACCATCCCACCTCTACTATTACTACTACAACCATTATTTACCCACCATCGGCACCATCACCACTACAGTCAGTACTACAAATCACCCTAACGACTATATATGCCAACCTCGACTTGGTACTTACGAAATGCCAATTCCTCCACTGATTCCAACCTCTTTACAAGCCCGAATTAATGACTTTAGAGGTCCTCTTTGCGGGTATTTTCCCTCTGAACGAAACACTTTTTCAGTATCCACCGGACCAAGTACATGAACCATTGTTTTACCGAATAAAGTCTCTTTGAATATCGGCCCAAACTCGTCAAATAACTTCTGGTGTACCTTGTGTATCTTGTCAAAACCTTCATCCATCATGTAACGATGAACTGAACCAACGTATGGCAGTCCTTTAGGCCCAGGAATATCCTTGAATGGTCGTACTTTGAAAGTATCTGTTCGAGCATCTACGGTTGATTGGCTACGAATAAGAACTTGAACCAAAGGCAACGACAATCGACGTGTATAAAAACAACACTTGTACAACGACATTGTGATCTTGTTGACAGTTCTTTAGCTGGCTTAGTTTAATGAACTGTATTTTGAATCGCTTTTGAGCTTTTTTACTTCAAACCTTCGATCGGCCTGAATAGCAGCACTTGGCGAGTCTAAACTGAAATTAACAATTTTACAATAACAGAGCGAAATCTCGCAATCTGATTGGCTCTCAGCCGTTGTCAATATATATAAGGGTACAGGAGCCAGCGCGCGCTTGAAACAGTTTTTCTTTCAAACTTTTTCCTTGTTTTTGGATGCTTTTTGACTTTGTTATTGTAAAAAACAGATTGAAGATGGTTTTATCGTTGTCTATTGACACACTTGACGTCATAAAATGTTCAAAACTCAAGTGGAATCACGAGCGTAGCGTCATACAGTGCGTCGTACTCTTATTGACAACGGCTGAGAGCCAATCAGATTGCGAGATTTCGCTCTGTTATTGATGGACGTCACGAGATATATTTGGCCCTTTCGATCACGCGACGTAATTTTTGTGTCGGTGTCAGAAATTTGCAAAGTTGCGCAATACTTCCTTCGGCATGGGCAGGTCTAGTGGAGGGGTGCAGTGCAGGTGCAAATCCCCCCTTGATGAACCCCCCCCCTGGATGAGCTGATATCCACTGCGTTATTGGTGCTTGAGTTTGTGTACATCCTGATCATAAATGGTGCACCCCCTCCTAAAAAAAATCCTGGATCTGCCCCCGTTTGGCCTTTACACTACCACAGGGATCCCAATTCTTCAAACATATTACATACTAGTGTATATTCAAAGCTTTCATGTACTAGGAACTCAATCGCAACAGGGCACAAGTGTACCTTGCTTACAAAGGTCTTGTTTGATGTCCTAGTGACCTAACGACCTATATCTACAATCGCATACCCTATGACTAGACATACAAGTCTTTTGAGTATGTCAAATATAAGGCAGGTTTTATTCTCTATTTTCCAATCTGAGTTTCTGAACAACCTATTTTCTGGGTGGCATGGTTGGCCGAGCAGTGAGATCGCTGGCCTTTATTCACCACTGTGGCCTGGGTTCAATTCCTGGCTCAGGTCGTTGTTCTCTACCGGGGCCAATCACAGCACAGGGACAGGTACCATATGCCATATGCCAAGGTTTTTAAGATATTAATATTTATATTATATTGTTATTTATTAAGCTTATAAGTGTATTTCACTTTTATGTGTTACCCTCTTGAAATAAAGTCTTCATCATCATCATCATCAACAAGGGTCTTTTCATCGGGTTCTCCGGTTTTTCCTCCCTCGGCAAAAATCAACATGTGAGTTTGAGTGTTGTATGTATAAAATATCGAATGTAGTGGTAGTGAGTGTGAGTGCCAGTAGAAGAATAGCCACTTGTCTCGATTTTTACAGTCAAACCAGGTCACGCGTGCCCGTGCCCCCCCCCCCCCCCCCCCATAGTCCATTATTGACTTTGTTATTTGAAATTTGATTTGATTTTTCGCTTTGAACTTCGATTATTGCGAATGAACATTTCAATATTCGAAACAAGAATAATTTGAAAATTCGATTGCTGATTGGATTAATAAAACAAACATTACCCCTAATATGGGCAGACACACAACACGTATGGGCTGCCTGTGTGTCTGCCCATATTAGGGGTAACGTTTGTTTTATTAATCCAATCAGCAATCGAATTTTCAAATTATTCTTGTTTTGAATATTGAAATGTTCGTTCGCAATAATCGAAGTTCAAAACGAAAAATCAAATCAAATTTCAAATAACAAAGTCAATAATGGACTCTAGGGGGGCACGCGTGACCTGGTTTGACTGTAATAACCTTGTCTAAATTACATTTAACCTCATTTTATAATCCAAATATATTTTTTGTGCAAATCATGGTGTGAATAAAACAATAATTATTGATTGATTGATTGACTGATCCAAAATCCTCTATTGGCAAAAGCAATACTATATCAAACCTGTAAAAAAAACTTAGTCTAAAACTTAGTTACAACTTACTGTATTTGAATAAATAAATACATAAAGTATACGGCCACAGTACCAAACTGGTCACACTATTGAGGGATTCATGTCGACATAACAACTAAAGTGAATAGTAATCACAGCAAATCCAGGTTGTTTATGTATCTGATGATCATTAGAACTACAATAGTAATGATGATCCTAAACTTGCTACTTCTCTACCCCTCCCCCCTAAAAACCTTTGTTTTTACTCAAAAAGACCAATATCAAAGTTGTCAAACAATATTTATAATTCTCAGACACTTATAATCTTTTGGGATGTTCCTTCTATAGGATTTTGAGTATGTTACTTAGGTCACTCCTCTCTGTCGAATAGAAGTAAAATTAATTATGTTGCAATTTGTTTGACCCAAACAACTTGCATGTTTTTTAATGATGCGGGAACCCTGTGGTGAGATAAGAAATTCCAATTTTTGGGATGTTCCGCCAAAGGGATTTTTTGGGATTTTTTTTGGGGGTGTTACTTAGGTCAGCTCTCTTGATATCTTAACAGTGAAAAACATTTTATTGCAATTAGTTTGAACTCAAACTACAAGCTTGACTGTTCATTTATAGGGGGTCTAGTACGTAAATCGTTCAAATTTTGATTTAGCTGAAACTTCACTGAAATAATCTCAAAGACCCGTACAATCACTGGTTATTTTTTTCTCAAAAATTCCAATGGGAAGTAATACATTTTTATGAATCTTTAGAGGTGTCAGTGACGTCACTTACTCAACCCAAACAATCATCACGGTTTCGCTCCATACATGTCTTGAATTATTTTATTTCTATGAAGCTACATGTAAACGTTTGTGTGAAGGAGTTCTCTTACCATTACCATATATATGTGCTTAGGATTGATTGTTTGACTAGTTTTCTTCAGACGTCTGTGCAGAGCTGTTATCTAAACAAACCGTTCAGATATTTTGATCACAAAATACAAAGAAATGTATGGAGCTGAGTTTGGGTTGAGTAAGTGACGTCATTGACAGCTCTAAAGATTCATAAAAATGTTATTATAATATTACTTCCCATTGGAATTTTTGAGAAAAAAATTAACCAGTGATTGTATGGGTCTTTGAAATTATTTCAGTGAAGTTTCAGCTAAATCACACTTTGAACGATTTACGTACTAGTCCCCCTTTAAAGACTTATCTTTTTAGTCAAGTTTTTAGTTGATAGGATTAATTATTTTTATGATATCGAACTTTATTTTATTAGGTTATTTTAATTACTTTATAACTTTTTAGCTCCTTAACTTTGGTTTTGTTGAGCACTCTTCTTCAGATTGTACCATTGCTATTTGCATTAATGCTGGCCCACTACTCTGTAGTTTGAGCACTTTGGCATGGTACAGTGAACCTTTTAAACTGCCTTGTTGCAAGCTTGCTTGCTTCATAGCTAGGGTTCAGTCTGAAACCTCTGTTCTGCACTGATGAGTTCACAAAGAGCGAAACAGTACTGTCTGCAGATTGAGTATATTTGTATTGTTATTTATTTCTCTATTGTAAAGCGCTATTGATCTGTTATTGTAAATAGGGTTCTATAAGTAATAAATTATTATTATAATTATTAGTTATCAGACTGGAGCTGTGGAAAGAATGGTCAGAAGTGTCAAAAGAACCCTCACAAGCTTACAAGCCAACGTATTCACGTCAGACGTCCTACATACTACATTAACTAGAAATACACCACTTCACGGTTCGGTTCAGTAGCCATGAACAATGGTGTTAATTAAGTCAAGGTTGGCCTTGTGCTTTCATTCAATAAATTATACGAACAGAAAGAGCCAAAAGAAGGTGATCAAAGTCCAACAATATATGTATGTTGTGGTTTAATTTTTTCGACTGGTTTAATTTTTTCTGAGGGTTGTTCTAAGGTTAGGTTTAGGGTTTTATGGTAGGTTAGCTATGTGTTTAGGTTAGTTGTAAAGTATTAAACTGAAAGGAAGTGAATTAAGAAATCAAAACAATTTAAAGTATTAGCTAAACCAGTGGATAATTTCAAACCACAACAAATATGCTCAGTCCAATTAAAGATGAATAACGGTACATTCATTCGACCAGTTGTCAAGATTTGCCATCTCGAAGACGACTAGTTCTTTGGAATCTCCCTAAAAGACACCAAAGAAGAGAAGAAACGATCTTAAAGTTAAACTGAACATTTTACGAATAAAATAGCCAACAAACGACCATTTTCAAAAGTATATTGATCGAACTTTCGATCTATTTATTACACTTCGCTTTAATTATACTTTTACAAGACATTTATATTTACCTTATGGAGATTTTCTATACATTTCTATAAGCTTTTAAGTTATTTCCATTGCATTTTTCCAACTTTCTTCTGTGAGCAGTAAACTAGCTTACATCAACGTCCGCCATTTTGTAGCCTCGCTTTCAGCCTGTAGCCTCGTTTCAATGTAATATTCAAATATTGTAACGTACGTGTCACGTTAGATCACGCAATCATTTTCTCTCTTTTCACTTTTCAATGTTTTTCTCTACTTTTCCGTCTTATTTCTTCATCAGAACTATTTATTTATTATCGTGGGAAGCCACATTTAAGGTAAAGTATGGATAGTAAAGTTATGGATAAAGAAATGTTAGTGTAACTATTTTACATATTTTTATTGACAGAAACATTTTGCAACATTTGTATTTTCTTCATTAATTTGACTAGTCATTTGTTAACAGAATAAATCTACTGTTTTCAACTACTCTCAAGTGATCTACACATTGTCTTATTTCATTGCTATGAAAACATTTTTAAGCATTTATTAGTGTCTTCGCTGTTACTAGCCTGCGAATACAGCCGCTTTTTATTCGTATTTATTTGTATTCGCAGGCTACGCTGTTACAGGCTTCAAACTCTCACTCAGAGTCATTGGAGCGATTGCCATGTCATAGTTGATGTCACTTTTTGCCTTTTAGAGTCCATTTGTAGCAGTTGTGAACTCCCCTGTCGATATGAAAGTTCGCCTTCCAATAATGCCGGTAAGTACAGGAGTGATACATAAACTAGTAATTTTACTCCGTCAATTTATGGCAAAAAGTTATCGATGTTATTGATTAGATTTATCGGATAATAAAATGGCCGATAAATGTGTTATTTTGAAATATTTGGGACGGACCATTTGATTTTTTTTGGTTGGACAGGGGGAGGGGGAAGGGGGGTGCTAAATCCCCCCAAAAGATATCGAGCAAGCTCTTTAACCCGTAAAATCATATCGTGCAACCGTTGAAGTATTATGGTGACAAAAAAAACTATCGAGCAAAAGAAAAGAAAAAAAAAGCAGTCTTATTTGGTTTCGGGTCTGTTTATAGTGTTAGGAGTGGGTTATCTGTGCTTTATAGTCACATTATACCATTTATTCAAATAACCCGGGACGACGAGCAGGGTGCAAAGTTCCCATATTATGCGCTCGCCAAGAATCTGTGGTTGGAGTTTGAATCAATGTGTAGAAAATGCACTGTATTGTCTTGTATTATTACTTTGAAATATAAAACGTTTTCCGTGTTTCGGCATAGACCGAATGCAATAGAGTCGTTTTCGTATGAGTGGGAAACCTCCGGTCACGGTACGGAATCGAAGACATTGTATTCAACCAATCACAGCGCGCAAAATCAACGCTCAACCAATCAGAATGCTTGGATATGGCATGATGATGGCGCGACGACACGAACCGTACCGTAGCTACTTCCCACTCATACGAAAACGACTCTAATATTAGTGGTGTCCAAATTCAATTGCCATTGTTCTGGACTGACTAGCCTCTCATACATATGGAAATGCTTTTGTGTTTCCACATGAAGACGAGGTTAAGGTGCAGTAATACGGGCAACAAAATCGTGCAACTTGTCGCGCAACATTGTTGCGTTGCAAGTTGCAGAGCAATGTTTCTCGTATTACCACCATTCGCGCAACTCGTCGCGCAACACATTTTCGTGTGCAAAACTTTGTTGCGCAAAGTAGAAGCTCTTTCTACTTCATGCAACAAAATTTTGCAACCTGCAACACCGAAAATTTAATTTGTTGCGCGACAAGTTGCGCGAACGATGGTAATACGAGAAACATTGCTCTGCAACTTGCAACGCAACAATCTGGACAATGTTGCGCGACAAGTTGCACGATTTTTCCCTGCTGGCAGAAGTTTATTTTCCCTTGTCCTGATTCTCGTAGTAAAAGAAGCCTCTGCCCCGAGCCGTTATATTCTTTGATCTAACCGTCCGTAGATGTGCACGAAGATTATTTATTAAAACAACGTGTAGTGTGCGGAGTTACTCATATACATATATTCTGCAGTCATTTGATGTCAATATCCAATTCGCACCCCGACTGAAACAGACATCTGTCGATCAATCAATTCCCGTTGCAAAAAGCTTGAGCGCTCAAGTTGTTTCTGATTACATTTGTCAAATGAATGGAATCTAGTATTCATTGCACCTTCGTAAACACTTACAAAGCTTTTTTGTTTAGTTTCTTTGGAGTTTTCTTGTCATCGCAAGTTGGCTAGCACTGACATCAGCGACAGTCCACGAAAAACAAATGTTACCGCCAGCATCAAGACAAGAACGAGGTAAACAGCGACAAGATCATAACTACAAAACGTACCCATGTCTGATACTCCTATTTCAAAACAAATGTTGTCTGTAAGTTGAGGTCATATAGACTGATTGCTCAAGGTGTCAGGATAAAAATGGATGCCATGCTACGATTTGCATGCCAGACCAAATGAATGTCCTATGACCTATAAGAACAATATCCTACGACCTATAAGACCAATGTACTCAAGGTACTTAAGGCCTGGTTCAAAAAGGCAACTTGGAAAATCACATTTCTTGTAATAACTCGCTGCTCTAATTTACTTAGGCACTCATATTTAGGCATAAGGTTATATACAAGATTTGAGACAATTTGGATCTAACAATTGTGACGTCATGTGGTCACGTGACCTTATGGAGGAAAATATATAAGAACAATTTATGACTTAAATGCGGTCGCGAATTCAATTCACAATGAAATACCTTTTACGTAATAGCGTTAAGGATAACCAGTTAAACAAGATAGCGTTTAGAAAACCTCGAAATTATATATAGTTTAAGAAAAAACTACAGAAATATAATCTGATGAAATGGTCACGTGACCTCTTTTCCGAAATATTCTCCTTGCAAAAAGCGGAAGACAGGTTTTCTAAACGAGGGTTAATAGATGATCATAAACGTGATTATACACAACTATTTGCTTTCACTTTCCTCTTAAACTGGCGACCGCATTTTATATTTTGTTTTCAAAATTCTTTGTCACGTGGTTAACCACGTGATACGCTGTTTTGGATTTCATTCACTTAAATGAGTAGAGGATATAAAACTCTCAAGCTGTGCCAAGTTTTGTGATGTTTAGTCAAAATGATTAGACATTATAATTTTTTTCGTTTTTCTGCTATTTAAGGCTTGAACCAGGCCTTAAGTACCTTGAGTACTATGACCTATAAGAACAATGTCCTATGACCTATAACGGAACAATGTCCTACGACCTATAAGAACAATGTCCTATGACCTATAAGAACAATGTCCTATGACCTATAAGAACAATGTCCTATGACCTATATGAACAATGTCCTATGACCTATAAGAACAATGTCCTATGACCTATAAGAACAATGTCCTATGACCTACAAGAACAATGTCCTATGACCTATAAGAACAATGTCCTATGACCTATGTCCTATGACCTATAAGAACAATGTCCTATGACCTATATGAACAATGTCCTATGACCTATACGACCAATGTCCTATGACCTATAAGACCAATGTCCTATATGACCTATAAGAACAATGTCCAATGACCTACACGACCAATGTACTATGACCTATATGACGAATGTCCTATGACCTATACGACGAATGTCCTATGACCTCTAAGAACAATGTCCTATGATGACCTATAAGAACAATGTCCTATGACCTATACGACCAATGTCCTATGACCTATAAGAACAATGTCCTATAACCTATAAGAACAATGTACTATGACCTATAAGAACAATGTACTATGACCTACAAGAACAATGTCCAATGCCCTATACGACCAATGTCCTATGACCTATAAGAACAATGTCCTATGACCTATAAGAACAATGTCCTATGACCTATAAGAACAATGTCCTATGACCTACAAGAACATTGTCCTATGACCTATAAGAACAATGTCCTATGACCTATAAGAACAATGTCCTATGACCTATATGAAGAATGTCCTATGACCAATACGACCAATGTCCTATGACCTATAAGACCAATGTCCTATATGACCTATAAGAACAATGTCCAATGACCTACACGACCAATGTACTATGACCTATATGACGAATGTCCTATGACCTATACGACGAATGTCCTATGACCTCTAAGAACAATGTCCTATGACCTATAAGAACAATGTCCTATGACCTATACGACCAATGTCCTATGACCTATAAGAACAATGTCCTATAACCTATAAGAACAATGTACTATGACCTATAAGAACAATGTACTATGACCTACAAGAACAATGTCCAATGTCCTATATGACCAATGTCCTATGACCTATAAGTACAATGTCCAATGTCCTATACGACGAATGTCCTATGACCTATA
The DNA here is from genome assembly GCA_033675265.1 of Actinostola sp. cb2023. Classification (NCBI taxonomy): domain Eukaryota; kingdom Metazoa; phylum Cnidaria; class Anthozoa; order Actiniaria; family Actinostolidae; genus Actinostola; species Actinostola sp. cb2023. The sequence goes on along the minus strand of JAUJYZ010000343.1, from coordinate 233,012 downwards.
AGAAGCTTATAAGACCAATGTCCTATAAACTGTACACGACTGGCTTACACAAAAACCCCAAAATGAAGGGACATGAATTATTACTCAAAGTCGACCTACCGTTCACTCACAGCCCTCCTTTGGTTGCACGGGTGGAATGCAACTTGTGAAAGTTCATTTGTAAAACCTGTTCACTCAAATTGTTACTTTTATTTCAGCGGCGAGTCTGGCAGAGGGTGAACCAGCAAATGAACCAAAATCCAACTCGACAGCCAAACCGGAACCGGACGCTGTGGCCGAAACATGGCCCGAGCCAGGCCCCTTGTGGAATATAGCGTTCAAAACATGGCAAAGTGCTTGGGGTATCCACGTCTACGCGTTCGCCACGTTGTACCTGCTCATGGCCTTTTATGCCGCTTATTACGTCATATATAACTTATATGATGGATTACAAAAAAAGTACCTGAGTTTCAGCCTCAATATCATGGTACTTGTATTTTGTTTGTCAAGGTCCTTTGTCATGTACCTGGACCCTTACCACCAAGGGGGCATAATTAACTCACTCCAACTAATGCGACTGACATGGTCCATAGGAGGACCTTGTTTAACAGCCTCTGATTCGCTGATTATTTTAGCTCTTCTACAGACGAGTCGTTTAAGTATCACTCTTGCAACTCTACAGAAGGGCTCGGTGATATCCGCCATTATAACCGCTCATTTCTTTTTTATCATCGTGACTGATTTTGTGGTTTCTAAGTACACGTCAGCTAAAGCGATGATTATGTTTTGTCAAGTGTTTTACGTGGTATGGGGGTCTATGCTCGGCACTGGTTACATAAGACTTGGCTATGTTCTCGATAAACAACTGTTTAGCCACAAACCCCACAAAAACAAGCAAGACAAACTTTATTTATTCTTAATCTACGCATCGGGAGGCGCTAACTACGCGCTCGTGATCATTGTGATTTACACTATGTTTGGAATATTTGGTGTTTATTCTGATGTCAAATTTGTCGACGCATGGAGTTGGTGGGCACTACAGACCGCCTTAAGGTTAAGTGAAGTGACAACATGCATTTTGATATTCAGTGTTAGCGCCAAGAGAACACGAATTAAGGAGGCCATGGACGACATCGCCATCACTCAGTCACAAGTGCCCCAGGATTCAACGTTGTCACTAACTAACAAACGTAGCATAGTGAAGCCGTTGGATGATGATAGTTTTGCAGCTGTTTCCAAACCATCTGCACCTCGATTAGAAAGGCGCATGAGTATGTTTACACATCTCGAGATGGAAAGTAAAGCATTACAAGAAAGGTCGAGACAGGAATCACATCCACAGGGGTCGCCCAGCGGTATTGCTAACACGCAGGTTAGCATTGATTTAGATGGAGAACCCCTTGATACAAACGATAACCATCTCCAAATATGGCCTTCGAACGGAGAATCATGAAATCATGAAATACGGAATATTGCGTTGGATTTGAATCCCTAAAGGTGCGGTAATACGAGCAGCAACATCGTGCAACTTGTCGCGCAACATTGTTCAGATTGTTGCGTTGCAAGTTGCACAACAATGTTTCTCGTATTACCATCGTTCGCGCAACTTGTCGCGCAACATTTTTTCGTGTTGCAGGTTGCAAAACTTTGTTGCGCAAAGTAGAAGCTCAACAAAGAAGAAGCTCAACAAAGTTTTGCAACCTGCAACAAATGACCGAAAATTTAATTTGTTGCGCGACAAGTTGCACGATTTTGTTGCCCGTATTACCGCAACCTTTAGTGCCAATATTTAAAGCCAATATTTCAACAGTTTACCTAACTTTGGCCTAGTTCAGACGCCGTACTTTCCAAGCCGTTCTTTTAAAATGACTTCAAAAGAAGCCGCCTCATTATCTATATCTATTGTTTGAACGGCTCAATTATGATTAGCACGACGTCTGAACTAGGCCTAAATGCCGCTATGCAGTATTGTTGGAAGCAATAAGCCAGTTCACGCTGTCGGCCGCCATTTTGAATTGGGGCAAACGCGGCAAAATTTATAGAAATCTGGATCACTTTGACTTGCCGTAACTCCGCTTGATTTCGTTGGATTTTCAAAATTTAAACTTCGATAATTAGCAGGCATGCATATGAGTTGTTGGATTGAAAATAAGACCAATGTCGGTGTTTTAACTACCTTTTTCAAGTCAATCTTCTTTTCACGAATGGACCTTAAAATTTCGAGCTAATTTGCATATTCACCGAACGTTTTATTTTGAAAACAAAAATCTTGCTTTCTCGATTTGTAGCGTTCCAATACCCATAAATAACAAAAGAAACATCTTTTCTAAAATGGTAAGTTTTTAAAAATCCAACGAAATCGAGCGGAGTTATACGGCAAGTCAAAGTGCTTGGTGTTCGGCTGTTGAGCCAACAAGTCCCAACAAATGTCTTTTGTTTTGTGATCGTTTGAAAACCTTATTTAACATTGTTGTTCCAGAACCACATAGTTTGCATGTGTTTGTCGCATCGAAAACGTTTTATTAATGTCTATTTTAAAAATAAAGATATTAAACTGAAATTACTGGAGTCTGTCCTGGATTTAAACATACTGTCGTTTCACGAATCTTGTCCATTACATGCTTGATCGTTGCAGCAGTGAAGGCAAGTTACTTCAAAATTCTGGGGTGTTTCATCGCACAGAAATTTGTGTCACATCCGGGATATTATCCTAATTATATGCTAGACCCATTCCCATTACGGCACTCGGCCACTCGATCTTCGTAATATTTACAGTAAAATCGAAGAAAGTCAATGTTTAGGCTGTCATTTACAAATGAACCAGTGATCTACGATAAATTGTAACAACGGAATACAAAATACTTGCGACTGAAGTTTACTTGCCAAGTTATCGATTGTAAATATCCTTTCGTCTTCTTGCGACTTTTTCAGGGTGAATGTCGGGTCTCCGTAGTGTTCAAATGTATGGGATTTCATCATGCCAGCAGTTCGATCGATTCCTGTTGCTCAGCCTTGCGAAATACAATAATTGTAACACTCGAATTTTGGTGCCCCGACATAGCTGGATTGCTTCCAATATCAAGCTTTCCTCCATACCAATGTTCACTAGCGACTTTTCTTGAAGTTCTGTTTCATACCAACGAAGCGAAGCAGTCGAAAATGTCAAATTACGAGACGATTTTTAGCTTCAAAACACTTCCATCGGCTGCCATTTTAATTTGACCTTGCAGTCTAGCCTCCATTGCTATAGCTACAGAAATTTAAGCACCAGTTTCTTTTTTACCACGGATAAAATAAGCCGCGAAGTAAGGGGAATTTATGACATTGGAGCGAGCGTTTGGCCGGGCGGGAACTGGGTTCTAGTTTAAGAGATTAATCCGCGAAATTCACTATAAGCATCCAATAAAAGCTTTTCCCACCAAATGTTCGATACATTTTCTATTTTAGGGGGGAACTCTGAGATTTAAATAAGGATCGTGTATCGTTTCTTCAAATGCAACCTATTTTAAGGATATGACCGATTTGTATGGGTAATTCTGTGCGATGTTCCATTTGTTCAAAAAATTCGGTTGGGGTGACCGATGCATAATGGTAAGAACTTTTCCACTCACGTAGCAAACCAGATGGAATGTGAGCTTACCATTAATGCTTTGATCCGGTTTTGGATTTGGAATGCAGTCTGTGGGATCCCTGAGAGAACTGAAAGATTCCACAAGATTCCATCAAATGGTTCAGAAATTTCCAGTTGGTTCGTTCCAATCGGAATAGTGGACAACCTCGAAAGTTTTCGGTTGGAATTTCAGGAAAATTAACCATACCATTTAATTCCCAACCGAAATTACCGGTTTTTCGAACAAATGGAAAGCATCCCTGGCCTCTCCTCTGTGAAGCATGATAAGCTGACCACGTGATACGGACATTATCAATGACTTCCTCGGTAAGACTCACGTACCATCTCTAGCCAGGAATACTCGAGTCTCAGGTTTGTAGAGATTGATTCAATAGATTCCAATACTCTATTTGGTGTTGTATAGTAGGTTTGGGATTCTCTTCACCTTTAGCTAGTTCGCCACTGTTTTCGGAGCTTGCCGGGATGCTGGAAAATACTGGTACAATGGAAGGATGTCTGTGCTGTGGTAGCTGTTGGGTGTTGATCCGGCACAGAGGTCGTGAACAAACCCTTTCTTAATGTTGGTGGGCAGACAACACCTTCTTCTACGTATTGGTTGACAACAGCTTCGTCATAGGATTACTTTTCTCAGATTAATATCTTGATCTTCTTTGTCGCACATAAAGAACATTGTAGTTTCGAGGAACAATAACATCTCCTTTGGTTTTTTTTATACGCTTTCAGTTTTCCTCTTCTAATTCTGTTGTGCATGGTCAGATTTCTTTTCATAGCCCTCTCTAACTTGCTGTTGCTCAAGTCTGCAGCTCTGGTGATACTTTGCATTATTTATCGTCTATGCCTCCACCTTCGTCTAATCTACCACAATCCTGGACAAAACCTGCTGCTACGGAAAATTAACACGTACGTTATGTTTTACAGATAAAGTTTTGTAAAATACGATGTTTTTAACCCCCCCCCCCCCCCCCCCCCCCCCACAGGTTGGTGTTACAAGAGGGGGTACGGTCTTACAGACAACATTGATTGGGGGTAGAGGGGGTAGGGGGTGAATTGAACGGAATGAAATGAGAAGTTTTAAAAAATGTTCAAAACATTGGACATGTAATAGCCCTTTTGTCCAGGATTGTAAAACATAGAGACGTTCGTTGTCAAAATGCAGAATCTTCTTGTAATTGTACGACAATATTCGCCACACTAACCCCAGCTTGTTCGAGGGGAGTCTGGCTCATGGTTTAAATAAGTCTTGATTTTTTGTACGGAGTTCAAAAAACGTTACGTCCAACGAACACGGTGTGTTCCCAGAGGCCTGGATTCAGTTTGGGATGTTTTGAGTTGGGCTGACGCGTAAAGCTCGCTCCCATTTTCATCTCCTTTGAGATGACTAAATTACAATGTGTTCTTTTGTTTGATATGGCGTGTAATGTGGAGGCCTTATTAGGCAATTTGTGACGGCCATATGCACCTTTTCGTAGTTTCCCAGAAATCTTCACGATTCTGCTCGCGCAAGCGGTCAGGGGATAAAAATATTTAGAATTGATCGTGTATTGAGGAAAATATTACTACTGTAACTAATCAAGAACAGCAAAAAACTGTTTTCTTTGCTTTATTTGTATCTATCTTTGTAATTCTTCTTATGCACTTTTAACTTAAAAGTCTAAGTTTTCTACTGAATTTCTTCACTCTTCATATTTTCGATCTATTTTGTACCCTGACCTCGCTTCCGCGCGCAGAATCCTGAAGAATTCTGGGAAACTACGAAAAGGTCCATTATATCGGGAGAAGGGGAGACTGGTCACTATGTCAGATAGAATACCAAATGTTTATTTATTCACAGAGTTCAAGCAATAGCCATAAAATGTCAGTACATCAAATAAATAAAAACTGTTTCAATCATCGACTAGATTTTCTGGTTGCAAAGGTCAGTAGAGTAGGAATCATTAAAATACCGCGAGAATTCATCTACGTCCACATCAAAACAGGGGCATTGGACACAGTGGTGGATATGTAGTGTACCTCACGAATGGCAGACGTTATTAATGATGACATTAATGAATGAATGGGCAATGAATGGTGAGTAGTTTTTGGACGACAAAAATAAAGACTTAAAAACCCCTTGCACGATGTAGTTTAACTTAGCCGGCTTGGTTAAAAAAAAAAATCATTTACAATAGTTCGTCTTTGGTTAATATGCGGAGTGTTCGTAGTCACACATTTTATAGCATTCACATCTTTCTCTTATGCTTGCTCAACCACAGGGAGCCCAAACTTTGATGTGATGATGTTGGGTTCCCTGTGGATGGCGCTGATAGTCAGTCTTGTAGACTTGTCTGGATAACATATTGTACTGCTGTTAAGATGAGTTGAGGCGCATTCTCTTTGCTGGGGATATACTGTCTTCATCATCGTCATCTTCGTCATCATCAGGATAATCCACCAGGCCCATTAATGGCTAAACACAACAAACAGCATCAGTACTGGTGTTACAAGTAAGTTAGTCAAGTCAGTATGATGGCCCGTCAGGATAATCCACAAGGCCCATTAATGGCTAAACACAACAAACAGCATCAGTACTGGTGTTACAAGTGTTAAAGTCATTTTCTTATAAGTGGGAAATTTACGGAGCTGCGCCGTATTGAAATAGTTTGATTGGATGAGATGCATCTGCACACTTTTTGGTTGATCCAGTAAGGAAGCCATTTGAGTGTCACGGTACCATAGCTTTCCCACTCATACGAAAACGACTCTATTGGATGAGATGCATCTGCACGCTTTTTGATTGGTTTAGAAAGGAAGCCATTTGAGTGTCACGGTACCATAGGTTTCCCACTCATACGAAAACGACTCTATTGGATGAGATGCATCTGCACGCTTTTTGATTGGTTCAGAAAGGAAGCCATTTGAGTGTCACGGTACCATAGGTTTCCTACTGATACGAAAACGACTCTATAAGTTGGTTCAATAGTTGTACTTACTGTTTTGTTGTTGACGACCGCTGGCTGCTGCGTATCACTAGATAATTTATTGCTTTTAGTAGAGATAAATGATTTTCTGGTTTTAAATTCTCGTTCATCTTTATCGAGCAGGAAGTCGTCTTTAGCCGGTAGAACAGTCTCGTCACCGTTCTCCTCTTCTCCTTGGTCAAACCAGGTTTCCTCGTCTTCCTCCATTGCTCGTGCATCTCGGCGAAATCGACTGTTTACATGAATGATACCGTGGTTGTTGCCCCTAAGAACAATTAGAACGGAAACTACCGATTAAAATTCAGATTCAGATTGGAGTTGAGACAGTCAGTGGTGAGCGGGTCCAGGGAGAGGGTCCAGTTATACCTGAGGTTCAATTGATTGTTTTATTGATTCTATTTTTTTATTTACTGCTTTTTTATGCTTACTGTATTCTACAGTAAGTAACTTTATTGAGAATTATTGAAATGATTTAAACTTAATGCATTGAGTTATTTGAAATGCATTTTTTAAGAAATAAAGTATGATGACGATGATGATGATGATGATGATTATACGTTTGGACAGGCCCCCTCTCAAACATTCCTGGATACGCCCCTGACAGTTATGTTTCACGTACGCAGTGTAATTACACGTAGGGATGGGCTGGAAGAGTATTACTCAATACTGAACCACATCATTTTGCGCGTCAAAATCGTAGTTTGATGACCGCTTAGGTTGCTTAAACCTATAACGACTACCGTTAATAATAATAGTAATAATAATAATATATAACCATAATAATAATAATAGTAATAATAGTAATAAAGCCCTTATTTAAAGAGGGTGACACATAATAGACAATACTAATAAACTTGTTGCCCTCAAATAAATGTCAATAATGTCAATAAATAAAATGTTAATAAATTAATCAATCAATGTTAATAACAATTATCCCAGTTCCTATTTGCGGGAAAATTATTCAATGCTATCTACACATAATCATATTTCGAACCTTATTTTAGTTGTGTGTGGGAAATATCTAGCGTACCTTTCTGATATCTTGTTGTTTTGTTTTCTGTCATTTTCCTGCTCCATTCGTAAGAGAAGTCCTTTGAAGGTGCTTACATAGTTGACGTCTTCAAAGAATTCGTTGTACTCTTCACACACATGTGTACATAAAGACTTGATGTCTTCCTATAGAGTAAGCAACAATACAAGTCAGTAGTTTAAATAAAGTGTTCTATAAAACACACGATAAGCTTCAGTAATAAAGACTGGTGGATGACCTCCATCAGAATACCATATAAGACCAGGACCCGGTTGCACAAAAGGTAAATAGCACTATCCACCTGATCAAATTGATTAGATAGAGTGGTTTTCATAAACCCGTGAAATACACTTTATTTAGCACTACTTCACTCTAATTCTTTTGTTTTCTAGTGTGTTTATCTGACTATTACACCTCTAATGGGCTTGTGTCACCTGTCACGTGACTTTTTAAGTTTTCACCGAAGGCAAACGAAAATATCATAACTTGAACGAGCATACTAAAATTAGTAATAATTGAAAATTTCAAGGAATCAAGAAATAAGACAAAAGTTAAAGGCTTTCAAAGTTTTCCGCTTTGACAAGGATTGGTATGGGTTTTTAATTTCGCTTCCAACATACATTTCCATACAAAAAAGGCAAAGTTTGAATGCCAGTAACTCTTGCCCTATTTACTTACTTCCCTTCAAACTTTCCACTTTTACTAACTTTAGTATGCTCTTTCCAGTTATGGTATTTTCGTTTGTCTTGATGACACAAGCTAATTAGTACACTTTGTTTCACAGGTTAATGAAAACCACTCTAACTGCATCAGTTTTATCTGTTAGATAAGACTTATCCGGTGGATAGCGCTATTCACCTTTCATGCAACCAGTTGTTACTTACCACCCTGATGAATTCAAACAACTCAACAATAGCAGAGTTAAGTAGGTTGTTGCCATTTTCTTTAAATGCAGTAATGATGCCTTCAAATAGTGTTCCTTTCATAATGTAGCGATTGTAAAACTCATCCTTCAGGCCAACTATCTTTCTACAAAAGCGAAGTGCGTCTGCAATATCAAAGTAAACACATTCAGATGATGACAAACCAACCAATCAGAGGCTAATACCACAATATTTACATACAGTAGCACATTTTATATGATTAGGACTGGCATTTATATTTCATACCTTTTATATTTATAGTTAATGAAATGATAATGATGAGAAGTGTAAAGAACTCCGAAAACAATTCTGAGTTCTAGATGGGATTTGAACCCATACTGAGCTACTGGCGGGTACTCTAGTGGGCTAAGGTCATAGTGGGTCATGAATGAACTGCAATCCAGCAGTTAATGGTGAATGACATATGTACTGCAATCCAGCGGTAACATTTATATATATGTCAGGTTGTGTCATACTTCCCTAAACGATTGTGAGGCAAATATTGTATAGACATACATGTACATTATATGTATGTCTACACAATATATTTATAGTTATAATTTAATTACTTACTAGGTATTATTGATGTATCGTTTCAGTGCACCCGATTAGTGGACCACCTGTGCTCTGCTGTAAGCCTTGACACTTAACCCTTTGACTCCCACGGCGCCCGAAACCGCCCGTAAAAATCGATACTGCTTTGAAAAATTCGAACTTTCTGAATTTTCGTAACATCGATCTCATGACCAGTTATAATTAGTGACAACTAGATAACTCTTCAAATTTGAGCTTCAAGTAAACTGACTTACAGGTCCGATTTCTGGGCATTAGTTCAATTTGTTTTTCATAGATATCAAAAATGCGCGTTTTTGACGCAATTTCACAACTCGAAAATGAACGACATTTGACTTGGATTTTCTTCCAAAATACATTATTACGAAACGAAACGCCACTTTAATTTCTCAGCAAACTTCCATCTTTCTTCTTGATATGTTCGTGAATTTTTCCCTGTCTCTTTCTTAACTCGCCAAGCAACAGCCATTTCAATTCGACTATTTCAGGATCCCTGTGTTATTCGAACATACGACCCGCAATGTATCATGGGTAATCCTAGAACAACGTGAGCGGGAAACACAGCCCTTCCAGCTAAATGGAGATTTTATAGAGTCTTTCATAACCCGCACCTACAGGCAAAACATTGCACCGGTTGCATTCTTTACAAGTCCAAAGTCGCCAAAAATGCCTTTGTAGGTCCTGCAATCCACCACAGAAAGACCAGAGAGACGATTTCACTTGGAGTCCGCCATTTTGGAAAATCTCAACGAGCTGCCGCCGGAAATGTGTTCGTGAATTCGTATCTTACTCCTGATTTCTTCCAGGAGAACGGTCTCTACCATGCCAGTCAAGCTTAATGATGCTGTTCTGGAGGCTTCTGTGGCGAATAATGGCTAGAAAACACTCTCAAATGCAAAATTGGCCTCTTCGAGTAGTAACAACTACTAGCCCCTACGAGCTCCCAAGAAGAAAGGCAGCACACGTGATAACCTGAGCCCGTGGGCATTCAGAACTGTCAAGAATTCCATGGAAACCCCTTATATGGAATCGAAATTTCCTTTGGCGTGATTAATTAGGTCCAGATAATCGCTAAAAAACTCAAAATAGCTCAGTTTTCTACTGAATTTCTTCACTCTCTTCATATTTTCGATCTCTTTTGTACCCTAACCTGAAGAATTCTGGGAAACTACGAAACGGTCCATTATATTGGGGGAAGGGGAGACTGGTCACTATGTCAGATAGAATACCAAATGTTTATTTATTCACAGAGTTCAAGCAATAGCCATAAAATGTCAGTACATCAAATAAATAAAAACTGTTTCAATCATCGACTAGAATTTCTGGTTGCAAAGGTCAGTAGAGTAGGAATCATTAAAATACCGCGAGAATTCATCTACGTCCACATCAAAACAGGGGCATTGGACACAGTGGTGGATATGTAGTGTACCTCACGAATGGCAGACGTTATTAATGATGACATTAATGAATGAATGGGCAATGAATGGCGAGTAGTTTTTGGACGACAAAAATAAAGACTTAAAAACCCCTTGCACGATGTAGTTTAACTTAGCCGGCTTGGTTTAAAAAAAAAATTCATTTACAATAGTTCGTCTTTGGTTAATATGCGGAGTGTTCGTAGTCACACATTTTATAGCATTCACATCTTTCTCCTATGCTTGCTCAACCACAGGGAGCCCAAACTTTGATGTGATGATGTTGGGTTCCCTGTGGATGGCGCTGATAGTCAGTCTTGTAGACTTGTCTGGATAACATATTGTACTGCTGTTAAGATGAGTTGAGGCGCATTCTCTTTGCTGGGGATATACTGTCTTCATCATCGTCATCTTCGTCATCATCAGGATAATCCACCAGGCCCATTAATGGCTAAACACAACAAACAGCATCAGTACTGGTGTACAAGTAAGTTAGTCAAGTGTATGTGTTCAGGAAATGGCTAAACACACAAACAGCATCAGTAGGTGCTACAAGTCAGTTAGTCAGGTCAGTATGATGGCCCGTCAGGATAATCCACCAGGCCCATTAATGGCTAAACACAACAAACAGTATCAGTACTGGTGTTACAAGTAAGTTAGTCAAGTCAGTATGATGGCCCGTCATACGAAAACGACTCTATAAGTTGGTTCAATAGTTGTACTTACTGTTTTGTTGATGACGATCGCTGGCTGCTGCGTATCACTAGATAATTTATTGCTTTTAGTAGAGATAAATGATTTTCTGGTTTTAAATTCTCGTTCATCGTTATCGAGCGGGAAGTCGTCGTTAGACGGTAGAACAGTCTCGTCACCGTTCTCCTCTTCTCCTTGGTCAAACCAGGTTTCCTCGTCTTCCTCCATTGCTCGTGCACTCTCGGCGAAATCGACTGTTTACATGAATGATACCGTGGTTGTTGCCCCTAAGAACAATTAGAACGGAAACTACCGATTCAAATTCAGATTCAGATTGGAGTTGAGACAGTCAGTGGTGGGCGGGTCCAGGGAGAGGGTCCAGTCCCCCTGTTATACCTGAGGTTCAATTGATTGTTTTATTAATCCAATTTTTTTATTGACTGCTTTTTTATGCTTACTGTATTCTACAGTAACTAACTTTATTGAGAATTATTGAAATTATTTAAACTTAATGCATTGAGTTTTTTGAAATGCGTTTTTTTAAGAAATAAAAAACATATGATGATGATGATGATGATGATGATGATTATTATACGTTTGGACAGGTACCCTCTCAAACATTCCTGGATACGCCCCTGACAATTATGTTTCATGTACGTAGTGTAATTACACGTAGGGATGGACTGGACGAGTATTATTGAATACTGAGCCACATCATTTTGGGCGTCAAAATCGTAGTTTGATGACCGCTTAGGGTGTTTAAACCTATAACGACCACCGTTAATAATAATAGTAATAATAATAATATATAACAATAATAATAATAATAGTAATAAAGCCCTTATTTAAAGAGGGTGACACATAATAGACAATACTAATAAACTTGTGGCCCTCAAATAAATGTCAATATTGTAAATAAATAAAATGTAAATCAATCAATCAATCAATCAATCAATCAATCAATCAATCAATCAATCAATGTTAATAACAATTATCCCAGTTCCTTTTAGGGTATTTGCGCGAAAATTATTCAATGCTATCTACACATAATCATATTTCGAACCTTATTTTAGTTGTGTCTGGGAAATATCTAGCGTACCTTTCTGATATCTTGTTGTTTTGTTTTCTGTCATTTTCCTGCTCCATTCGTAAGAGAAGTCCTTTGAAGGTGCTTACATAGTTGACGTCTTCAAAGAATTCGTTGTACTCTTCACACACATGTGTACATAAAGACTTGATGTCTTCCTATAGAGTAAGCAACAATACAAGTCAGTAGTTTAAATAAAGTGTTCTATAAAACACACGATAAGCTTCAGTAATAAAGACTGGTGGATGACCTCCATCAGAATACCATATAAGACCAGGACCCGGTTGCACAAAAGGTAAATAGCACTATCCACCTGATCAAATTGATTAGATAGAGTGGTTTTCATAAACCCGTGAAATACACTTTATTTTAACACTACTTCACTCTAATTCTTTTGTTTTCTATTGTGTTTATCTGACTATTACACCTCTAATGGGCTTGTGTCACCTGTCACGTGACTTTTTAAATTTTCACCGAAGGCAAACGAAAATATCATAACTTGAAAGAGCATACTAAAATTAGTAATAGTTGAAAATTTCAAAGGAATCAAGCAAATAAGACAAAAGTTAAAGGCTTTCAAAGTTTCCCGCTTTGACAAAGATTTGTATGGGTTTTTCGCGTTGCCCTCCAACATACATTTCCATACAAAAAAGGCAAAGTTTGAATGCCTGTAACTCTTGCCCTATATACTTACTTCCCTTCAAACTTTCCACTTTTACTAACTTTAGTATGCTCTTTCCAGTTATGGTATTTTCGCTTGTCTTCAGTGAAAATTTAAAAAGTCACGTGACAGGTGACACAAGCTCATATTAGTACACTTTGTTTCACAGGTTAATGAAAACCACTCTAACTGCATCAGTTTTATCCGTTAGATAAGACTTATCCGGTGGATAGCGCTATTCACCTTTCATGCAACCAGTTGTTACTTACCACCCTGATGAATTCAAACAACTCAACGATAGCAGAGTTAAGTAGGTTATATCTGTTGCCATTTTCTTTAAATGCAGTAATGATGCCTTCAAATACTAGTGTTCCTTTCATAATGTAACGATTGTAAAACTCATCCTTCAGGCCAACTATCTTTCTACAAAAGCGAAGTGCGTCTGCAATACCAAAGTAAGCAAATTCAGATGATGACAAACCAACCAATCAGAGGCTAATACTACAATATTTACATACAGTAGCACATTTTATATGATTAGGACTGGCATTTATATTTCATACCTTTTATATTTATAGTTAATGAAATGATAATGATGAGAAGTGTAAAGAACTCGGAAAACAATTCTGAGTTCCAGATGGGATTTGAACCCATACTGAGCTACTGGGTACTCTAGTGAGCTAAGGTCATAGTGGGTCATGAATGAACTGCAATCCAGCAGTTAATGGTGAATGACATATGTACTGCAATCCAGCGGTAACATTTATATATATGTCAGGTTGTGTCATACTTCCCTAAACGATTGTGAGGCAAATATTGTATAGACATACATGTACATTATATGTATGTCTACACAATATATTTATAGTTATAATTTAATTAATTACTAGGTATTATTGATGTATCGTTTCAGTGCACCCGATTAGTGGACCACCTGTGCTCTGCTGTAAGCCTTGACACTTAACCCTTTGACTCCCACGGCGCCCGAAACCGCCCGTAAAAATCGATACTGCTTTGAAAAATTCTAACTTTCTGAATTTTCGTAACATCGATCTCATGACCAGTTATTAATTAGTGACAACTAGATAACTCTTCAAATTTGAGCTTCAAGTTAACTGACTTACAGGTCCGATTACTGGGTATTAGTTCAATTTGTTTTTCACAGATATCAAAAATGCGCGTTTTTGACGCAATTTCACAACTCGAAAATGAACGACATTTGACTTGGATTTTCTTCCAAAATACATCATTACGAAACGAAACGCCACTTTCTCAGCAAACGTTCGTGAATTTTTCCCTGTCTCTTTCTTAACTCGCCAAGCAACAGCCATTTCAATTCGACTATTTCAGGATCCCTGTGTTATTCGAACATACGACCCGCAATGCATCACGGGTAATCCTAGAACAACGTGAGCGGGAAACACAGCACTTCCAGCTAAATGGACTTTTTATAGAGTCTTTCATAACCCGCACCTACAGGCAAAACATTGCACCGGTTGCATTCTTTACAAGTCCAAAGTCGCCAAAAATGCCTTTGTAGGTCCTGCAATCCACCACAGAAAGACCAGAGAGACGATTTCACTTGGAGTCCGCCATTTTGGAAAAATGTGTTCGTGAATTCGTATCTTACTCCTGATTTCTTCCAGGAGAACGGTCTCTACCATGCCAGTCAAGCTTAATGATGCTGTTCTGGAGGCTTCTGTGGCGAATAATGGCTAGAAAACACTCTCAAATGCAAAATTGGCCTCTTCGAGTAGTAAAAACTACTAGCCCCTACGAGCTCCCAAGAAGAAAGGCAGCACACGTGATAACCTGAGCCCGTGGGCATTCAGAACTGTCAAGAATTCCATGGAAACCCCTTATATGGAATCGAAATTTCCTTTGGCGTGATTAATTAGGTCCAGATAATCGCTAAAAAACTCAAAATAGCTCAGTTTTCTACTGAATTTCTTCACTCTCTTCATATTTTCGATCTCTTTTGTACCCTAACCTGAAGAATTCTGGGAAACTACGAAAAGGACGTCCATTATATTGGGGGAAGGGGAGACTGGTCACTATGTCAGATAGAATACCAAATGTTTATTTATTCACAGAGTTCAAGCAATAGCCATAAAATGTCAGTACATCAAATAAATAAAAACTGTTTCAATCATCGACTAGAATTTCTGGTTGCAAAGGTCAGTAGAGTAGGAATCATTAAAATACCGCGAGAATTCATCTACGTCCACATCAAAACAGGGGCATTGGACACAGTGGTGGATATGTAGTGTACCTCACGAATGGCAGACGTTATTAATGATGACATTAATGAATGAATGGGCAATGAATGGCGAGTAGTTTTTGGACGACAAAAATAAAGACTTAAAAACCCCTTGCACGATGTAGTTTAACTTAGCCGGCTTGGTTTAAAAAAAAAATTCATTTACAATAGTTCGTCTTTGGTTAATATGCGGAGTGTTCGTAGTCACACATTTTATAGCATTCACATCTTTCTCTTATGCTTGCTCAACCACAGGGAGCCCAAACTTTGATGTGATGATGTTGGGTTCCCTGTGGATGGCGCTGATAGTCAGTCTTGTAGACTTGTCTGGATAACATATTGTACTGCTGTTAAGATGAGTTGAGGCGCATTCTCTTTGCTGGGGATATACTGTCTTCATCATCGTCATCTTCGTCATCATCAGGATAATCCACCAGGCCCATTAATGGCTAAACACAACAAACAGCATCAGTACTGGTGTTACAAGTAAGTTAGTCAGGTCAGTATGATGGCCCGTCAGGATAATCCACCAGGCCCATTAATGGCTAAACACAACAAACAGCATCAGTACTGGTGTTACAAGTAAGTTAGTCAGGTCAGTATGATGGCCCGTCAGGATAATCCACAAGGCCCATTAATGGCTAAACACAACAAACAGTATCAGTACTGGTGTTACAAGTAAGTTAGTCAGGTCAGTATGATGGCCCGTCAGGATAATCCACCAGGCCCATTAATGGCTAAACACAACAAACAGTATCAGTTCTGGTGTTACAAGTAAGTTAGTCAGGTCAGTATGATGGCCCGTCAGGATAATCCACCAGGCCCATTAATGGCTAAACACAACAAACAGCATCAGTACTGGTGTTACAAGTAAGTTAGTCAAGTCAGTATGATGGCCCGTCAGGATAATCCACCAGGCCCATTAATGGCTAAACACAACAAACAGCATCAGTACTGGTGCTACAAGTAAGTTAGTCAAGTCAGTATGATGGCCCGTCAGGATAATCCACCAGGCCCATTAATGGCTAAACACAACAAACAGCATCAGTACTGGTGTTACAAGTAAGTTAGTCAAGTCAGTATGATGGCCCGTCAGGATAATCCACCAGGCCCATTAATGGCTAAACACAACAAACAGTATCAGTACTGGTGTTACAAGTAAGTTAGTCAGGTCAGTATGATGGCCCGTCAGGATAATCCACCAGGCCCATTAATGGCTAAACACAACAAACAGTATCAGTTCTGGTGTTACAAGTAAGTTAGTCAGGTCAGTATGATGGCCCGTCAGGATAATCCACAAGGCCCATTAATGGCTAAACACAACAAACAGTATCAGTATTGGTGTTACAAGTAAGTTAGTCAAGTCAGTATGATGGCCCGTCACGATAATCCACAAGGCCCATTAATGGCTAAACACAACAAACAGCATCAGTACTGGTGTTACAAGTAAGTTAGTCAGGTCAGTATGATGGCCCGTCAGGATAATCCACAAGGCCCATTAATGGCTAAACACAACAAACAGCATCAGTACTGGTGCTACAAGTAAGTTAGTCAAGTCAGTATGATGGCCCGTCAGGATAATCCACAAGGCCCATTAATGGCTAAACACAACAAACAGCATCAGTACTGGTGCTACAAGTAAGTTAGTCAAGTCAGTATGATGGCCAGTCATCCGAAAACGACTCTATAAGTTGGTTCAATAGTTGTACTTACTGTTTTGTTGATGACGATCGCTGGCTGCTGCGTATCACTAGATAATTTATTGCTTTTAGTAGAGATAAATGATTTTCTGGTTTTAAATTCTCGTTCATCGTTATCGAGCGGGAAGTCGTCGTTAGCCGGTAGAACAGTCTCGTCACCGTTCTCCTCTTCTCCTTGGTCAAACCAGGTTTCCTCGTCTTCCTCCATTGCTCGTGCATCTCGGCGAAATCGACTGTTTACATGAATGATACCGTGGTTGTTGCCCCTAAGAACAATTAGAACGGAAACTACCGATTAAAATTCAGATTAAGATTGGAGTTGAGACAGTCAGTGGTGGGCGGGTCCAGGGAGAGGGTCCAGTTATACCTGAGGTTCAATTGATTGTTTTATTGATTCTACTTTATTGATTTATTGCTTTTTTTATACTTACTGTATACTGCAGTAAGTAACTTTATTGACATTATTTAAACTAGAATTATTTATTTTTTTGTAAAAAGAAATGCGTTTTTTAAGAAATAAAGTATGATGATGATGATGACGATGATGATGATTATACGTTTGGACAGACCCCTCTCAAACATTCCTGGATACGCCCCTGACAGTTATGTTTCATGTACGCAGTGTAATTACATGTAGGGATGGACTGGACGAGTATTATTGAATACTGAGCCACATCATTTTGGGCGTCAAAATCGTAGTTTGATGACCGCTTAGGGTGTTTAAACCTATAACGACCACCGTTAATAATAATAGTAATAATAATAATATATAACAATAATAATAATAATAGTAATAAAGCCCTTATTTAAAGAGGGTGACACATAATAGACAATACTAATAAACTTGTGGCCCTCAAATAAATGTCAATAATGTCAATAAATAAAATGTAAATAAATAAATAAATAAATAAAAATAAATAAATAAATAAATAAATAAATAAATAAATAAATAAATAAATAAATAAATAAATAAATAAATAAATAAATAAATAAATAAATAAATAAATAAATAAATAAATAAATAAATAAATAAATAAATAAATAAATAAATAAATAAATAAATAAATGTTAATAACAATTATCCCAGTTCCTATTTGCGCGAAAATTATTCAATGCTATCTACACATATTCATATTTCGAACCTTATTTTAGTTGTGTGTGGGAAATATCTAGCGTACCTTTCTGATATCTTGTTGTTTTGTTTTCTGTCGTTTTCCTGCTCCATTCGTAAGAGAAGTCCTTTGAAGGTGCTTACATAGTTGACCTCTTCAAAGAACTCGTTGTACTCTTCACACACATGTGTACATAAAGACTTGATGTCTTCCTATAGAGTAAGCAACAATACAAGTCAGTAGTTTAAATAAAGTGTTCTATAAAACACACGATAAGCTTCAGTAATAAAGACTGGTGGATGACCTCCATCAGAATACCATATAAGACCAGGACCCGGTTGCACAAAAGGTCAATAGCACTATTCGCGCCAGTCCCTTGCAGCGCGAGTATAAATAAGAGCTCTGCATCTAATTACTGCCCAGTTCGCGTAAGAACCCTTCACTACGCTACCTATCCTTACTCAGTCATGGCCGATGAACAAATTCCTGTCCTAGCTGCTGTTGAACAAGCCCAGGCGTTGAGAATTCAACCCAACCAAGTATATAAGTACCTGCTGCGAATCCAGACCATGGTCCTTTCAGGTATAAACTTTTTCTAGGTCGTTTTCAAGTTCGTTCGATTTCCCTCGGCTCCCTAAAAGTTTGCACGTGTGTTGAACTCTACAGTGAGTTTTTGTTTTATAGCGTGCTTCGCCTCGCAAACACCGGGTTTGTGGAGTTGTATTTCCCTCGGCTCCCTAAAAGTTTGCACGTGTGTTGAACTCTAATGTGAGTGTTTGTGTACCGTGCTTCTCCTCGCAAACACCGGGTTTGTGGAGTTGCATTTCCCTCGGCTCCCTAAAAGTTTGCACGTATGTTGAACTCTAAAGTGAGTTTTTGTTTACCGTGCTTCGCCTCGCAAACACCGGGTTTGTGGAGTTGCATTTCCCTCGGCTCCCTAAAAGTTTGCACGTGTGTTGAACTCTAAAGTGAGTGTTTGTTTACCGTGCTCGCCTCGCAAACACCGGGTTTGTGAATTTGCATTTCCCTCAGCTCCCTAAAAGTTTGCACGTGTGTTGAATTCTATATACAGTGAGTTTTTGTTTATGGCCGTGCTTCGCCTCGCAAACACCGGGTTTGTGGAGTTGCATTTCCCTCAGCTCCCTAAAAGTTTGCACGTGTGTTGAATTCTATATACAGTGAGTTTTTGTTTATGGCCGTGCTTCGCCTCGCAAACACCGGGTTTGTGGAGTTGCATTTCCCTCAGTTTCCCTTCTCGGTTGTTTGTTTGTGTCACGCTATAGTCGGTACTATACAACATGATACAACGTCATCTTTACTTTATGCATGCTTTCCCTCCCCTTTGCCTCGTTTATAAGTTTTGCATGCTTAGGAGTATGAGGTTGAACATTGTCGTATGGCTTGTGCTTGATATTTCCCTTTGCGTACCGTGACGTAATGTCCAAGCATTCTAGTTGCATGGTTAATGTTGAGCAATGATTTCCCTTAGCGTTATTATTATTATTATAGCGTTCTGCACCCTATATATTGTCAAGACGGTGCAAATTCGACTGAGTTGTTCGGTTTTGGGTATATTTGTGTTTTCGACATTTGCAGATTTGCTGCTTCTCGCATTTGCATCCAATTTGGTGTTGTATTGTTTCTCTTTGTTGTTGTCCCTCCCTCCACACCTCCCTTTGTTTCCTATCCTTTGTGATTGTCTCCCTTTGTTCTTCCCGTTTTCGCATATCATTGTTTGTGCGTGCCTTACGGTATTTCCACTGTTGGCCCTTTGTGGGCGCTACAAGAATTATTAATTCGGTGATGGTGTTGTGCCTCAGATACGTGGTACTGTCCCTGTTCGTTTTATTTTCGTTTTATTTCCGTTGCTCTAACATTTTGTGGAGTTTTTGTTTTGTGTCCTCTCCCGCGCTATTTGCCGTTTTCCCTATCTCCTATGGTAGCCTGAAAGGGTGTCTAATGCCCTAGTCGGATTACTGACGCTCAGGCTGTCATCCCTTGGGTGGGTTACTCCCGCGCAGAAACGCTTTACCTTATATTTCCATCTCCTTTTACCACCCAAGGGCTGGCAGCCTGTAGATTATCGATTCACGCCCACCTTTTCTGTGGCTGCAGCTGCCTCCATATATAGTGTCATACACTAGCTTGAACAGTCTCGCGCGTTTCACTATGCCTTCCACGCAAGCCACTCATCCTAAGTTTTTGGGGGTTGGAGGGTCCTGCCTAGTTAAGTTTTGGACTTGGCTTTTTGAGTATTGGCAAAGGTCTCGAGTGACTTGGTATTAGACCGCATCAAACGCTAAGCTTCTGGGCGCGGGCGCATTTCTCCATCTCTTATTAAGCGAGCGTGAAAGGGACTGCCGCGAATAGTATGCTATTCGCGCCAGTCCCTTGCAGCGCGAGTATAAATAAGAGCTCTGCATCTAATTACTGCCCAGTTCGCGTAAGAACCCTTCGGCTATTGGCAGCCGTGACCTGGCTTGACACTCTCTTTCGCGCTTGCCTCCAAAAGCTACCGTGCTCTTTCCCCTCCCTGACCCTATCCCTTTGCACTTCCAACTCACTCAAGCGCGGTTGCATTTCTCCATCTCTTATTAAGCGAGCGTGAAAGGGACTGCCGCGAATAGTATGCTATCCACCTGATCAAATTGATTAGATAGAGTGGTTTTCATAAACCCGTGAAATACACTTTAGCGTATTTAGCACTACTTCACTCTAATTCTTTTGTTTTCTATTGTGTTTATCTGACTATTACACCTCTAATTAGTACACTTTGTTTCACAGGTTAATGAAAACCACTCTAACTGCATCAGTTTTATCTGTTAGATAAGACTTATCCGGTGGATAGCGCTATTCACCTTTCATGCAACCAGTTGTTACTTACCACCCTGATGAATTCAAACAACTCAACGATAGCAGAGTTAAGTAGGTTATATCTGTTGCCATTTTCTTTAAATGCAGTTATGATGCCTTCAAATAGTGTTCCTTTCATAATGTAACGATTGTAAAACTCATCCTTCAGGCCAACTATCTTTCTACAAAAGCGAAGTGCGTCTGCAATACCAAAGTAAGCAGATTCAGATGATGACAAACCAACCAATCAGAGGCTAATACCACAATATTTACATACAGTAGCACATTTTATATGATTAGGACTGGCATTTATATTTCATACCTTTTATATTTATAGTTAATGAAATGATAATGATGAGAAGTGTAAAGAACTCGGAATAAATTCTGAGTTCCAGATGGGATTTGAACCCATGACCTTCTGTATTCTAGTCGGATGCTCTACCACTGAGCTACTGGGTACTCTAATGGTGAGCTAAGGTCATAGTGCGTCATGAATGAACCCATGACCTTCCGTAATCTAGTCGGATGCTCTACCACTGAGCTACTGGGTACTCTAATGGTGAGCTAAGGTCATAGTGGGTCATGAATGAAGTCAGGATTACGAATTCCGCACCCATATTTCTCAAATTCCGAATAACGCAAATAAATGAGGCATATTGACAGATAGTCCAAAGACATATACCGGTATATGAACTAAGGCCGGTGCATCACTGTAACAGGATGTAGCATCATCCCGAAAGTTTGACACTGAAAATCCTGAATCACGGCCCTCAGTTTGAGCAGGCATTATAAAATTTCTGAATCACGAATGGTTATATATTTCCCCCCCGAATCACTCACTCAATTCAAGTCAATTCCCGAGTCATGCAAAAAAAAACTTCCGGCAGAGTCTGTGGACACTTAAATAAAGTTTATTGTTATTATTATTATTATGATTATTATTACTATTACTATTATTACTATTACTATTACTATTATTATTGTTATTATTATTATTATTATTATGATTATTACTCACTTAGCACCAGGAACTTGTGCTTGGACTTCATGGTGATCAGGGCACGTTTAAGCAGGTCTTTACTGATAACATAGTTCTTGATATGGTACGTGTGATGCTCAATGCAGAAGGTTAATAATTCCAGTATGTGACTTAACGTCACAGAAGACACATAATCATCTGTAAAGATAACAACAATATTATTAGGTCATTAGTATCCGAGGCAAAACAAGTGGATTCTGGTACCCCGCACTCCATATAAGGACATAATACGGACGTGTGGGGGTCAGAGATCCACCTTTGGGCAATTTTTATTCATTAGTCCAGGAAAAATGGACATAGGACAGGCCCTCTGATATTACGCGATGGTGCGATTTCGCACAATTGGCCTCAAATCGTATCCGATCGCGTAATTTACCGATAGCCGCATAATTCATGAAAAATAGCACAATATGAACAAATCCAAAGCAAATATTCGCTTTATTTAAACTTTCATTGACAGTTGATCGTTATTTCAGAGTGATTTTCCTTTGAAAACACCTTAGGCCTAATGTAAACGTCGAACTTAAGTCGCGCCGATCCTATTAAAAATAAGTCTTCTCAGCAAATTATAATCACGGGACCATCATATTATTACTATCCATCAGCCTATTTAATAATAATAATAAAAATAATAAAGGTTTAATGCAGTGTATCCACAAAATTAATAGGTTCGACTGAATTAAGTTCATGGTTCGGTTCGACGTTTGCCATAGGCCTAAGAAACCCTCTACAACATGTTCGAAATGTGTCCAAATCAAACAACGTACGTACTAGAATGTACCAGGCGTTCTATGCGTAGATTGTCTTGGAGGCCTGGCACTAGTTATTTGGGCTTCCTGTGGAATGACCGAGTTACAAAATGGCGCAGGGAAAAATTGTCCAGGAAAAAGGCCGATTTTTTTTGACTGAATCATAAATATGCTTAAAAATAAAGAGCATTTTATAATAAACAAAATAATATATTACATTCCTTTATAAAAAGGTTAAATTAACCATTGGAAAAATCGCATAATTTTCCGCATAATTTCCGTTTTTACCGCACAATTTCGTTTTTTTCCCCACACAATTTCCGTTTTTTTTCCGCACCATATCAGAGGGCCTGATAGGAATTCAAGTTATTCATTATTTTAAATGATCACAATCTTCAACATAGTAGATGTCCTGTAATGGCGACAGACAATGGAAAAAGTGTCAGAAATCTCTGTTCAGTAGTTGTAACAAAGGATGGTGGCAACTATCAATACATTTCCAAGGCAGAAAGTCTGGCACTTGTGCAAAATATTCCACAAATGGGTTCCAGGTACATACAAACATACCAAACCATTTCTTAACCAAATACCCTGTCCCCAGGCACACTGAGATAAGAGGAGCATCATTACAAGTATGCCGCTATGTATATCCATCAATACCAACCTTTATGATATTTAAAGTCTGAAGTAGCAGCAAACAGAGGTGCAGTCAAAACATGCATTGAATGTTTGTAAAAGAAACTAAGAAACTCTGTCTTCTCCATTTTCTGTAAAAATGAAACCACATTAGATGAACATTATGAGATGTGTTTGTAGAACAAAGAACAGTCATACCATAGTTACTACTGTAAGTAGCATATAGGCTGTATTGTCCAGACAATCTTGCAGAAATAATATTTTGTTCTGTTGTATTGGTTGAATTTGTACTTATGACGACTAGTGATTACAGTGAGACGATTTCAACTGGGGCCACTTAGGCTCTCTCCTGATTGGCTGAAGTACACAAGTTTTGAAATGAGGGTTTATCATGTAATTTCAAAACTCATAGGACAAAAAATGATTATCATAGCTGGAAACTGCTTGTTGAAATTAGTAAAAATGTGAAGTTTGGAAAAGATCAAAATCGAATTTTTTTACCAGCGTAAATTTCCAAAGGTTTTCATATAAAATTTCGATTTTTGAAAATTCATATCTTCGCAATTTGTGAAGCGATCTTTTCCAAACTTCACATTTTTACTAATTTCAACGAGCTCTTTCCAGCTATGATAATCATTTTTTGTCCTTTGAGTTTTGAAATTACATGATAAACCCTCATTGGCTTTGTTTTCGTCTGAATTGTGATTGGTTCTCGTTGTCTAAGTGGCCCTGGTTACAGTAGTCGCACTGTAAGCTGTAGAGACTAGAATGTAACTTTAACACAATGTAACAAGCACTATATTTACTGACATTTCAGATGTGAGTGATTCTTCACACTTGTTGAACTGATGTTAAATTGGATGAGGAGATCTATGAAAAGCTTACATTTGGTCCCAGAGCCATGTTTTCAGGGTCTAGTAGTGTCCTTATAAGCTGCGCAAGTTGATAGGCATTCCCTACAATATTACAAGTCAGTTTATTATACATATGTACATGTAGCAACAATACTCAAGATCTCTATGTACTAGAGTAATATGTTACCTGTATCGCCATCACCAATCATGTAGTCAATGATCTGATTCATCAACATATCCTTCAAAATAAACAACATCACACAATTACAGGAATGCTATCTAGTACATGATCATTATTTGAAAGTGTCAATATGATTAAGGGCATAACCCTTCTCCTTCTGCCTGAAACATCTGTTATCAAGTGCCATGCATCGTTTATAGTTCCCTTATGTGTAATAATATTTTTTACAATAACTGAGCATAATAATCTCGCAATCTGATTTGCTCTCAGCCATTGTCAATAAGAGTACAGACACATAGAATGATGAATCGCTCGCTCACAGATCCAGCGCGTGCTTGAAACAGTTTTTCCTTTAAACTTTATCCTTGCTTTTGGATGTTTTTTTGACTTTGTTATTGTAAAAAAGAAATCACAAGCAGTTTTCCATTGTCTGTACTCTTATTGACAATGGATTTCACATCACAAAATGTTCAAAACTTTGCAGTGAAACCACTCGCATTTTGAACATTTTGTGTTCAAAATGGATTTTGACGTCAAATCCATTGTCAATAAGAGTACAGACAATGGAAAACTGCTTGCGATTTGTTAAATACATGTTCCATTCCATGTCTTCTTCTTCAGTGTTAATTCTACTTAGATGCATGTGACTGTAAACTATTTATACCTAACAAGTACAGCCATGTGTAGAAAGCAACACAATAAAACAATGTGAATACCTCTTGTGGTGCATTGCCTTCTTGCATGATGAAATCCCTAACGACATAAGGACTAATATCCACTAACTGACTGATGATATCCACTGCCGTTAGTTTGGTACTTTCATTCTCTTTATTCTATAAAAGTAAGTCACAAAATATTGTAAACAAGCTACATGTACATGTATATGTGTGCTAATGAACCCCCCAAAAAAAAGACCCCCCCCCCCCAAAAAAAACAAAAGAAAATAGCCTCCTCCCCCCCTGCCCAGGAAAACAACATTGACAAAGAAATAATATTATCAAGGCCTGTGTAAATGCTCCCAACATTGTTGACTGACAGCATCCAACATAATACTGGGCCAAACATTACATCTTCTTTTGACCATTGAAGCATAAACCAATAATGTTGGATCGTTGGAACACCTATTAATTGAACGTCATCTAGAACATCCAACAATGCAGCGACAAACAGGATTATAGGACATCTATTTACGGTACCCAAAACCCTTTGCCAGACAAACATGCTAGTTCAGTTGCAACATGTACATGTACCTACTTGATGTACAAACACTTACTAATCCCCTCTCTCTACAAATAAATGGCTTGCTTATACATACCATGAGCATTTCTAGTGCTGGCAGAAGACCATGATGAGACAGACACTATAAAAAGTTTGTTAAATTTAATATATAATAGTTTTCCTAGATGCAATGGTTTACATTAAAACCCATAGAGTGTTTGTATCATATCCATGAAAACGTACTAACGATTTAGAGGATATCAACTAAATAAATAGCACAACTCAATAAATTATAAATTCAAGTACAACCAGTATGTGGTACGTGCTTTTTACTGTATCACCTTCATTTGTTTCTATTGTGCTCTGATATTCTAAGGTGCATTTCTCATTTCATTTTACTGTATCACCTTCATTTGTTTCTATTGTGCTCTGATATTCTAAGGTGCATTTCTCATTTCATTTTACTGTATCACCTTCATTTGTTTCTATTGTGCTCTGATAACATTCTAAGGTGTATTTCTCATTTCATTTTACTGTATCACCTTCATTTGTTTCTATTGTGCTCTGATATTCTAAGGTGTATTTCTCATTTCTTTTTACTGTATCACCTTCATTTGTTTCTATTGTGCTCTGATAACATTCTAAGGTGTATTTCTCATTTCTTTTACTGTATCACCTTCATTTGTTTCTATTGTGCTCTGATAACATTCTAAGGTGTATTTCTCATTTCTTTTTACTGTATCACCTTCATTTGTTTCTATTGTGCTCTGATAACATTCTAAGGTGCATTTCTCATTTCTTTTACTGTATCACCTTCATTTGTTTCTATTGTGCTCTGATAACATTCTAAGGTGTATTTCTCATTTCTTTTTACTGTATCACCTTCATTTGTTTCTATTGTGCTCTGATAACATTCTAAGGTGCATTTCTCATTTCTTTTTACTGTATCACCTTCATTTGTTTCTATTGTGCTCTGATAACATTCTAAGGTGCATTTCTCATTTCTTTTTACTGTATCACCTTCATTTGTTTCTATTGTGCTCTGATAACATTCTAAGGTGCATTTCTCATTTCTTTTTACTGTATCACCTTCATTTGTTTCTATTGTGCTCTGATATTCTAAGGTGCATTTCTCATTTCTTTTTACTGTATCACCTTCATTTGTTTCTATTGTGCTCTGATATTCTAAGGTGCATTTCTCATTTCTTTTTACTGTATCACCTTCATTTGTTTCTATTGTGCTGATATATTCTAAGGTGCATTTCTCATTTCATTTTACTGTATCACCTTCATTTGTTTCTATTGTGCTCTGATAACATTCTAAGGTGCATTTCTCATTTCATTTTACTGTATCACCTTCATTTGTTTCTATTGTGCTCTGATATTCTAAGGTGCATTTCTCATTTCTTTTTACTGTATCACCTTCATTTGTTTCTATTGTGCTATGATAACATTCTAAGGTGCATTTCTCATTTCTTTTTACTGTATCACCTTCATTTGTTTCTATTGTGCTCTGATAACATTCTAAGGTGCATTTCTCATTTCTTTTTACTGTATCACCTTCATTTGTTTGTTTCTATTGTGCTCTGATAACATTCTAAGGTGCATTTCTCATTTCTTTTTACTGTATCACCTTCATTTGTTTCTATTGTGCTCTGATAACATTCTAAGGTGTATTTCTCATTTCATTTTACTGTATCACCTTCATTTGTTTCTATTGTGCTCTGATAACATTCTAAGGTGTATTTCTCATTTCTTTTTACTGTATCACCTTCATTTGTTTCTATTGTGCTCTGATAACATTCTAAGGTGCATTTCTCATTTCTTTTTACTGTATCACCTTCATTTGTTTCTATTGTGCTCTGATAACATTCTAAGGTGCATTTCTCATTTCTTTTTACTGTATCACCTTCATTTGTTTCTATTGTGCTCTGATAACATTCTAAGGTGCATTTCTCATTTCATTTTACTGTATCACCTTCATTTGTTTCTATTGTGCTCTGATAACATTCTAAGGTGCATTTCTCATTTCTTTTTACTGTATCACCTTCATTTGTTTCTATTGTGCTCTGATAACATTCTAAGGTGCATTTCTCATTTCTTTTTACTGTATCACCTTCATTTGTTTCTATTGTGCTCTGATAACATTCTAAGGTGCATTTCTCATTTCTTTTTACTGTATCACCTTCATTTGTTTCTATTGTGCTCTGATATTCTAAGGTGCATTTCTCATTTCATTTTACTGTATCACCTTCATTTGTTTCTATTGTGCTCTGATAACATTCTAAGGTGCATTTCTCATTTCTTTTTACTGTATCACCTTCATTTGTTTCTATTGTGCTCTGATAACATTCTAAGGTGCATTTCTCATTTCTTTTTACTGTATCACCTTCATTTGTTTCTATTGTGCTCTGATAACATTCTAAGGTGCATTTCTCATTTCTTTTTACTGTATCACCTTCATTTGTTTCTATTGTGCTCTGATAACATTCTAAGGTGCATTTCTCATTTCATTTTACTGTATCACCTTCATTTGTTTCTATTGTGCTCTGATATTCTAAGGTGTATTTCTATCATTTCTTTTTACTGTATCACCTTCATTTGTTTCTATTGTGCTCTGATAACATTCTAAGGTGCATTTCTCATTTCTTTTTTTGTACTGTATCACCTTCATTTGTTTCTATTGTGCTCTGATAACATTCTAAGGTGCATTTCTCATTTCTTTTTACTGTATCACCTTCATTTGTTTCTATTGTGCTCTGATAACATTCTAAGGTGCATTTCTCATTTCATTTTTTACTGTATCACCTTCATTTGTTTCTATTGTGCTATGATAACATTCTAAGGTGCATTTCTCATTTCATTTTACTGTATCACCTTCATTTGTTTCTATTGTGCTATGATAACATTCTAAGGTGCATTTCTCATTTCTTTTTACTGTATCACCTTCATTTGTTTCTATTGTGCTCTGATAACATTCTAAGGTGCATTTCTCATTTCTTTTTACTGTATCACCTTCATTTGTTTCTATTGTGCTCTGATATTCTAAGGTGCATTTCTCATTTCTTTTTTACTGATCACCTTCATTTGTTTCTATTGTGCTCTGATAACATTCTAAGGTGCATTTCTCATTTCTTTTTACTGTATCACCTTCATTTGTTTCTATTGTGCTCTGATAACATTCTAAGGTGCATTTCTCATTTCTTTTTACTGTATCACCTTCATTTGTTTCTATTGTGCTCTGATAACATTCTAAGGTGCATTTCTCATTTCTTTTTACTGTATCACCTTCATTTGTTTCTATTGTGCTCTGATAACATTCTAAGGTGCATTTCTCATTTCTTTTTACTGTATCACCTTCATTTGTTTCTATTGTGCTCTGATAACATTCTAAGGTGCATTTCTCATTTCTTTTTACTGTATCACCTTCATTTGTTTCTATTGTGCTCTGATAACATTCTAAGGTGCATTTCTCATTTCTTTTTACTGTATCACCTTCATTTGTTTCTATTGTGCTCTGATAACATTCTAAGGTGCATTTCTCATTTCTTTTTACTGTATCACCTTCATTTGTTTCTATTGTGCTCTGATATTCTAAGGTGTATTTCTCATTTCTTTTTACTGTATCACCTTCATTTGTTTCTATTGTGCTCTGATAACATTCTAAGGTGCATTTCTCATTTCATTTTTACTGTATCACCTTCATTTGTTTCTATTGTGCTCTGATAACATTCTAAGGTGCATTTCTCATTTCTTTTTACTGTATCACCTTCATTTGTTTCTATTGTGCTCTGATAACATTCTAAGGTGCATTTCTCATTTCTTTTTACTGTATCACCTTCATTTGTTTCTATTGTGCTTGATAACATTTAAGTTTTCTATTGTGCTATGATAAACATTCTAAGGTGCATTTCTCATTTCTTTTTACTGTATCACCTTCATTTGTTTCTATTGTGCTCTGATAACATTCTAAGGTGCATTTCTCATTTCTTTTTACTGTATCACCTTCATTTGTTTCTATTGTGCTCTGATATTCTAAGGTGCATTTCTCATTTCTTTTTACTGTATCACCTTCATTTGTTTCTATTGTGCTCTGATAACATTCTAAGGTGCATTTCTCATTTCTTTTTACTGTATCACCTTCATTTGTTTCTATTGTGCTCTGATAACATTCTAAGGTGCATTTCTCATTTCTTTTTACTGTATCACCTTCATTTGTTTCTATTGTGCTCTGATAACATTCTAAGGTGCATTTCTCATTTCTTTTTACTGTATCACCTTCATTTGTTTCTATTGTGCTCTGATAACATTCTAAGGTGCATTTCTCATTTCTTTTTACTGTATCACCTTCATTTGTTTCTATTGTGCTATGATAACATTCTAAGGTGCATTTCTCATTTTTCATTTTACTGTATCACCTTCATTTGTTTCTATTGTGCTCTGATAACATTCTAAGGTGCATTTCTCATTTCATTTTACTGTATCACCTTCATTTGTTTCTATTGTGCTCTGATAACATTCTAAGGTGCATTTCTCATTTCTTTTTTTACGTATCACCTTCATTTGTTTCTATTGTGCTCTGATAACATTCTAAGGTGCATTTCTCATTTCTTTTTACTGTATCACCTTCATTTGTTTCTATTGTGCTCTGATAACATTCTAAGGTGCATTTCTCATTTCATTTTACTGTATCACCTTCATTTGTTTCTATTGTGCTCTGATAACATTCTAAGGTGCATTTCTCATTTCTTTTTACTGTATCACCTTCATTTGTTTCTATTGTGCTCTGATAACATTCTAAGGTGCATTTCTCATTTCTTTTTACTGTATCACCTTCATTTGTTTCTATTGTGCTCTGATAACATTCTAAGGTGCATTTCTCATTTCTTTTTACTGTATCACCTTCATTTGTTTCTATTGTGCTCTGATAACATTCTAAGGTGCATTTCTCATTTCTTTTTACTGTATCACCTTCATTTGTTTCTATTGTGCTCTGATAACATTCTAAGGTGCATTTCTCATTTCTTTTTACTGTATCACCTTCATTTGTTTCTATTGTGCTCTGATAACATTCTAAGGTGCATTTCTCATTTCTTTTTACTGTATCACCTTCATTTGTTTCTATTGTGCTCTGATAACATTCTAAGGTGCATTTCTCATTTCTTTTACTGTATCACCTTCATTTGTTTCTATTGTGCTCTGATATTCTAAGGTGCATTTCTCATTTCTTTTTACTGTATCACCTTCATTTGTTTCTATTGTGCTCTGATAACATTCTAAGGTGCATTTCTCATTTCTTTTTACTGTATCACCTTCATTTGTTTCTATTGTGCTCTGATAACATTCTAAGGTGCATTTCTCATTTCTTTTTACTGTATCACCTTCATTTGTTTCTATTGTGCTCTGATAACATTCTAAGGTGCATTTCTCATTTCATTTTACTGTATCACCTTCATTTGTTTCTATTGTGCTCTGATAACATTCTAAGGTGCATTTCTCATTTTTTTTTACTGTATCACCTTCATTTGTTTCTATTGTGCTCTCTGATATTCTAAGGTGCATTTCTCATTTCTTTTTACTGTATCACCTTCATTTGTTTCTATTGTGCTCTGATAACATTCTAAGGTGCATTTCTCATTTCTTTTTACTGTATCACCTTCATTTGTTTCTATTGTGCTCTGATAACATTCTAAGGTGCATTTCTCATTTCTTTTTACTGTATCACCTTCATTTGTTTCTATTGTGCTCTGATAACATTCTAAGGTGCATTTCTCATTTCTTTTACTGTATCACCTTCATTTGTTTCTATTGTGCTCTGATAACATTCTAAGGTGCATTTCTCATTTCTTTTTACTGTATCACCTTCATTTGTTTCTATTGTGCTCTGATAACATTCTAAGGTGCATTTCTCATTTCATTTTACTGTATCACCTTCATTTGTTTCTATTGTGCTCTGATAACATTCTAAGGTGCATTTCTCATTTCATTTTACTGTATCACCTTCATTTGTTTCTATTGTGCTCTGATAACATTCTTCTAAGGTGCATTTCTTTCTTTTTTTTACTGTATCACCTTCATTTGTTTCTATTGTGCTCTGATATTCTAAGGTGCATTTCTCATTTCTTTTTACTGTATCACCTTCATTTGTTTCTATTGTGCTATGATAACATTCTAAGGTGCATTTCTCATTTCTTTTTACTGTATCACCTTCATTTGTTTCTATTGTGCTCTGATAACATTCTAAGGTGCATTTCTCATTTCTTTTTACTGTATCACCTTCATTTGTTTCTATTGTGCTCTGATAACATTCTAAGGTGCATTTCTCATTTCATTTTACTGTATCACCTTCATTTGTTTCTATTGTGCTCTGATAACATTCTAAGGTGCATTTCTCATTTCTTTTTACTGTATCACCTTCATTTGTTTCTATTGTGCTCTGATAACATTCTAAGGTGCATTTCTCATTTCTTTTTACTGTATCACCTTCATTTGTTTCTATTGTGCTCTGATAACATTCTAAGGTGCATTTCTCATTTCTTTTTTACTGTATCACCTTCATTTGTTTCTATTGTGCTCTGATAACATTCTAAGGTGCATTTCTCATTTCTTTTTACTGTATCACCTTCATTTGTTTCTATTGTGCTCTGATAACATTCTAAGGTGCATTTCTCATTTCATTTTACTGTATCACCTTCATTTGTTTCTATTGTGCTATGATAACATTCTAAGGTGCATTTCTCATTTCTTTTACTGTATCACCTTCATTTGTTTCTATTGTGCTCTGATAACATTCTAAGGTGCATTTCTCATTTCTTTTTACTGTATCACCTTCATTTGTTTCTATTGTGCTCTGATATTCTAAGGTGCATTTCTCATTTCATTTTACTGTATCACCTTCATTTGTTTCTATTGTGCTCTGATAACATTCTAAGGTGCATTTCTCATTTCTTTTTACTGTATCACCTTCATTTGTTTCTATTGTGCTCTGATAACATTCTAAGGTGTATTTCTCATTTCTTTTTACTGTATCACCTTCATTTGTTTCTATTGTGCTCTGATAACATTCTAAGGTGTATTTCTCATTTCTTTTTACTGTATCACCTTCATTTGTTTCTATTGTGCTCTGATAACATTCTAAGGTGCATTTCTCATTTCTTTTTACTGTATCACCTTCATTTGTTTCTATTGTGCTCTGATAACATTCTAAGGTGCATTTCTCATTTCTTTTTACTGTATCACCTTCATTTGTTTCTATTGTGCTCTGATAACATTCTAAGGTGCATTTCTCATTTCTTTTTACTGTATCACCTTCATTTGTTTCTATTGTGCTCTGATAACATTCTAAGGTGCATTTCTCATTTCATTTTACTGTATCACCTTCATTTGTTTCTATTGTGCTCTGATATTCTAAGGTGTATTTCTCATTTCTTTTTACTGTATCACCTTCATTTGTTTCTATTGTGCTCTGATAACATTCTAAGGTGCATTTCTCATTTCTTTTTACTGTATCACCTTCATTTGTTTCTATTGTGCTCTGATAACATTCTAAGGTGCATTTCTCATTTCTTTTTACTGTATCACCTTCATTTGTTTCTATTGTGCTCTGATAACATTCTAAGGTGCATTTCTCATTTCTTTTTACTGTATCACCTTCATTTGTTTCTATTGTGCTCTGATAACATTCTAAGGTGCATTTCTCATTTCTTTTTACTGTATCACCTTCATTTGTTTCTATTGTGCTCTGATAACATTCTAAGGTGTATTTCTCATTTCTTTTTACTGTATCACCTTCATTTGTTTCTATTGTGCTCTGATATTTCTAAGGTGTATTTCTCATTTCTTTTTACTGTATCACCTTCATTTGTTTCTATTGTGCTCTGATAACATTCTAAGGTGCATTTCTCATTTCTTTTTACTGTATCACCTTCATTTGTTTCTATTGTGCTATGATAACATTCTAAGGTGCATTTCTCATTTCATTTTACTGTATCACCTTCATTTGTTTCTATTGTGCTCTGATAACATTCTAAGGTGCATTTCTCATTTCTTTTTACTGTATCACCTTCATTTGTTTCTATTGTGCTCTGATATTCTAAGGTGTATTTCTCATTTCTTTTTACTGTATCACCTTCATTTGTTTCTATTGTGCTCTGATAACATTCTAAGGTGCATTTCTCATTTCTTTTTACTGTATCACCTTCATTTGTTTCTATTGTGCTCTGATATTCTAAGGTGCATTTCTCATTTCTTTTTACTGTATCACCTTCATTTGTTTCTATTGTGCTCTGATATTCTAAGGTGCATTTCTCATTTCTTTTTACTGTATCACCTTCATTTGTTTCTATTGTGCTCTGATATTCTAAGGTGCATTTCTCATTTCTTTTTACTGTATCACCTTCATTTGTTTCTATTGTGCTATGATATTCTAAGGTGCATTTCTCATTTCTTTTTACTGTATCACCTTCATTTGTTTCTATTGTGCTCTGATATTCTAAGGTGCATTTCTCATTTCTTTTTACTGTATCACCTTCATTTGTTTCTATTGTGCTCTGATAACATTCTAAGGTGCATTTCTCATTTCTTTTTACTGTATCACCTTCATTTGTTTCTATTGTGCTCTGATATTCTAAGGTGCATTTCTCATTTCATTTTACTGTATCACCTTCATTTGTTTCTATTGTGCTCTGATAACATTCTAAGGTGTATTTCTCATTTCTTTTTACTGTATCACCTTCATTTGTTTCTATTGTGCTCTGATAACATTCTAAGGTGTATTTCTCATTTCTTTTTACTGTATCACCTTCATTTGTTTCTATTGTGCTCTGATAACATTCTAAGGTGCATTTCTCATTTCTTTTTACTGTATCACCTTCATTTGTTTCTATTGTGCTCTGATAACATTCTAAGGTGCATTTCTCATTTCTTTTTACTGTATCACCTTCATTTGTTTCTATTGTGCTCTGATAACATTCTAAGGTGCATTTCTCATTTCTTTTTACTGTATCACCTTCATTTGTTTCTATTGTGCTCTGATAACATTCTAAGGTGCATTTCTCATTTCATTTTACTGTATCACCTTCATTTGTTTCTATTGTGCTCTGATAACATTCTAAGGTGCATTTCTCATTTCATTTTACTGTATCACCTTCATTTGTTTCTATTGTGCTCTGATATTCTAAGGTGTATTTCTCATTTCTTTTTACTGTATCACCTTCATTTGTTTCTATTGTGCTCTGATAACATTCTAAGGTGCATTTCTCATTTCTTTTTACTGTATCACCTTCATTTGTTTCTATTGTGCTCTGATAACATTCTAAGGTGCATTTCTCATTTCTTTTTACTGTATCACCTTCATTTGTTTCTATTGTGCTCTGATAACATTCTAAGGTGCATTTCTCATTTCTTTTTACTGTATCACCTTCATTTGTTTCTATTGTGCTCTGATAACATTCTAAGGTGCATTTCTCATTTCATTTTACTGTATCACCTTCATTTGTTTCTATTGTGCTCTGATAACATTCTAAGGTGCATTTCTCATTTCATTTTACTGTATCACCTTCATTTGTTTCTATTGTGCTCTGATATTCTAAGGTGTATTTCTCATTTCTTTTTACTGTATCACCTTCATTTGTTTCTATTGTGCTCTGATAACATTCTAAGGTGCATTTCTCATTTCTTTTTACTGTATCACCTTCATTTGTTTCTATTGTGCTCTGATAACATTCTAAGGTGCATTTCTCATTTCTTTTTACTGTATCACCTTCATTTGTTTCTATTGTGCTCTGATAACATTCTAAGGTGCATTTCTCATTTCTTTTTACTGTATCACCTTCATTTGTTTCTATTGTGCTCTGATAAAATTCTAAGGTGCATTTCTCATTTCTTTTTACTGTATCACCTTCATTTGTTTCTATTGTGCTATGATAACATTCTAAGGTGCATTTCTCATTTCATTTTACTGTATCACCTTCATTTGTTTCTATTGTGCTCTGATAACATTCTAAGGTGCATTTCTCATTTCATTTTACTGTATCACCTTTCATTTGTTTCTATTGTGCTCTGATAACATTCTAAGGTGCATTTCTCATTTCTTTTTACTGTATCACCTTCATTTGTTTCTATTGTGCTCTGATATTCTAAGGTGCATTTCTCATTTCTTTTTACTGTATCACCTTCATTTGTTTCTATTGTGCTCTGATAACATTCTAAGGTGCATTTCTCATTTCTTTTTACTGTATCACCTTCATTTGTTTCTATTGTGCTCTGATAACATTCTAAGGTGCATTTCTCATTTCTTTTTACTGTATCACCTTCATTTGTTTCTATTGTGCTCTGATAACATTCTAAGGTGCATTTCTATTTCATTTTACTGTATCACCTTCATTTGTTTCTATTGTGCTCTGATAACATTCTAAGGTGCATTTCTCATTTCTTTTTACTGTATCACCTTCATTTGTTTCTATTGTGCTCTGATAACATTCTAAGGTGCATTTCTCATTTCTTTTTACTGTATCACCTTCATTTGTTTCTATTGTGCTATGATAACATTCTAAGGTGCATTTCTCATTTCTTTTTACTGTATCACCTTCATTTGTTTCTATTGTGCTATGATAACATTCTAAGGTGCATTTCTCATTTCTTTTTACTGTATCACCTTCATTTGTTTCTATTGTGCTATGATAACATTCTAAGGTGCATTTCTCATTTCTTTTTACTGTATCACCTTCATTTGTTTCTATTGTGCTCTGATATTCTAAGGTGCATTTCTCATTTCATTTTACTGTATCACCTTCATTTGTTTCTATTGTGCTCTGATAACATTCTAAGGTGCATTTCTCATTTCTTTTTACTGTATCACCTTCATTTGTTTCTATTGTGCTCTGATAACATTCTAAGGTGTATTTCTCATTTCTTTTTACTGTATCACCTTCATTTGTTTCTATTGTGCTCTGATAACATTCTAAGGTGCATTTCTCATTTCTTTTTACTGTATCACCTTCATTTGTTTCTATTGTGCTCTGATAACATTCTAAGGTGCATTTCTCATTTCTTTTTACTGTATCACCTTCATTTGTTTCTATTGTGCTCTGATAACATTCTAAGGTGCATTTCTCATTTCTTTTTACTGTATCACCTTCATTTGTTTCTATTGTGCTCTGATAACATTCTAAGGTGCATTTCTCATTTCTTTTTACTGTATCACCTTCATTTGTTTCTATTGTGCTCTGATAACATTCTAAGGTGCATTTCTCATTTCATTTTACTGTATCACCTTCATTTGTTTCTATTGTGCTCTGATATTCTAAGGTGTATTTCTCATTTCTTTTTACTGTATCACCTTCATTTGTTTCTATTGTGCTCTGATAACATTCTAAGGTGCATTTCTCATTTCTTTTTACTGTATCACCTTCATTTGTTTCTATTGTGCTCTGATAACATTCTAAGGTGCATTTCTCATTTCTTTTTACTGTATCACCTTCATTTGTTTCTATTGTGCTCTGATAACATTCTAAGGTGCATTTCTCATTTCTTTTTACTGTATCACCTTCATTTGTTTCTATTGTGCTCTGATAACATTCTAAGGTGCATTTCTCATTTCATTTTACTGTATCACCTTCATTTGTTTCTATTGTGCTCTGATAACATTCTAAGGTGCATTTCTCATTTCATTTTACTGTATCACCTTCATTTGTTTCTATTGTGCTCTGATATTCTAAGGTGTATTTCTCATTTCTTTTTACTGTATCACCTTCATTTGTTTCTATTGTGCTCTGATAACATTCTAAGGTGCATTTCTCATTTCTTTTTACTGTATCACCTTCATTTGTTTCTATTGTGCTCTGATAACATTCTAAGGTGCATTTCTCATTTCTTTTTACTGTATCACCTTCATTTGTTTCTATTGTGCTCTGATAACATTCTAAGGTGCATTTCTCATTTCTTTTTACTGTATCACCTTCATTTGTTTCTATTGTGCTCTGATATTCTAAGGTGTATTTCTCATTTCTTTTTACTGTATCACCTTCATTTGTTTCTATTGTGCTCTGATAACATTCTAAGGTGCATTTCTCATTTCTTTTTACTGTATCACCTTCATTTGTTTCTATTGTGCTCTGATAACATTCTAAGGTGCATTTCTCATTTCTTTTTACTGTATCACCTTCATTTGTTTCTATTGTGCTCTGATAACATTCTAAGGTGCATTTCTCATTTCTTTTTACTGTATCACCTTCATTTGTTTCTATTGTGCTCTGATAACATTCTAAGGTGCATTTCTCATTTCTTTTTACTGTATCACCTTCATTTGTTTCTATTGTGCTATGATAACATTCTAAGGTGCATTTCTCATTTCATTTTACTGTATCACCTTCATTTGTTTCTATTGTGCTCTGATAACATTCTAAGGTGTATTTCTCATTTCATTTTACTGTATCACCTTCATTTGTTTCTATTGTGCTCTGATAACATTCTAAGGTGTATTTCTCATTTCTTTTTACTGTATCACCTTCATTTGTTTCTATTGTGCTCTGATAATATTCTAAGGTGCATTTCTCATTTCTTTTTACTGTATCACCTTCATTTGTTTCTATTGTGCTCTGATAACATTCTAAGGTGCATTTCTCATTTCTTTTTACTGTATCACCTTCATTTGTTTCTATTGTGCTCTGATAACATTCTAAGGTGCATTTCTCATTTCTTTTTACTGTATCACCTTCATTTGTTTCTATTGTGCTATGATAACATTCTAAGGTGCATTTCTCATTTCATTTTACTGTATCACCTTCATTTGTTTCTATTGTGCTCTGATAACATTCTAAGGTGCATTTCTCATTTCTTTTTACTGTATCACCTTCATTTGTTTCTATTGTGCTCTGATAACATTCTAAGGTGCATTTCTCATTTCTTTTTACTGTATCACCTTCATTTGTTTCTATTGTGCTCTGATAACATTCTAAGGTGCATTTCTCATTTCTTTTTACTGTATCACCTTCATTTGTTTCTATTGTGCTCTGATAACATTCTAAGGTGCATTTCTCATTTCTTTTTACTGTATCACCTTCATTTGTTTCTATTGTGCTATGATAACATTCTAAGGTGCATTTCTCATTTCTTTTTACTGTATCACCTTCATTTGTTTCTATTGTGCTCTGATAACATTCTAAGGTGCATTTCTCATTTCATTTTACTGTATCACCTTCATTTGTTTCTATTGTGCTCTGATAACATTCTAAGGTGTATTTCATTTCTCATTTCTTTTTACTGTATCACCTTCATTTGTTTCTATTGTGCTCTGATATTCTAAGGTGCATTTCTCATTTCTTTTTACTGTATCACCTTCATTTGTTTCTATTGTGCTCTGATAACATTCTAAGGTGCATTTCTCATTTCTTTTTACTGTATCACCTTCATTTGTTTCTATTGTGCTCTGATAACATATTCTAAGGTGCATTTCTCATTTCTTTTTACTGTATCACCTTCATTTGTTTCTATTGTGCTATGATAACATTCTAAGGTGCATTTCTCATTTCATTTTACCTGTATCACCTTCATTTGTTTCTATTGTGCTCTGATAACATTCTAAGGTGCATTTCTCATTTCTTTTTACTGTATCACCTTCATTTGTTTCTATTGTGCTCTGATAACATTCTAAGGTGCATTTCTCATTTCTTTTTACTGTATCACCTTCATTTGTTTCTATTGTGTGCTATGATAACATTCTAAGGTGCATTTCTCATTTCTCATTTTTTTTACTGTATCACCTTC
Source organism: Actinostola sp. cb2023 (assembly GCA_033675265.1). NCBI lineage: Eukaryota > Metazoa > Cnidaria > Anthozoa > Actiniaria > Actinostolidae > Actinostola > Actinostola sp. cb2023. The sequence goes on along the minus strand of JAUJYZ010000343.1, from coordinate 193,697 downwards.
ATTTGTTTCTATTGTGCTATGATAACATTCTAAGGTGCATTTCTCATTTCTTTTACTGTATCACCTTCATTTGTTTCTATTGTGCTCTGATAACATTTCTAAGGTGCATTTCTCATTTCTTTTTACTGTATCACCTTCATTTGTTTCTATTGTGCTCTGATATTCTAAGGTGCATTTCTCATTTCATTTTACTGTATCACCTTCATTTGTTTCTATTGTGCTCTGATAACATTCTAAGGTGCATTTCTCATTTCTTTTTACTGTATCACCTTCATTTGTTTCTATTGTGCTCTGATTCTAAGGTGTATTTCTCTAAGGTGTTTATTTCTCATTTCTTTTTACTGTATCACCTTCATTTGTTTCTATTGTGCTCTGATAACATAACATTCTAAGGTGCATTTCTCATTTCTTTTTACTGTATCACCTTCATTTGTTTCTATTGTGCTCTGATAACATTCTAAGGTGCATTTCTCATTTCTTTTTACTGTATCACCTTCATTTGTTTCTATTGTGCTCTGATAACATTCTAAGGTGCATTTCTCATTTCTTTTACTGTATCACCTTCATTTGTTTCTATTGTGCTCTGATAACATTCTAAGGTGCATTTCTCATTTCTTTTTACTGTATCACCTTCATTTGTTTCTATTGTGCTCTGATAACATTCTAAGGTGCATTTCTCATTTCATTTTACTGTATCACCTTCATTTGTTTCTATTGTGCTCTGATATTCTAAGGTGCATTTCTCATTTCTTTTTACTGTATCACCTTCATTTGTTTCTATTGTGCTATTGTGCTCATTTCTTTTTACTGTATCACCTTCATTTGTTTCTATTGTGCTCTGATAACATTCTAAGGTGCATTTCTCATTTCTTTTTACTGTATCACCTTCATTTGTTTCTATTGTGCTCTGATAACATTCTAAGGTGCATTTCTCATTTCTTTTTACTGTATCACCTTCATTTGTTTCTATTGTGCTCTGATAACATTCTAAGGTGCATTTCTCATTTCTTTTTTTTACTGTATCACCTTCATTTGTTTCTATTGTGCTCTGATAACATTCTAAGGTGCATTTCTCATTTCATTTTACTGTATCACCTTCATTTGTTTCTATTGTGCTCTGATAACATTCTAAGGTGCATTTCTCATTTCATTTTACTGTATCACCTTCATTTGTTTCTATTGTGCTCTGATATTCTAAGGTGTATTTCTCATTTCTTTTTACTGTATCACCTTCATTTGTTTCTATTGTGCTCTGATATTCTAAGGTGCATTCTCATTTCTTTTTCATTTCTTTTTACTATCACTGTATCACCTTCATTTGTTTCTATTGTGCTATGATAACATTCTAAGGTGCATTTCTCATTTCATTTTACTGTATCACCTTCATTTGTTTCTATTGTGCTCTGATAACATTCTAAGGTGTATTTCTCATTTCTTTTTACTGTATCACCTTCATTTGTTTCTATTGTGCTCTGATATTCTAAGGTGTATTTTCTCATTTCTTTTTTTTACTGTATCACCTTCATTTGTTTCTATTGTGCTCTGATATTCTAAGGTGCATTTCTCATTTCTTTTTACTGTATCACCTTCATTTGTTTCTATTGTGCTCTGATATTCTAAGGTGCATTTCTCATTTCTTTTTACTGTATCACCTTCATTTGTTTCTATTGTGCTCTGATATTTCTAAGGTGCATTTCTCATTTCTTTTTACTGTATCACCTTCATTTGTTTCTATTGTGCTCTGATATTCTAAGGTGCATTTCTCATTTCTTTTTATTGTATCACCTTCATTTGTTTCTATTGTGCTCTAAGGTGATATTCTAAGGTGCATTTCTCATTTCTCATTTTTTTTACTGTATCACCTTCATTTGTTTCTATTGTGCTCTGATATTCTAAGGTGCATTTCTCATTTCTTTTTACTGTATCACCTTCATTTGTTTCTATTGTGCTCTGATATTCTAAGGTGCATTTCTCATTTCATTTTACTGTATCACCTTCATTTGTTTCTATTGTGCTCTGATATTCTAAGGTGCATTTCTCATTTCTTTTTATTGTATCACCTTCATTTGTTTCTATTGTGCTCTGATATTCTAAGGTGCATTTCTCATTTCTTTTTATTGTATCACCTTCATTTGTTTCTATTGTGCTCTGATATTCTAAGGTGCATTTCTCATTTCTTTTTACTGTATCACCTTCATTTGTTTCTATTGTGCTCTGATATTCTAAGGTGCATTTCTCATTTCTTTTTACTGTATCACCTTCATTTGTTTCTATTGTGCTATGATATTCTAAGGTGCATTTCTCATTTCTTTTTATTGTATCGCCTTCATTTGTTTCTATTGTGCTCTGATATTCTAAGGTGCATTTCTCATTTCTTTTTATTGTATCACCTTCATTTGTTTCTATTGTGCTCTGATATTCTAAGGTGCATTTCTCATTTCTTTTTATTGTATCACCTTCATTTGTTTCTATTGTGCTATCATAACATTCTAAGGTGTATTTCCCATCTTGCAATAAAGATATTGATATCTTGGTTGAGTGGTTTGCATTATTGGTACAAAGTTCAATTACTCCATAGTTTTTGGTCTACTGCTTCTTATAGAGCATCCTCGGGAACCCAGGGGTATATTCTGTCGCTCGTTACTCGCTCCCAGAGAAATACCCCTGGGAACGAAGTCTGTTGGAACTTGTTCCGGAAGTCAAAATTACTCTCGTTTCTGAATCAGCATCAAGTACATGTATGGTCAGTTCTTCGTTACAGACGTTACACTTCAGACAAGATTTTGTAATTTATTTAAGTACAGTTTGATGGCCAAAGGGAGTTTTGATTTTTCTTTTGTCTAGATTTGTTAGGTAGGGGGGAGTGAGTGAAGACAAAGGTAATATATTATGTCAAGTCTCCCAAGTTGCTTATATACAGAGAGTTTAATAACGTTACAGACGTTACAGTAAAATCACCCATACTTTCAGGTTATTGTATTTTAACACAAATTTCTGTGAATTTAAAAACCTTTAAAACCATAATTGGTGATGGAGCTCTTGCTATATGTTTGAAGTTTATTATAAACAGTAAACTTTCCAGGATTATTCTATTCACTCTGAGCAATGAAGAAAAGTTTGGTGTTACAGACGTTACAGCTTTTGTTACAGACGTTACACTGTACGAAATATAGATCTTTTATGCAATGAAACTTAAAGGTAAAATAATATGAACACTAGAAAATGTATGTTTTATATTGTTGTTCAACTTGTCAACCCATTTGTAATGCTTAAGCTTATTGAATAGGTTAATTTTTCACCTTATAATTATTTAATATAAAGACACTGACAAGTGGCTATAATCAAACTATATTTTGAAGATCATATATCCTCTCAAGCTTCGTTTGTGGTAAAAACCCTTCCATGGTGGTTTGAAAAAAGTGCTCTGTTGATGAAATTACCAAGGTACCAAGGTTAAGTGACTTTATGAAAAAAAGTGAAGAAAGCATGTACTTTTTACTATGCAATATCATATCTGTGTAACGTCTGTAACACCAAAAAAATGTAACGTCTGTAACATGATTTCAGTAACTTTTTAAGAGCTGTGCCTAATCTCTTGTCATATTTTTGTTTCCTATAACTTTTCAAAAGAGAACCAGGGAAACCACAATCAGAAGACTTGGGCTTGGCTTGCAATACAAAAATAATCATATTTTTGTAGTCTGGCTATGTAACGTCTGTAACGAAATTCATACCTCCCCAAATAATTGTTAATGCTTGAGGAGTCTTCCCAAGATTATGTATTTTGAAAGACCATCACATATGTTTACCAACCTTACATACAACTCCTATAGCTGTAGGTTTTATTTGCTTTTATTTAAGAAAATTCAAATTGCTCTAATTAAGGGCAAATTATAACCAAAAAATATCCATATGCTCTCACTGTGTTGATGTCCCCCCTGACTGTCAGACCAAGAAAATTTTATAAAATTCATAAACATTGAACACTAAAGACTATGATTTGAAACAAATTCATTCAGTTTTACAAGTTCTGAGAAATGCATTTTTTCCTTCTCTCATGTGGAATTGCCCGTATATGCTGGTTTGAATAGGACAGCCGCCATTTTGAATTTTGATTTCCGGAACAAGTTCCAACAGACTTCGTTCCCAGGGGTATATCTCTGGGAGCGAGTAACGAGCGACAGAAATATACCCCTGTTTTCCTGAGGATGTTTATTTAGAGGCGATAGCCACTATGCTATCATGTTGTAAATAAGTCCATAATGAAAGTAACAATAATATTTTTGGCAAGTGTTCAGAGACAGACAATGTTCAATGGGCTTTAGCAGATACATGTACATACATATGTATTCAACTTTTTTTTCAAATGCACAGTATCCCAATCCTTCAATTTGATTGGTTCGTTGAGCAGGCCGTATTTTACTATCTCTGCCCTACGTCCACAGTATCCATTTTCTAAGTGCTGAATCAGTCAATAATTGATTGTTCAATTTTTCAAGGAAATAAAATTAATTTAGGTCGGTTCGTATAGTTGGTAAATAACCTATTTATAATTTCACCGATGTTTCTCTGATGTATCTTCGGTGATCTTGAGGATGATTTTGGCGATTGGATGTCTATTCATGTTGAGAACTGATTAGCTAATGATGGCAAATACAGTAATAAAATACCTTAAAAAACTCATCTTTTTGATGAACTTGCAACTGTGTTGAGAAACTAACCAACTCTTTTAAAAATGACACCTAAACAAGAAAGGAAAATGTGGTATTACGTGATGTAACTGCTTTGTAGATGGGAATGGACCAGCTTACTACACTAAATAGAGATTACAGCAGATCACATTATTATTAGTGTAACATGGCTATGGTCAGAAAATCTACATCTACATGTAAATGCATGGCAGCCTTTAGATTCAAAACACACCATCTTCGTCTGAGAGGGAAGAGGTGAGGTCTTTGAAAATCAAGCGGCATTCAGAGCTGTACTTCTTTTCCATTTTCAACAAATTGAAAAAACAATCACCCCAAACTTTGTCAATTACAGGGAACCTCCCCACAATAAGTGTATGGGTTGGTGGCCAGGACAAAATTCCCCTACAGAGAGGTAGAAATATAGCTGTTGTAGGGAGGGAGCATTAATAGAGTCTACTGTACATGTACTTCCATATACACGTATATGGTGTACATTTTTATAAATGCATAATTGAAAATCATGAATCATTCAAGCTTAGGCCTCAAACGCTGTACTCTCCATGAGCCGTTCTTAATTTTTGTAATGAGGTACATGAAATGATCGGTGTGTGAATCAAATAAGATATGCTCAATGGAATTTGGAATGTTGTTCTGTATGCCTGGGTTAGGCGGGAATTACTAACCAGGTCTTTCCTTCTTTCTTCTGAAGTATCTTCATCTGTTAATTGCATAAAAAGATCCGTCAAAAACTTTTCATCTTCCTGGAGAGAAAACAAACAGTTTGAATTCAGTAAGAAAGCAAGTGCAGTCATTCTCAAAAAGGTTGTCCAGATGAAAAGACTACAATACTACAATAAAGTCACGTGATTCATTATGTTTTCAATTTCTGTGTGCGGAACTGCGAGTTGATACCAGCGCCATTACATTCAGTTCTCACAATGCCGTGTACTTTTGCATCTCAAATTGAAATTCCACGCGAGGAAATTGAATATATTATATACATAATGAATCACGTGACTTTATTGTAGTATTGTAGTCTTTTCATCTGGACAACCTTTTTGAGAATGACTGTATGACTTTGCTTTTGTGTAATCACAAAAATATGTATGGATAGAAAATATATTGTATTGATAAGTTGATGCCAGGCCTGACGGTGCTGATAACAAGTGGCCAGGATCCTTTCTGATATTAGAAAGTTTTTCCCTCCTACTAACCACAGAAACTTATTCGATATCTACTGTAAAGTTGTGATATTGATATTGATAAACTTAGAAAAAAAGGAAAAATAATAATGTTGATGTCGTGGTTTGTATGGGACATCATGGTGACCATGCTGGTGTCCAGTCTTTTCATTAGCTTCTCTTGTTTGGCACCAACACACCACCAACGTGGCTGCTGTGCCTTTGTCCTTTAACTATCCAGGATTTGATTGCAAACTAGATGCATAACTGCATGAACGCAGGCTTCCTGGGTACAGGAAATATATAACTGAACTATGTAAATAGGGCCGTCCGAAAGCTTACACTAACTCATCCTACATTTTCACAGTAGCTATTGCTGTATAAATTGTGGGATCTGCGAACGAGATTGTCCATTGCTGAGATGGCGACGTTTCTCGTGATGTACTGTATATGTTTCTTTACCCTGTTTAAGTTTATTTGTACATATTATGAGAGCTGCAAGAATTGCCAAGCCGAATGCCTAAATAGTCTCATTCTCGCAGTAGAACATCAGTAGTGCCAGTGATTGATGAAAGTTTGAGACATTAAAGAACTCGAGCATAGTTGTTAATGTGTTGTTGCTGTAGCGTACCTATTTTTTAACATGTATGATTTTTGTGTACTTGTAAGTGGAAACTTTACAAAGTACAACGATTGAGTACATTTAGTAGATTAGCATATCTAGCAGAACTGGATTCATTGTAGTCCACATGGATGACAAAAGCCACAACATTGTCATGACAACCATGTGGTTGACTATTGGCATTTGTATACATCTATACTATATTTACTATTCTATTCTACATACATAATATGGAGTAACACCTTCAATACTATATTTTACAACATTTGTAAAATTTCTTGCGCACTACTAATAATTGGATAAGAGCCATTGTCGATAAGAGGACAGACGTATAGAATGATGTTTCGCTCACGCATGGAACCAGCGCGCGCTTGAATCAATTTTTCTTTCAAATTTATTTGTCATTTTGGGAGCCTTTTCCGCTTTCCTAAGCAAATATTGTTGTAAAAAAAAAACAAAGTACAGACAATGGAAAACCATGTTCGATTTGCTAATTACCATTTCATTCTATATACATATATGGAGCAGTAATAATAACCTTCATTACTATAAATAATAATAATAATAATAATATATATTTCTTAACACGCACCTAACAGGAGTCTCGATGCTTTTATAATTATTATAATTAATTAAATTACCATTCTATTCTACATACACTGTACATATGGAGCAATAATAATATTAAACTTTCAATACTATATATTACTATCAATACATTATTACCAAATGTTCTATTCCACATACATATTTTGTATACACCTATTTCAAAAAACGTTGTTGCATTCAAAGCAACAAGCATCAAGCCAAGACCAAAGTGAATGCTGGTTTTGTGTTGGCAAATTATTATTCAAATCAGAGAAGCACGTGAAAATGTTCACATGTTGTAATTAGTCCTTATAGAAACATTATTGGAATTCAATAATTCACTTCGGTTGTTGCTTTGACAACGTTTTTTGAAATATGTGTACATATTAAAAGCACCAGAACTGAACTATTGGCATCAAAGTGAGACTCACAGGAAGGACAAATGAAACTAGCCTGCGTAGCTTGGCGGTCTGGAAGGGGATTGGGGAGGGGGAAAAGGAAGGAGGAGAGGGGATTGGGGAGGAGATTGGGAGGGGAGAGGGGATTGGGGAGGAGAAGGGGGGGAAAGACCGCCTGCCCGAAGACTATGGGTTTTTGAATTGCCCGTCCGCTGGAGAACAGGAAATACTGATTGGCTAAAAAGTGACGTGTCTGTCAACGGGTGTCAACAACACTTATAATCAAGAATCATTCAAACTTTTCACGAGGCGGCGACAAGCGAAGACGTGTGTACTGAAAAAAACTTGGAATTCTTAAAGAATTCTCACAGAGATCTTACTTTAAAACCAGAGCAATTAGGCAGGCTGTTAAAGATTTGCTTCGAGGAAAAGATGTGTTGGCTATTTCGCCGACAGGCTTTGGCAAAAGCATTTCTATATTCATAGTTTTCCTACTGGTAAGAAAAGCGTTGGAACAGGACGATACACATCCAGTGAGTGTCATTGTGATTTCTCCCTTGAAGAGTATCATTTTGAACCAGATTGCAGAGATACAATCTCTTAACTGTTCTGCAGTTGAACTTTGCGAAAATATCGATGCCATTGTTAATTCTCCTCCAGAGTTCATATACTCGATAACTGAGAGCGGCGTTTTCTCGTCTTCCTTAAAAACAACCACAGTACGTGCTTTACATCGAAGTGTTTCTGCAGTTGTCGTATGTATCTTATGTACCAAAGATGGTATTTGTTGGATTATAGATTATTATTACGATGGTGAAGAAAGATCAAATCGTATGATTCGTTATTTTAATTGGATTAGCAAATAGGCGGTATTCAAAACCCCATAGTCTTCGGGCAGGCAGTCTTTCCCCCTTCTCCTCCCCAATCCCCTCTCCCCTCCCAATCTCCTCCCCAATCCCCTCAACTCCTTCCTTTTTCCCCTCCCCCCTCCCCCCTCCCCCCTTCCCAATCCCCTTCCAGACCGCCAAGCTACGCAGGCTAAAGTGAAACTAGCATGATACAGAGAGAGTTGAATTCAATTTAAATCTACTAAAACAATAAATTTAGGTGAGCTAGAAATACACGTACTGTAACTCTGGTCAAGAGCTTTTCAAGATCTGTTAGTGATGTTTATTTATCAATGTAGGAAATATTCAAATACTACTCTGAATCAACCAATAACAATAATTCTTTCAATATAGATTCACTTAACGCGAGTGTATTTTCTAAATCGAATACTTTGCCAGTATATGTTTTTCAGGCAACAACACTTAACAATAATTGATATTAAAACAACAGGAACCATCTACAATACAGTACAGTAACGTTACATAAGTGAAAGTGATCAGTGCTTTCTACCCTTCTATGGCAGTGAAAGGTTTAGACAAACAAACATGTTTGTTCTGTTTGGTCTAATATCTGACACACACCTGCCTCTCTGATGTACTCAATACAACGAACTTTCATCAACATCAACACATATTCCCTGTAAAACTCAACCAGTACATTGTAAAACACAGACAAATGGACCCAAATAATTACAATAGTGCACTATAATCATAATATTGTCCAATGATTTCGTGTTTACGAGTAGAGGGGAACGGTTTAACTCCACATTGTTATTGATTACATTGTAGTTTTATACATAACATAACTTATTAAAGTGGAATTAATTTCTCTACTAACCTGTATATGCGTTACAATCTCGATTTTGTTAAAAAATACAAACGACGCAAGAGAACCAAGCATGTTTTCCTCAAAGACCGTCGGTGGTGGTAGTATGACATCGTAAATATACGATACCCTGTAAGTTTGCTGGATCTTGGCGATCAAGTCAGGGTTAGACATTGGGATGATCTCCGAAAAGTGAGCGACTTCACGTAGAAAATGTCTATGTCTTCTCGGCTCAGGACTGTTTCGATCGCACTCTAGACACCCAATCACGTCGAATAACAGTTCATCTGACAACAATGTTTCCAGTAGCGATGGTTTGTTCATCAAGAACAACGATTTAAAGATATCGTATAGGTTATGTAGTCCTTCTATGTTTTCCAGATCTTCACACATGTGGAATAGATCAATAAGTTTTTTAATATAATTCTCTTGTTCTATGGCTAACGCAATCTTCTCTTTCAATGATGGCGGAGGGATTCCACTCAAAAACTCGCAGATTTCATCCAGTTTGTTCATTTCACAGGGAGGAAGTTCCACTGGACCAGAAGAATCCATGACTTCTTCAAATCGCTCCTCAGAGTCTTCATCTTCGGGAAGTTCTTGTGTAACACTTACGGATGGGTCTTTTCCTTGCACCTATGGATCGATCAGTAATCATTACAAACTTGTGTAAATACAAATCGCGAATTGCGTAAATTAATTTGACACTATCGACGTATCGCCGTTACCATACATTCACAACACTGTATTGTAGACAAAAGGTAGTCTTTGGAGTTTTACGTCAAAGCGATGGACAACTGGGGGATACCAAAGGTCGAACTCCAACATAAATCCTTTTAAAGTGTACTGACTACATTGTACATAGAGAAAATAAAATACAAATCTCAAATATATAAACTTAAGTTAGTTTACCTGGCAAATCTTCGCCCAAATCTCATCGCATCCGGCTTTTTCTTGAAAACTTAAAGCGAGATCGCAGTTTTCTCCCTCAGACCACACTATTAACGTTTCCTTCACACAAAAAGCGTAAAACATCACTTGGTTAAAGCATAATTCCAAACTCAAAGCAAAATGACATGACTTTTACCTGTTGTTTCTGATAGGCAGTATGTGGCTGGATCTTTGACTCGAGCAGAATTGAACCTGAAATCATCGCAATTTGAACATTAAATAATACATAATAACCTCTACTCGATAAAACATGACTCCTAGGTTATCAGAGATGTGTTTGAATAAATAACAACGCTATTACTGACCGTCTTCTTCGGATCGAACCATGATAGACATTCCTTGTAAACGCTCTACATAAGACGACGACACGTGCCCCGTCCCTCGGTCATCCCATTGTCGGTCTTCATTTAATGTATAGACTTTGACACGGCGTCTAGTGCTCGCCATGCTTTTAATAAAACGTTTTAGTAGGGTAAAGCGAGGTTTGGGCCGTGTTTAGCATTAGAAAAGGCCGTCAAATCACAGTACATTTGAAATAGTCCGCCATGTTGAATTACGCTGCCTTCTGTACAGTGTCATTCAAAACATTAGGGGGCGCCCACGCCATTCTCCAGGGCTCGCCGTCAATGGCGGCAGTCCAACAACACGGCGCCATTTTCAAGATTCCCGCGGAAAATACTACAATTGATCAAAAGAAAAAATACTATACTGTATCGGTTATTGTATACTGATATATCAATGAATGAATAAACAAGCAAATCTTAGGAAATAGATACAAATATACAAATGAAATAGGGGGATATATGATAGAGGGAGTAGGAGTGTGATTTTTAGTCAGGGGGAGGGGGAGGGGGCGGAGGAGGGCTAGAATGGCAATTATTAATTATTTATGTGCGGACGTCGGAGTCTTGAAGGACAATAGAAATTTAAAAACAATCTAGTCTGATGAGAAAAGATAACTTTGCAATTGTCTGGTTTCAAAATATCAGATGTATCGATGTTTATCGTACAATACCACGAACAATGGCTTCAGATCGAGGTTGGGTAACAAACTATACAGTAAATGTCTACCACAGCCTCAACATGGTGCTATTGTTCGTGGGCATTGCAGCAAAGTGCGGGAATGGTCTATTTGATATTTTTGACGATTTCAGTTTTGAAAAAAAAAGAAAAAAACTCGCTCGATATTTTATATACCAAAAGATGATGGCCTGCAAAAAATTGTAAAAAATATCTTCAACAATACACTTTTTTTGCCACTGGTGAAACTCACGCTATTAAATCCCACCTAATCTGCAACACTAAAAATCTAATATACATGTATATGATCCAATGTAATCGCTATAGATTACAGTATATAGGTGAAACAAAACGACGATTAAAAGACAGGTTTAATGAACATAGACGTACCATTGACGAAACTAACACTAAATCTAAGCCTCCATCATTGTTCAAAAATATTGTCACTTTAGATAATTATTCGCTGATAAGAATCAAAAGTTTCTAAATTATAAACTGCATGGTTTTTCAAATGTCTAAAACTTTCGACACCGTACAGGATATGCAGAAGGGTTTTGTTTTTCCGGGGCCAATATCCCCTAGTTCTCCCCGTTTATTTATTATATTTATTTATAAAATCTTTTTACAGACGGCCTACGTCAGCAAAACTGATTTTCAGAAGGGCTCTGTGAAGAGAATATAAATATGAATATAAAAGATAATTATAAAATAATAGAACCCGTCTCCTACGTCCCTGGTAGTGTAAGGCCCCGTCCACACGTATGCGGATATTTTTGAATCCTCAACTTTTTCGATGCGGATTAAAAATAATTTGGGAGGCCAATCCACATCGAAAAAGTTGCGGATTCAAAAATATCCGCATACGTCTCGATTTCAAATTCAATCAACCAACTTTGACTTGTGAATAGGCATTTCACATCTTGTTCACACCTTGTTCATACCTATAACAACAGTGGGTCAGTTCGATTCCCGGCCGCGTCCTTGGCAGGGACGTTAAAGCAGTATTATATCGTAAAGGGGGGGCATGGGAGACCGGTGCCCCCCCCTTTGAGTTGGGCCCGATACATATTCGCCCACGTCTCCCCACCATTTGATGCCCAGAATGGATGGAAATTGCATTTTCGACCTTCTAGATTTCAAAATTTTCTAGGGGGGGGGGGGCCTGCCCCCGCACCCCCTAGAAGAAGGGGCCTTACGACCCCTTAGTGGTGCACCCCCCTTTCAAAATCTCTAGATTCGCCCCTAGCTGTTGTCTTCCAACACAACATCCTGTACTCTTATGGTACTAAACAAACACTCATGATTAAGAACTGCGTCACTACCGAGCAGTCTGTATCTCTAATACAACGTATATATTGCTGCAAATAATTTTAATGTACAAAAGAAAGCTACGACATATGGAGGTTTTTATTGCCATTTACTAAAAAAAATTGTAAGTTGATTTGCCCAAACGGAAAAATTTCTAGACAAAAAACAAACAAACAATGTGCTCGTGTAGATTCGGCTTTAGCGTATGTGATGCGTTCGATTGACCTTATTCCGGGCAGACGGATGACGTCATTATTCCGGAATATTCCAAGCATTCTGCTATGATGAGCAGAATGTTTGGAATATATTCCTATTCCGGAATAAGGTCAATCGAACGCACCCTTAGTAAATTGTAAAACAACCAGACCAGACCAGACACTGAAATTGAATATTATATCATAATAAATGTGCATTTTACTAGTAGTCATTCTCAAAAAAGTTGTCCAGTTGAAAAGACTACAATACTACAATAAAGTCACGTGATTCATTATGTAATCAATTTCCTCGCGTGGAATTTCAATTTGAGATTCAAAAGTACACGGCATTGTGAGAACTGAATGTAATGCTGCTGGTATCAACTCGCAGTTCCATGTGCAGAAATTGAAAACATAATGAATTTTCATTTTCATCTGGACAACCTTTTTGAGAATGACTATATCGTCAATTGTTTTCACGCTATATTAAATAAATGTATTCTTAACGTGCCGAAAATTAAAAGTGCTCTTTGTTGTACAAAATATTTCACGTAAAGAGAGAACGAACACGAGAGATGAGAGCACGCATTTCAACGCTTTTTATTTGTTCAAAAGTTGAATTTCATTAAGACACAAAGTCAAACAATGTTTGGAAATGCTCGCATTTCCTCTCGTCTTCATTGCTTTATATGCTTGAGGTAATTGAGTGAAAGTAAATAACTTCAGAAGTCAGTAATTAGCGTGAAATTATATTCAATTTCTAGTTGTCTTCCATGCGATACATTAGCTCCATTGCTGCTGTAATGGAGCTCAATATTGCTTCATATATGATTCAATGTAAAACATTTCCTAATTCAATGCTTGTCAATAACTTCGCGTTTGAGGACATCGGCAAGGGCTCTTCTCATTGCAAGTTTCTTGTCGTCTGGTGGACTGGCCGCTGATGGCGCCAAGCCGGAGTGCTCGCCTGCGGTTGCCCTTCGTGCTGCTCTGGCGGACATTGGTCGAGTCTTCGGCTGATCTTCGGTGAATTTGACGAGGTTTTTTTCTCTTTGTTGCTTTTTCATTTGAAGCAATTTATCTCGCTGTAGTTTCAAATATTCAGTTCGGCGTTTCATTTCATCTTCAGATATTTTCGCTTCCTGCAAAAAGAAAATATATACAAATAAACGGCGGAATGTAAAGTTTGGTTTTACCTCACACACTACGATGCTCTAGGTGAGAGAGTGGGAGTGAGTGGGCGCAGAGGAGGCAAGATGGGGCACCAGAATGACTGCCCCGCTGACACGACATCCATCATTTTCCGTGTTGCGCAAGATTTGAATTCCATGAGTCAATTTTCACGTACCTGTTCTTTGGAGACGGCAGCAGAAGTGGGCACTTCAGCTTTAGCATTACTCAGCCAATTTGCCGCAGCATCGGCTGGAATACTGGTCTTTGGCACACCAGTCAAAGGCGGTAGATCAGTCTGTTTCGCTTTGACTTTTTGTGGTTTTGGTTTGTCAGATATTGCTGACGATGACAAAGAAGTTGAAGGCATTTCTGGCAACGTTTTAGAATCCTTTAGCAACACTTCATGTTCGGTGTGATCTGCTTCGAGTGCCGGCTGTGATTGGGTTACTGTACACGCCTTCAACGCATTTTCAAGTTTTCCTTGTTCGCGTTGAGCTAATAACTTTAACCTAAAAACAACGATTATCCATTAATAAACCATTTGCAGTATCAATACGCTTCGTTTTCTAATCAAAATTTAGATGTTCTACGCAAATGCGTTATTATAGTGACAAGGAATTCCTAACTGGCTATGATTAATGAAAGACCAGTTGTTGGATATAAATGCATGCCAGCACCTGAGTTCAAAGGCATTTTCTGCCTCTTCAAGAGCTTTAGTGATGCTTTGGCTGTTACAAAAGAGAAAGAAAGAATAGAGATTCATGAAAAGAAAAAGATGGTCAAAGAAAAAGAAGAGAAGAAAACGTTAGTGGTAGGAATACTGTCACAGAGAATGGAGGGCAGGAAATTTATAACAAGTAAGATAACATTTATTGAGGTCTGACATTGTTAGAAAGGACCTTCCAAACAAAGGTACATAGTGGAATTTTGTATTCCAAGACTTCTTGCAAAAAGGCCATTTCATTTGAACACAACCTTTTTCAACCTCCTGTACATATAAAAATGATTCGAATATATTTCTGCTTACTGCACATCTTCATATAGTCCACTACGTTTGACAACCAACATCATCCCACAAGTACAAGCAACAACAACAAAAGAACTATCCCCTGATGATTAAAACTCATCCAAAGTAAAAATATGTAATCACATGTTTCCCAACTAATGGGAAAGAATGCATACCACATATCAAGAAACAAGAAAAGAAACAATGTGAAATAATCCACCTAGCTTCCAAGTCATAAGATGCTGATTCCAGGTTAGCTTGGACAAGATTGGCCTTGCTACTTGGACTGCAGCACCAATACAAAGTAAATTAGAATGTTAGTTCATGATCACAAAAAGAATAAGAAATTGCCATCTTCAGCTTCAATGAATTAAATTAGTGATATATCATCAAATGAAACTATAAAATAGGAGTAAAGGTGAGTACACAGACAACCATGAAAAGGTACAGTAGTAAGAGTTGTGAGGCATTGGTAACTGGCTGTGGATAGTCACAGTGGAAGTGGATGGTCATGGCAGGTAGAGTGGAAATGGATGGTCATGGCAGGTGCAGTGGATGGTCATGGCAGGTAGAGTGGATGGTCATGGCAGGTAGAGTGGAAGTGGATGGTCATAGCAGATGCAGTGGATGTCATGGCAGGTAGAGTGGAAGTGGATGGTCATAGCAGGTGCAGTGGATGTCATGGCAGGTAGAGTGGATGGTCATGGCAGGTAGAGTGGATGGTCATGGCAGGTAGAGTGGATGGTCATGGCAGGTAGAGTGGATGGTCATGGCAGGTAGAGTGGATGGTCATGGCAGGTAGAGTGGATGGTCATGGCAGGTAGAGTGGATGGTCATGGCAGGTGCAGTGGAAGTGGATGATCATGCGAGTTTTAGTCAAAGTGTTTTGAAACCATACTTTTCACTCTGGTAGATAGATTTAATATTCCCTTTTGTTACCTTTCATGCTCTTCAAATGACTGAGTCAAAGTTTTCTTTAAATTGTCATCTTCCTTTTTCTGGTCATTTGTCCTCTTTTCATATTCCTCTTTAGAAAGACGTAAAACTTCTTTCATTATTGCATCTTCTTCATCTGTTTCCTGTTGTACAAGTGGTGGTATTGTAGACCCAGAGACTTGATGACCCCCTTGTTGAATGAGTTGTAGAGCTTGAAGCTGCAGCTCAATATTTTTTTTGATCATCATACGTCTGAAGACCTCAAAATCCTCAGCTGACCACACTTGCTCAAACACATTCTGATTTTAACCGTAAAGAGTAAAATAAATTATCAAAGTATGAAAGCCAAAAATTATAGAAGTAAGAAACAAAGTGCACTTGGAAGACAAAGCAACAATGTTTCATTCATTCACTGCTTAGTTGGGTTTCTTTACTCTGCGGGATGTTTTTAGCATTTATGTCATGTAGTTATGAATTACATTGTAGATTAAAAGGAATTTAGAATGGAGAGGAAATGATGAAGACAAAGGAAGGAAGTAGTTTACCTTGCGTATCTCATTAAACTGTGCATTGCCACCTCTTGCTTGACATGCTGCTGTGAACTGCTCAGCAGTGATACCAATATCCTTCAGAAAACTAGATAGCAATGTCTCTACCTATCAAGAACCATCATTGAAAGTATATTTAAATATGGAGAGTAGAGTGCACGCCATATATCCGTGAAACAAAACTAAATATGTATTGTCTTGTACAAACTAGTGGTATCACTGGAGCAGAACAGTGTGTGACTATTGTATATCATAAGAACATTCCTTGTAACGTGTTGTGTGGTTCATGCCGGAGTGAATTCTTAGTTTGTCGATAACTAAATAGTTGATAACCAAAAACTATTACTCACTAACTAGTCGATCTATTTATTGTATATTGTATATATGTGTCGCAGGGCTCCTTTTGATATCAGAGGCTACTAGCCACTGACTGGACTACCCTGCTGTTTTATTTGAGTTGAAATAAAGGTGTCTATCTATCTATCTAGTAATAATATTTATTGTTTCACGGATATATGGCGTGCACTCTATGCTATTATAAACATGTATATTTATTCATATCCAAAGGTCTCAATGAGACGACTCACTGATATATAAGCAAGACAAGAAAACAAACCAATATTGAGTCAAAAAGCACACAGATTCAGAACCAATCACATTGCACTATTTAATATCATTTAAAGTCTGTAATGGGTCCATAATTACAACCGTTGCCATGACAATATACTTTGACTTTCCTACCAACAGCAACACATGTATAAGTACATGTAGTAGATCCAACAAATATTTCAAGTGTTTAAAACTTTATATGACGTACATGATGGATTTGAAGGGTTTTTGACATGGACTGTACTGTTATTCAGATGAACTGTACTAGCTGTCAACTGTTATACATGTAAATCGAGTCGGTTGATAAATCGATTTGAAAACACTGCACAGGCGATGTTTTTGATATTGATTCAATCATCGAACGAGAAAAATGTCAACAAGAATATTATTTAAAGTTGTGGTTTCATTCAAAGACTATATTCTAGTAAGAACATAAGCTTAAGTTATGCACGGAGGCCCTAAGTCTAAGAACGTTCAATATCATCTTTTCACTAGCAACAAAATCGACTGATCGAGTCATGTGAGATTTGTTTTACAAACCTAACTTAGTTAGAGGCCTCTATAAACGACTAAAGAGAAGGAATCGATAGATCATTGTAAAGTTCCATAGAAAATATTGAGAATTGTCATGAATCATAAGCTTACCATTTGTTTATACTTTTCATGAATCTCTTTATATGCTTCTTGATGATCTTCATCGGGATCGAAAACTGGAAAAGGAGGAAAACACAAATGAATAACAGATTTAAAAAAATCTTAGCTTACAGATAAGCTTAAGGAGCTTATTGAAC
This sequence comes from Actinostola sp. cb2023, assembly GCA_033675265.1. Lineage (NCBI taxonomy): Eukaryota > Metazoa > Cnidaria > Anthozoa > Actiniaria > Actinostolidae > Actinostola > Actinostola sp. cb2023. Next base: position 175,968 of record JAUJYZ010000343.1, on the reverse strand, counting down.
ATTTTGAGAACATTTTTGTAGTGTTATATCACGACCCTTCATATGATCGCATGAACGGTAGGAATATAAAGATCTTACCAAGACAATTTTGTTCTATAAAAGTAGGAACAGGAGTGTTCCATATTGGTGATGTTAGAAAGCCGATAACAGCGTCAAACACAAACTCTGAATCTGCTGCCATTTCAGGTTTCTTCTTCTCTTCAACTCCTTCTGAACATTTGGCCTCACTCTCATGTACAACAGTGTTTATCGTTATGGGAGGGGAGGGAGGTGGAATCTTTCGCCTTAGTAACATTATGTATTCAAAATATCAAAAATTAAGTATTTTAAGAAGTAAATATGGTAATACATTTGTTCATTTAGGGAGTCGATTGTTTTTAATGTATTAACTCTCAGCTTAATCTAAAGTTACAATGGCCTTTTTTAACCCATATATCTATCTCCCCTCCCTCCCCTCCCTGCCCTTGAACTCTAGTTCCCATTCTTTTGCTGCTGTTACCGCGGTGACCCATCAGTTTACTTAAAAAATGGCCGCCGACAGGACGATAACATTGACTCATTGAGACCTTTTGTTGCTTATTCCAGTGATATTTGTGAACTAGAGTTGTTTTGTTAGTACTTCTAAAGTGAAAAGTTCCATGAAAATGTTATCCAAACGTTCCCAGTCGTCTGAGTTGGCGGGAATGGTGACAAATGCGTTGCAAAAACTGCAGCTTTTGGGTAAGTATGGCTTCAGTCCGTTGTCATGTAGTGTACTCTTGTCCTCATGCTGGCCCTTGTGTCTTCATACATGGAACGGGATGTGGTCTTGGAGAAAGACACGTCTGGGTTTCTTGTCTCTTGATAATTATTAAAACTTATCAGTATATTGGCAGTAAAACTAAAGACTGCCAATTAGCCATTAAATTTTTATCTGACTTTAGTCTTATTTGCACGTTATTTTGCAACTGCATTGTAAGTCACAATGCAATGCAAATATCTGTATAAAGTGATTCCAATAAACCTGGGCATTACTAACTACACCATTACACGTACACTAATATACACCGATTCTGAACATGGCGACCAATTTGAATAGCGTGACAAAACTTTTTGTATCTTCAACCTGAGTTTTATTACAAAACTGCCAAGCTTTCGGGCTAAGCGCCCATCTTCAGGGCTAAATACATAAAATCTAATTACAATGGCTATAAGTATACGAACACAAACAAACGCCACCAAACAAGCAAGCTCGTGCGCAACAAACTGAACAGGCTCGCGCAAAGCAAACAAAATCGAACAATGCTAGATAGAAATAATGAAAAAGGTGCGTGATGAATAGAAAATGAAGTATTAACATAAGAATTGAATAACCATTTAATTGAATAACAATTTGAATAACCATTGTTCTTTGACTGACCAGCCTCGTGTTCATGTGGAAACACAAAGGCATTCTCACCTGTATGAGAGGCTGGTCAGTCGGGAACAATGGTTATTCAAATTGGTCGCTATGTTCGGAATTGGTGTATTAGACACTCACTCTTTTGTTTTCTTTTGTTTCTTTGCATCTACATGTAATAACACTGACAGCTAATTAGTAGTGCCCAGGTTTATTGGAATCACTCTAATGTATTTCTTTATTTAGTGTCTATTTAATTCTATTTATCTATTTAGTTATAGTGTTAATTACATTTGTCATACTGGTCATTTTGTATACTTGTCGACCTACTTAGCTTGTCAACCACTTTTAACATCCTGCATAGTCTAAAGACTACAAGGATGAATAACTACATGTATGTTTAACAAATTGAAGATGGTTTTGAGTTGTCTGTACTCTTATTGACACACACTTGACGTCATAAAATGTTCAAAACTCAAGTGGAATCACAAGCGTAGCAAGACAACGATAAAACCATCTTCAATCTGTTTTTTACAATAACAAAGTCAAAAAACATCCAAATACAAGGAAAAAGTTTGAAAGAAAAACTGTTTCAAACGCGCGCTGGCTCCGTGCGCGAGCGATTCGTCATGCTATGTGTCTGTACTCTTATTGACAATGGCTGAGAACCAATCAGATTGCGAGATTTCGTTCTGTTATTGTAAAAATGTACATTGTATGTATGTTTGTAGAGTTGTTTTCGTATGAGTGGGAAGTAGTTACTGTACGATTCGTGCCATGCTGTGACAGCATTGCGCCATGATTGTGCAGCATCCAATCATTCCGATTGGTTGAGCCATGATTGTGCAGCATCCAATCATTCCGATTGGTTGAGCCATGATTGTGCAGCATCCAATCATTCCGATTGGTTGAGCCATGATTGTGCAGCATCCAATCATTCCGATTGGTTGAGCCATGATTGTGCAGCATCCAATCATTCCGATTGGTTGAGCCATGATTGTGCAGCATCCAATCATTCCGATTGGTTGAGCCATGATTGTGCAGCATCAGGAGCCCATAAGTAGGAGCCTCCATCTGGGATGTATTCTTGAGACGACCTGTGACCGAATCAGGCTATTTTTAGAACACCAGTTTTCCCGCGAAATTTTAACACCAGGGATTTTTGATTTCGGCTTTGTTACGGAGTTTCTAGCTTTTGGCTTGGTAGGTTTACTATTTGATGTTTTTTTAGTTCCTTGAGAAACAGAACATGAACTTGAAGACTCTTGGTCACTTTCCGATGAAGTACTAAACTCTGCAAAAGAGTCACTGTAACTATCACACTCGCTCTCTTCACTTTCAGTTTCTCCAATTTCGCCAATTTCTTCATCCACCATTTTGTTCATATATCACAAATAAACACAAATCATTTACCTGCGTTCTCCTGCATGCTGATTGACTCTGTTTAATTCCCATGGGGGATTCCTATTGGTTGATGATTAGTTCGCGGGAAAAGGTGTTCTAAAAATAGCCTGATCCGGTCACAGGTCGTCTCACAAACCCAGTATGGTAGATGGAGGCTCCTACTTATGGGCTCCTGGCAGCATCCAATCATTCCGATTGGTTGAGCCATGATTGCAGCATCCAATCATTCCGATTGGTCGAGCGATGATTGTGCAGCATCCAATCATTCCGATTGGTCGAGCGATGATTGTGCAGCATCCAATCATTCCGATTGGTTGAGCCATGATTGTGCAGCATCCAATCATTCCGATTGGTTGAGCCATGATTGTGCAGCATCCAATCATTCCGATTGGTTGAGCCATGATTGTGCAGCATCCAATCATTCCGATTGGTTGAGCCATGATTGTGCAGCATCCAATCATTCCGATTGGTTGAGCCATGATTGTGCAGCATCCAATCATTCCGATTGGTTGAGCCATGATTGTGCAGCATCCAATCATTCCGATTGGTCGAGCGATGATTGTGCAGCATCCAATCATTCCGATTGGTTGAGCCATGATTGTGCAACATCCAATCATTCCGATTGGTTGAGCCATGATTGTGCAGCTTCCAATCATTCCGATTGGTCGAGCGATGATTGTGCGTGCTGTGATTGGTTGAATAGATGTCTTCGATTCTGTACCGTGACCGTAACTCCATGCCGTAGGTTTACCACTCATACTAGTATTCGAAAATGACTCTATGTCACCAGATAATATGACATTTATACATTGTATGTATCTTCATCACAGATGACCATATGAAGAGCATCAGGTATGAAGAAGACACACCACAATTGAAGTCAAGTGTAAAAGAGATCATTGTGGTTTTAAAAGAGATGGTAAATTAATTGATACATGGTAGAGGACTTATTGGAGGGCACCAGGGGGGTTTACTAAGGTAAAAATGGTAGGGGTGACCATCGGAAAATCTTGAAAAATACTCAAAAATATACCAAACCGTGAAAACTTTTCCACCCTAAAAAATACCTCATCGTCTAAAAATCACAATAAAAATATCAATGGATCACTCCCCAGGATACCGCTATTCAAGACGGAATGCGCTTGTTCGAAGTTTCATACCCTAAAGAACAACAGCTCTTTTCAAAAATTGGTATTCACTTGACCCCTAAAACATACCGGATCGCCGATTTCAAACCCTAAAAAATACAACAATCAGCTGAATATAGGAAGAACCCCCACCCGGGCTTGTTTCAAACTCCTTATGAAGAGTTATCAATAATTATTAGTTCACATCAGTGGGAAGCCTGGTTCAGCAGACATAGTTTATTTGTATATTTTAAAAGCTGGAATTAAGAAACAAATGAATGGAATAGGAAATCTGCTAGAAATCCAGTCTTCTTCACATGCAGCCACTGTTTGGGTCATCACTCAACGCTCTCTCCCATTTGTAAATAGAGATACCCGTTATAGAGTCAAAGTTCTCTCCCATTGCATGACGACCCGAACAGACTTAAGCTGCAAGTTAAAGGAGACTTTAGTAAGTACATGTACTTCTATTCATTTGTCAGGAATCAGAACGGCTACGTGTATGTGAATTATTGGAGACAGAAACCATTAAAGCAAGTGTGTTACGCTACAAGCTACAGTATCTACCAGGGGATATCCGATCAGAGTTACAAGGTTTGTAGTCTAATGTTTAGCTTATTAAGCAATACTGACACAGCAATAACAGCCTGGGTAGCAAAGGGGTTACGCGTGACGCTTGATTTGGCCAAAAAATGGAGTGTGAATCATGAAATGCATACAGTAAAAATTTGAGCGTGATTTATGTTTCAACGTGATGTGTGTTCATCCCTTTTGACCAACTGTGATTCGTGATTTCCCACTGTTATGCTCTGTGGAACGTAATAAATATTGACGTAATTGACTGGACAAAACTGTGATTTCCTTGTTATCCGTGACAAATGAATTTACAAAATAATGGTCCTTGAAGCACGATCATGACCCCCCTTTGCTACCCTGCAATAAGCCAGTGAAGAAGCCTAGATAATAAGAATGTTGAATAAGAAGGACAAATGACTAATGATTGAGATATGCAATACTGCACTGTGTTTATAGCTGCTGTTACCTCAGCAAGAGACTCCAACGAAGCAGAGACCAAGAGACTCAAGGTATCTTTGAAGTAATGTTTCAAAGCCGAGAATGAGGACTAGACGGGGTTTCCAGTCCGAGGCGAAGCCGAATTCTAGTCCGAATTTGAGGTTTTGGAACGACTTCTCATACTCATTAATTATTACATGCAATGGCCTAAAGGCAATAAATAAAGAGTTGCAAGATTTTAGCCCGGAAAAGCAAGAATTCCAGTCTGCATATTCTCTGCTCATGCGCAGAGTCGAGTACATCGTATATAAATAATATCCCACATGTGTTGGACTCTTGAGTAGCATGAAGTAGAGCCTGCTTTCAGATTGAATCTCATTCGGACAGAGTGGTACTCTGTCCAAGGTCCCGATGATTGTTATATGAGGGATAAGAACTCAGGAAAGAGTACTTTGAAATCCAGCATTTCAAAGTCCTTGGACTTTGAAATGCATTTCAAAGTACTCTTGAGCGGACTTTCCAGGGTTTCCAGGTCCATCATGTGACCGGATTTGATGCACCGGATTGGCTGGTTACCTCATGAATAATTAATGAGTTTGAGAATTACAGATCAAAATCACTATATTTAAAGGGCTGCATGTTGTTACTAGTACAAGAGAAGAGAACAGTAGTTGATTAAACATTCAAAAACTCATCAATTCATGGGGGGGAAAAAAAAAATTTTTTTTTGAGCAATTCGTCAAATCAGCAGGACAAAATCCATCACATGCATGTACATTTGTACATGTACCTTTATACCCAGTAATGCATAATGCTTATTAGTATTATTTATATAAAGAAGAATACTTATAAGGGAAGGTCTCATATTGGTGTCGTATTATTGACCTCCCAGTTCCCTGTACGGGACAACATAGATTATTATTATTATTATTAAATGTTGTCTGGAAAGATCTAGCTAGTAGGGAACCACATTTCCTATTGTAATATTGTCACTGGGTATTTTAAAATCTAGAAATGAAATAAAAAAGAGATTTTTTTTTTTGAAGATAAGTCATTTCTGTACATTGTGTACATGCAAGGAAAGAATAATAGTTATATTTTGAGTCGTCTGAATGCCTACTTTTTACCTTCTCAGAACCAACTAAACACTATCAACCGAGATATTGTATCCCTGGAAAAACGTCAACAAGACTTGGATTCTGAAAACTCCCGTCTTCAGTAAGCATTGTTTAATAACATAGTACATGTACATCCATTAATTATTGATGTTTTTCCTGGTATTTCTCTCTTGCAGGCCTGTGCGAGATGACATGCAAACAGGTCACGATGAGATTATTGCTTTACTCAACCAAAAAATGGCTGATAAAGCAAGGTATGCATCAGACAACATTCACCATTTTCTCATTCTTTGAGATGTCTTTACTGTGGATAACTGAAGATGATTAACCCAAATAACCCATGCTGAAGCTGTGATCACATGATCATCTAGAATTCCCAGAGGGTACACTGACCAATACTCCATCCACTATACCCTGTCCTATCCAACCATAATTATTCTTACATCATTGTTACCATTAATAATTACCAGAGAAATATATTCGAGACATAAAATACCGTAATAGCTATATATTTCAATTTGTATTTACCATTTGTAAATCTCTCCATAACCTGAAGAAGGCTAGTCTGGCTAGCCGAAATATTGTCACCAAAAATATATACATTGTAAATTGGTCTTTGCTGAGTCCTTGGACTACTTGCTTCATTTATCATTGTTTTTGACCATTTAGATCTATATATACATTAGATCCAACGTTTTCTGGCACTGAGTACACAGCTTTTGCTACTTCTCAAATGTTTCTTAAGTCCTTTCTTCAATTTGATAAGATGTTTTTCTGATACATGGTCTTTGCCCCATGGTTTCCTTGATAATCATGTTACTTTTCTCTATACAGTAAACAAATTACTTTAAATGAGACCAGAGACAAGTTGAGAGAAACGTATAAAAGAGTAAGTATGTGATTGTGTACATGTACACTTATAGTACAGACTGTATGAGTGTAAGCTAAATTCTTCCCCAAAATAGGGAAAAAAACACTTGAAAAAAACTTGACCAAAAATACCAGCAAAGGACATTGAAAAGCAATTCCTACAAAAATGTAGAAAAATGGCTGACTAAAACAATTGACATGTCAGTTAGTGAGTGTTTGGGAATATCTGATAGATAGATAGATAGATGAATCTATCAAATGTAATAGCTCAGGGGAAAATCCCTCTACTAATAGGGACACCTAAAACTAAATCTGGCAACTTCTCTAGCCACAGCTTTAGGATTGGGGTTGCGACAATATTGACAGCAAAAGCAGGCATATCCCAGTGATACTAGCAAACTGACGGTCAGGTCTTCGTGTAGCTGCACAAAAGTCCTGGCTATTGTTCTATTGTCGTTCTATGTATTGTTTTTACATAAAAAACAATAGCCAGGACAATTTGTGCAGCTACATGAAGACCTTGCCAAACTGACAGCAAGCATTATGGAGGACCACGAGGGAACAATAATATTGTGCAAGCAAACCTGCCCATTGTCACAACTGGTGACAACTACCCATTCTCCCTGTTTACTTTGATCAATGGATAATCTCATAATATCCATGTACAGTACCTACCCTGTATGTTTCTAAATCTATTTTGCATTGGTTATTTTTAGATTTAGATTTGTTGTTATATGAGGCACATTTGATCATCATGGATATATGCGAATTTGCGCCATATAAATATTAAATTATTATCATTAATAATAATTATTTGTTTAGATTATAGAGCTTGAGGATTCCATTGTTCAACTGAAAGAAGATCTTGTACATGAGAAAGATGATGCTTCTGTTGAAAAAGACACACTCAGACAATCTGTGGTAGGTACAGTATTCTCTTGTAATCCCCCTTACTCTCAATAATATTGACATTGACGTCTATCTCATACATGTATTGCAAAGTTTTTAAAATTTTACATTTCACTGGGAACCATTATCATGCATAAAGGCAAAATTTCATGTAACAAGGTACAGAAGGGGTGCCGGATGGTCAAGGCGAGACTTTGCGAGACTCTGAGACAAGGCATTTTTTGGCGAGCCCAAGATGCTTTTTCACTGATTTCCTTTGTTTTAAAAATTCGAGACTTTGAGACGGCTTTTTGCGAAAAAACGAGACTTCAAAATTTGACCAAAATTTTGCGAGACTGTGACTTTTTGTGGCGACCATTCGACACCCTTTCTGTACCTTGTTACATGAAATTTTCACAAATAAAATTATTGTCACAAAACTTCTGCAATCCAAATTAAAATGTGTTTCAAAAATGTCATGTACCGGTAATAATTTTAAAAGGTTTACACATTTGTTTGTATTCAATTAAATTGTGGTTATGTTTTCCATGTTTCAAGAATGACACACAGAAGAAGGTAGAGGAACAACGAGGTACTAATGCTACAATTAGAAGGTATTTACAAGAATGCATGTACAATATATAGAGGTGATTAGTCTCTGGTGAAAGAAAAACAACAAATTACAGTGAAAACTTGGAAATCTCTGTACGAGCGCGCTAGCCAATGTAGAATTCTCGCACGCTGATTGGTTAATTTTCATCGCACGATTCTGCATGAATGATTGGAAAGCCAGTTTGAAGTAACTACCCAAAATACGGTCCCATATTTCGCGCGTTCTTGTGCATATTTCGTGTGTTCTTTGACAAAAAATATAATAATATGGATTATTATCCAACTACACATAGACGAGTAAAAATATCGCGCGAGTAGGACTGGAGCGAGTAAAAATATCCAGCGATATTTTTACTCGTCTATTTCGCGCGCGCTTTTATATAATGTCCTTCACGGGAGGAGTGTATTTTTCGCATCACAAAAGGGTTGGATAATAAATAACTTATTTAACATTTTAGTGTGGAGTAAGACTGGAAATTTTTACTCGTCTTTGTATTTTGTCTCGCCCTGCGGGCTCGACAAAATACTGCAGACTCGTAAAAATATCCAGCCATACTACACACTAAAATGTCAAATAAGCTGCATATATTTGGAAAAACTTGGTTGAGAGCATTTTGAAAATAAGCAACTTGCAGATAGAATAGTGTTTTTAAGAAATCATTGGTCATTGCATCCAATGGGAACTCCTTCATTTGCAATTGCACTCAGTAAATGCAACCATTACCACAATATAAATGTACATGTAGGTGCCTTACAACCTCTATGACACCTACTACATCTACTACTATCTGATAGTGCCACTTGTTATATAGCACATTTCGTATGACTGAATAACTTATGGCATTGTACATGCTGTGTGGTATTCGTGCTGTGTCAATCGATGTTTAGGATTTCAAATGAATCTGTGCTGTTCCCAGTACTGTGCTGTGCTGTGTGCTGTGGCATGTGCTGTGGCGTGTGCTGTGCCGTGTGCTGTGTCGTGTGCTGTTCCCAGTGCTGTGCTGTGCTGTGCCATGTGCTGTGCCGTGTGCTGTACCATGTGCTGTGCCATGTGCTGTTCCCAGTGCTGTGCCATGTGCTACATGCCGTGTGCTGTGCCGTGTGCCATGTGGCCTGTGCCATGTTTTTTTTTACAGTAATACGAAATCTGCTCTACTGCATTGTGCAATTATGGCACACTCACAAATGTTGTTAATATTATTGTGTAATTTGTTTTGTGTTCTACATGTATTTGTTTGGCTTACCAGTTTACTTTCAGTCAATATTATTACAAGTTATTTGTCCACTATTAATAACATACTGATCTGTTTTTATTACTGATAGAGAAATCGATAAGTTACAAGAAGAGCTTGTAGACAGTGAGTCTGCCTTAGATTCCCATAGAAAGGTACTTTTTTCAATTTATGCAAACAAACCTTAAGTACAGTCAACTCTCATTATAGCTGACATCCTCAGTTCCATTGTTGTTGTCCATGATAACAAACCTTAAGTACAGTCAACTCATTATAGCTGACATCCTCAGTTCCATTGTTGTTGTCCATGATAACAAACCTTAAGTACAGTCAACTCTCATTATAGCTGACATCCTCAGTTCCATTGTTGTTGTCCATGATAACAAACCTTAAGTACAGTCAACTCTCATTGTAGCTGACATCCTCAGTTCCATTGTTGTTGTCCATGATAACAAACCTTAAGTACAGTCAACTCATTATAGCTGACATCCTCAGTTCCATTGTTGTTGTCCATGATAACAAACCTTAAGTACAGTCAACTCTCATTATAGCTGACATCCTCAGTTCCATTGTTGTTGTCCATGATAACAAACCTTAAGTACAGTCAACTCTCATTGTAGCTGACATCCTCAGTTCCATTGTTGTTGACCATGATAACAAACCTTAAGTACAGTCAACTCATTATAGCTGACATCCTCAGTTCCATTGTTGTTGTCCATGATAACAAACCTTAAGTACAGTCAACTCTCATTGTAGCTGACATCCTCAGTTCCATTGTTGTTGACCATGATAACAAACCTTAAGTACAGTCAACTCTCATTATAGCTGACATCCTCAGTTCCATTGTTGTTGTCCATGATAACAAACCTTAAGTACAGTCAACTCTCATTGTAGCTGACATCCTCAGTTCCATTGTTGTTGTCCATGATAACAAACCTTAAGTACAGTCAATTCTCATTATAGCTGACATCCTCAGTTCCATTGTTGTTGTCCATGATAACAAACCTTAAGTACAGTCAACTCATTATAGCTGACATCCTCAGTTCCATTGTTGTTGTCCATGATAACAAACCTTAAGTACAGTCAACTCTCATTGTAGCTGACATCCTCAGTTCCATTGTTGTTGTCCATGATAACAAACCTTAAGTACAGTCAACTCTCATTATAGCTGACATCCTCAGTTCCATTGTTGTTGACCATGATAACAAACCTTAAGTACAGTCAACTCTCATTATAGCTGACATCCTCAGTTCCATTGTTGTTGTCCATGATAACAAACCTTAAGTACAGTCACCTCTCATTATAGCTGACATCCTCAGTTCCATTGTTGTTGTCCATGATAACAAACCTTAAGTACAGTCAACTCTCATTATAGCTGACATCCTCAGTTCCATTGTTGTTGTCCATGATAACAAACCTTAAGTACAGTCAACTCTCATTGTAGCTGACATCCTCAGTTCCATTGTTGTTGACCATGATAACAAACCTTAAGTACAGTCAACTCTCATTATAGCTGACATCCTCAGTTCCATTGTTGTTGACCATGATAACAAACCTTAAGTACAGTCAACTCTCATTGTAGCTGACATCCTCAGTTCCATTGTTGTTGTCCATGATAACAAACCTTAAGTACAGTCAACTCTCATTGTAGCTGACATCCTCAGTTCCATTGTTGTTGTCCATGATAACAAACCTTAAGTACAGTCAACTCTCATTATAGCTGACATCCTCAGTTCCATTGTTGTTGTCCATGATAACAAACCTTAAGTACAGTCAACTCTCATTGTAGCTGACATCCTCAGTGCCATTGTTGTTGTCCATGATAACAAACCTTAAGTACAGTCAACTCATTATAGCTGACATCCTCAGTTCCATTGTTGTTGTCCATGATAACAAACCTTAAGTACAGTCAACTCTCATTATAGCTGACATCCTCAGTGCCATTGTTGTTGTCCATGATAACAAACCTTAAGTACAGTCAACTCTCATTGTAGCTGACATCCTCAGTTCCATTGTTGTTGACCATGATAACAAACCTTAAGTACAGTCAACTCTCATTATAGCTGACATCCTCAGTTCCATTGTTGTTGTCCATGATAACAAACCTTAAGTACAGTCAACTCATTATAGCTGACATCCTCAGTTCCATTGTTGTTGACCATGATAACAAACCTTAAGTACAGTCAACTCTCATTATAGCTGACATCCTCAGTTCCATTGTTGTTGTCCATGATAACAAACCTTAAGTACAGTCAACTCTCATTATAGCTGACATCCTCAGTGCCATTGTTGTTGTCCATGATAACAAACCTTAAGTACAGTCAACTCTCATTGTAGCTGACATCCTCAGTCCATTGTTGTTGACCATGATAACAAACCTTAAGTACAGTCAACTCTCATTGTAGCTGACATCCTCAGTTCCATTGTTGTTGTCCATGATAACAAACCTTAAGTACAGTCAACTCTCATTGTAGCTGACATCCTCAGTTCCATTGTTGTTGTCCATGATAACAAACCTTAAGTACAGTCAACTCATTATAGCTGACATCCTCAGTTCTATTGTTGTTGTCCATGATAACAAACCTTAAGTACAGTCAACTCATTATAGCTGACATCCTCAGTTCCATTGTTGTTGTCCATGATAACAAACGTCTATGAAAGCGAGAGTTACTTTCAATAAATCCTCTTGTACATGATAGTTTAGTTGGCCATAGGATAAGCTTTTGTCAGTAACAGTGATGTCGACAAGGCAAGAGTTGACTGTACATACACTTACTACACTCAGACTACACTCAGACTACACTCAGACTACACTCAGACTACACTCAGACTACACTCAGACTACACTCAGACTACACTCAGACTACACTCAGACTACACTCAGACTACACTCAGACTACACTCAGACTACACTCAGACTACACTCAGACTACACTCAGACTACACTCAGACTACACTCAGACTACACACAAAAAATGTTAACATACTTCTAAGTAGTACTGTACTCATTGAATAAACCTTTATTGCATTTTTAGAATATCCTTGTAATATTTTATAATTTTGGAAAGTTTCAGAAAGAAATCATTGCGGCTTCTATTTCAGCAAATTATCAAGGAAATCACCTTTAGTTAATACATGTTTCTCATAGAAGGATGTTGTTCTAATAGACCATTTCCGAGTTCCTTTTATCTCTGTTTCGAAACGCGTCTACGTGCGAAACCTTTCATATGGAAATAATTCTTCCTTTTTCATGCAAATAAAACTAATTTTCATATGAATGGTTTCGCACGTAGACTCGTTTTGAAACAAAGATAAAAGGAACTCGGAAATGGACTATTGGAATAACTTTATTCCTGTACCAAATTCATTTGTGGAAGTATTGTCAATAAGGCCGTGTTCAGTTGCAAGTGCTCACAATCGATCTAAGCATGAACACAGCCTAATACATATACATGTAAGTTATCATTTTTATTATGATATAAATATTTAGATGATTAGACAACTTGAAACTTCAAGATCACGACTAGAGGCACAGGAAATCCAGCTTAACAGGCAACTACAAAAAGAGATTCGTGACAATTCACAACTAACTCAACAAGGGTAAGCAAACGTTACCTCAGACTACCATAAGTCCAATGTCAATGTATACTATGATATTGGTACCGTGACACTCAAATGGCTTCCTTTCTGAACCAATCAAAAAGTGTGCAGATTCATCTCATCCAATCAAACTCTTTCAATACTGCAAGGTGCCGTACCGTAACTTTCCCACTCATACGAAAACGACTCTATGATGGCAGTATGTGTCCACCCCTGCAATTGTGATCATCCTACTCTTGCAACATTGCCTGCAACAATTTGCTGACTGAGGTGGGCACACCCTGGAATTGTGCGATTGCTGGCAATATTACATGCAATGCTGCACCATGTGCCTTTAAGGTGTGGACACACGGCGCAACATTGCGTGCAATATTACTGGCAATTTTGTTGCAGCGTGTGTCCACACATGAAACTGATTGCTCGCAATTGACTAGCGAGTGCTAATACGACGTAATTTGTTGCCCGCAATGTTGCAGAAGAAGGACTCGATTCTACTTCTGCAACATTGCGCCCAACATGTTGCAGAGGTGGACACACACTGCAACAATACATGTTGCAGGGAATGTTGCATCGTGTGTCCGCACCTTTACTTAGTAAAATTGAATTCTGAAATCTTTGCTAAAGGTTCACAAGTAGACACATGAATAATCAAATCTTTATTTCCAGAATGAAGGTTGTAAAAGAACATACTGAACTTTCTGAAAAACTAGAAGAAGACAGAGATAAATTTGCAGAATCAGTAGATGAGGTATGAACACCTATAGAGGCATGATATTTAAAAACCTAATCAATCTAACTACAACTTTTGTTGAAATCAAGGTTTTGGAAAAATTTAAAAGTCAGCAATTTGGGGAGCAGGAGATGATTGCTAAGAAAGAGGAAATTATAGAAGGTTAGCCATGGAATTGATACAGTATGGCTAGTATATGATGTACAAGGTGCCAGTTATAGGAGGAGAAGGAGGAGGAGTAGAAGGAGAAGGAGAAGGAGGAGTAAGAGGAGGAGGAGGAGGAGGAGGAAGAGAAGGAGGAAGAGGAGCAGGATGAGGAGGAGAAGGAGGAAGAGGAGGAGGAAGAGAGGGAGGAGGGAGGAAGAGGAGGAGGAGGAGGAGGAAGAGGAGGAGGAAGAGAGGGAGGAAGAGGAGGAGGAGGAGGAGGAAGAGAAGGAGGATGAGAAGGAGGAAGAGAAAGAGGAAAATGGGTGAAAGATAGAACAACCATTTATGTTTTCTGTTATAGAACGTGAAAGTGCAACAAAGGCCAGAGAACAAGAATCTGAAGGAGTTCGAGATTATGAGAGAAAGTAAGGACCAAATTAAAACCAGTTCTAAGTTGCTTTTACACTGGAATGGCAGCCGTTATTCCGCTGCTGTCCGTTTTTTGAAGGGACAATGACCACAGGCGAATGGAACGAGTTTAAAAACATCTGCAGAAGAGACTAAGCGCTCCCCTGCGGCTCTACCTTTTACATGTCCATAAAGGCCTCCCGCTCATATTTGAACTATCACTAATAATTATTCTATACTTCGACAAAAAAGTTCATAACACAAAGCATTAGTAACTGAACTTCTTCATTGTTAGGTTGCTTAGAGCCAAAGAAAATCTTTCTCAAGAAAATGCTGAATGTGCAAGAATGAAGAGGGAAAATGTGGAACTAGACTTTGAAGTGGAGCAAATGAAGGAGAGCCACCAGTAAGCATTGAAAGACTACAAAATATTCACTTATATACTTATATTCACTTATGGGGTGGTGTAGGTGTGTATGGGTTGTATCTCATATGGGGTGGTGTAGGTGTGTATGGGTTGTATCTGATATGGGGTGGTGTAGGTGTGTATGGGTTGTATCTGATATGGGTGGTGTAGGTGTGTATGGGTTGTATCTGATATGGGGTAGTGTAGGTGTGTATGGGTTGTATCTGATATGGGGTGGTGTAGGTGTGTATGGGTTGTATCTGATATGGGGTGGTGTAGGTGTGTATGGGTTGTATCTGATATGGGGTTGTGTAGGTGTGTATGGGTTGTATCTGATATGGGGTAGTGTAGGTGTGTATGGGTTGTATCTGATATGGGGTAGTGTAGGTGTGTATGGGTTGTATCTGATATGGGGTGTGGTGTAGGTGTGTATGGGTTGTATGGGTTGTATCTGATATGGGGTAGTGTAGGTGTGTATGGGTTGTATCTGATATGGGGTGGTGTAGGTGTGTATGGGTTGTATCTGATATGGGGTGGTGTAGGTGTGTATGGGTTGTATCTGATATGGGGTGGTGTAGGTGTGTATGGGTTGTATCTGATATGGGATAGTGTAGGTGTGTATGGGTTGTATCTGATATGGGGTGGTGTAGGTGTGTATGGGTTGTATCTGATATGGGGTGGTGTAGGTGTGTATGGGTTGTATCTGATATGGGGTAGTGTAGGTGTGTATGGGTTGTATCTGATATGGGGTGGTGTAGGTGTGTATGGGTTGTATCTGATATGGTGTGGTGTAGGTGTGTATGGGTTGTATCTGATATGGGTTGTATCTGATATGAGGTGGTGTAGGTGTGTATGGGTTGTATCTGATATGGGTGGTGTAGGTGTGTATGGGTTGTACCTGATATGGGGTGGTGTAGGTGTGTATGGGTTGTACCTGATATGGGTTGTATCTGATATGGGGTAGTGTACATGTAGGTGTCCATGGGTTGTACCTGATATGGGGTGGTGTAGGTGTCCATGGGTTGTACCTGATATGGGGTGGTGTAGGTGTGTATGGGTTGTATCTGATATGGGGTGGTGTAGGTGTGTATGGGTTGTATCTGATATGGGGTGGTGTAGGTGTGTATGGGTTGTATCTGATATGGGTTGTATCTGATATGAGGTGGTGTAGGTGTGTATGGGTTGTATCTGATATGGGTGGTGTAGGTGTGTATGGGTTGTATCTGATATGGGGTGGTGTAGGTGTGTATGGGTTGTATCTGATATGGGTTGTATGTGATATGACGTGGTATAGGTGTGTATGGGTTGTACCTGATATGGGGTGGTGTAGGTGTGTATGGGTTGTATCTGATATGGGGTGGTGTAGGTGTGTATGGGTTGTATCTGATATGGGGTGGTGTAGGTGTGTATGGGTTGTATCTGATATGGGGTGGTGTAGGTGTGTATGGGTTGTATCTGATATGGGGTGGTGTAGGTGTGTATGGGTTGTATCTGATATGGGGTGGTGTAGGTGTGTATGGGTTGTATCTGATATGGGATGGTGTAGGTGTGTATGGGTTGTATCTGATATGGGTTGTATCTGATATGAGGTGGTGTAGGTGTGTATGGGTTGTATGGGTTGTATCTGATATGGGTGGTGTAGGTGTGTATGGGTTGTATCTGATATGGGGTGGTGTAGGTGTCCATGGGTTGTACCTGATATGGGGTGGTGTAGGTGTGTATGGGTTGTACCTGATATGGGGTGGTGTAGGTGTCGATGGGTTGTACCTGATATTGGGTGGTGTAGGTGTGTATGGGTTGTATCTGATATGGGGTGGTGTAGGTGTGTATGGGTTGTATCTGATATGGGGTGGTGTAGGTGTGTATGGGTTGTATCTGATATGGGTTGTGGTGATATGAGGTGGTGTATGGTGTGTATGGGTTGTACCTGATATGGGGTGGTGTAGGTGTGTATGGGTTGTATCTGATATGGGGTGGTGTAGGTGTGTATGGGTTGTATGGGTTGTATCTGATATGGGGTGGTGTAGGTGTGTATGGGTTGTATCTGATATGGGGTGGTGTAGGTGTGTATGGGTTGTATCTGATATGGGGTGGTGTAGGTGTGTATGGGTTGTATGGGTTGTATCTGATATGGGGGTGTAGTGTGTATGGGTGTGATATGGGTGGTGTATCTGATATGGGTTGTATCTGATATGGGGTGGTGTAGGTGTGTATGGGTTGTATCTGATATGGGGTGGTGTAGGTTGTATCTGGGGTGTATCTGATATGGGGTGGTGTAGGTAGGGTGTGTATGGGTGGTGTAGTGTGTATCTGATATGGGGTTGTATGTGTATGGGTTGTATGAGGGTGTATGTGTATGGGTGTAGTGTGTATGGGTTGTACCTGATATGGGGTGGTGTAGGTGTGTATGGGTTGTATCTGATATGGGGTGGTGTAGGTGTGTATGGGTTGTATGGGTTGTATCTGATATGGGGTGGTGTAGGTGTGTATGGGTTGTACCTGATATGGGGTGGTGTAGGTGTGTATGGGTTGTATCTGATATGGGGTGGTGTAGGTGTGTATGGGTTGTATGGGTTGTATCTGATATGGGGTGGTGTAGGTGTGTGTGGGTTGTATCTGATATGAGGTGGTGTAGGTGTGTATGGGTTGTATCTGATATGGGGTGGTGTAGGTGTGTATGGGTTGTATCTGATATGGGGTGGTGTAGGTGTGTATGGGTTGTATCTGATATGGGTTGTATCTGATATGAGGTGGTGTAGGTGTCTATGGGTTGTACCTGATATGGGGAGGTGTAGGTGTGTATGGGTTGTATCTGATATGGGGTGGTGTAGGTGTCCATGGGTTGTATCTGATATGGGGTGGTGTAGGTGTCCATGGGTTGTATCTGATATGGGGTGGTGTAGGTGACCATGGGTTGTATCTGATATGGGGTGATGTAGGTGTGTATGGGTTGTATCTGATATGGGGTATGGGGTGGTGTAGGTGTCCATGGGTTGTATCTGATATGGGGTGGTGTAGGTGTCCATGGGTTGTATCTGATATGGGGTGGTGTAGGTGTCCATGGGTTGTATCTGATATGGGGTGGTGTAGGTGTCCATGGGTTGTACCTGATATGGGGTGGTGTAGGTGTCCATGGGTTGTATCTGATATGGGGTGGTGTAGGTGTGTATGGCTTGTATCTGATATGAGGTGGTGTAGGTGTGTATGGGTTGTATCTGATATTGGGTGGTGTAGGTGTGTATGGGTTGTATCTGATATGGGGTGGTGTAGGTGTCCATGGGTTGTATCTGATATGGGGTGGTGTAGGTGTCCATGGGTTGTATCTGATATGGGGTGGTGTAGGTGTCCATGGGTTGTACCTGATATGGGGTGGTGTAGGTGTCCATGGGTTGTACCTGATATGGGGTGGTGTAGGTGTCCATGGGTTGTACCTGATATGGGGTGGTGTAGGTGTGTATGGGTTGTATCTGATATGGGGTGGTGTAGGTGTGTATGGGTTGTATCTGATATGGGGTGGTGTAGGTGTGTATGGGTTGTATCTGATATGGGGTGGTGTAGGTGTGTATGGGTTGTATCTGATATGGGGTAGTGTAGGTGTGTATGGGTTGTATCTGATATGGGGTAGTGTAGGTGTGTATGGGTTGTATCTGATATGGGGTGGTGTAGGTGTGTATGGGTTGTATCTGATATGGGGTGATGTAGGTGTGTATGGGTTGTATCTGATATGGGGTGGTGTAGGTGTCCATGGGTTGTACCTGATATGGGGTGGTGTAGGTGTCTGGGTTGTACCTGATATGGGTTGTATCTGATATGGGGTGGTGTAGGTGTCCATGGGTTGTACCTGATATGGGTGGTGTAGGTGTCCATGGGTTGTATCTGATATGGGGTGGTGGTGTAGGTGTCTATGGGTTGTACCTGATATGGGTTGTATCTGATATGGGGTGGTGTAGGTGTCCATGGGTTGTACCTTATATGGGGTGGTGTAGGTGTCTATGGGTTGTACCTGATATGGGGTGGTGTAGGTGTCCATGGGTTGTACCTGATATGGGGTGGTGTAGGTGTGCATGGGTTGTATCTGATATGGGGTGGTGTAGGTGTGTATGGGTTGTATCTGATATGGGGTGGTGTAGGTGTGTATGGGTTGTATCTGATATGGGGTGGTGTAGGTGTTTATGGGTTGTACCTGATATGGGGTGGTGTAGGTGTTTATGGGTTGTACCTGATATGGGGTGGTGTAGGTGTCTATGGGTTGTACCTGATATGGGGTGGTGTAGGTGACCATGGGTTGTACCTGATATGGGGTGGTATAGGTGTCCATGGGTTGTACCTGATATGGGGTGGTGTAGGTGTCCATGGGTTGTACCTGATATGGGGTAGTGTACATGTAGGTGTCTATGGGTTGTACCTGATATGGGGTGGTGTAGGTGTCTATCGGTTGTATCTGATATGGGGTGGTGTAGGTGTCTATGGGTTGTATCTGATATGGGGTGGTGTAGGTGTCTATCGGTTGTATCTGATATGAGGTGGTGTAGGTGTCTATGGGTTGTACCTGATATGGGGTAGAAATATTAAAATAATTCAAGACATTAAACATGAACAAATGTACATGTATGGTGCGAAGCTGTGTTGATTGTTTGAGTTGAGTAAGTGACGTCACTGACACCTCTATAGATTCATCAAAATGTATTACTTCCCATTGGAATGTCTGAGAAGAAAAGTCTAACCAGTGATAATGTATGGGTGTTTGACATTATTTCAGTGAAGTTTCAGCTAAATCAAATTTTGAATGATTTACGTAATAGTCCCCCTTTAATGATAATAACTATACTAATATTTTATAGAGCAGCAGTGGAGTCTTATAATAAACAAATTGAGGAGTCCAGGTCACATTTGGGTCTAGAGCGTAAAGACAGGTACAGCATAATATAACCATATCATCTGATGATTTTTGTTTAAATGGACTATCAAAATTAGATGTGGTTTGACCTACCTAGATATTGTATTAGTACAGCTCCAAGATACATTTTCTTTTTGCGGTTCGAAAATTATCATTTTCAACCAAAATGTGCGACAAGAGACTGGGCCCTTGACAATGGCTCAGTGACGTCAAGAGGTTTGCATGCCTTTGTTGTGCACAACTCTTGACGTCACATTTCTATAGTTTGACCGTGCGGGAATAGTCGCACTTTGAAACCCAAAATGTTTATATTATATTATTTTCTATATCATATTATTATTATCATATATATTATTATATTATCACTCTGTAAAGCGCTATTGACATACTATGAAATAGCGCTATATAAATAAAGATATTATTATTATTATTATTATAAAATGCCCAACTTCGAGCGCTAAATAAAAAAAATGTTCCTCAAGCTCAATTCACTTTTTATTGCAGTTGATTTCACATAACTTTTCCCAAATGGATTCCGAAGTTTGTTCCGAAGTTGCGAAGTTCGCCGGCGAAGTTCGCCGGCGAAGTTAGTAAATTCTAGGCAAAGTTGGATTTGAATTTGCGAACCGTTTTGAAATGAACTTCGGAAGTTTGTTGGCAACCAAGTTGAAGTTTCAAACATGAATTCATTTGTGAAGCAGGATAGAGCTCTTCCGAAAGATGTACACAACAACATAGTTGACTGTTGGCTTCATGGTCAAAACCAAGCCCAGTTTGGGTGTTACAAAATGTAATTAACGTACAACCGCAAACAGTTTCAAGTACAATCGACAACTTCATTAGAAGGAGGGAAAACAGAGGCTCGAATGGGAGGAAATAGTCAATGGTCTGCAAGAACAGATGATGTGTGTCTCTATGTCGACTAGCACAGCCGAGTATATCTGCCGTAGAAATGCAGAATTTACTAATAGAAAATGACATCTTCACCCCAAGCGGAAGTTCGTCTTTGGTAAACGTGAGTTGGATTTCTTTCTGAAAGAATAATCTGAGGTGTGTTCTGCTTTTGAATTGGTTCATATCCAATCTCTGTAATATTAGATGGTATGAAGATTCTTCCAGTTCTTTTCTGAACCTGGTGATCCAGAAAGATCTGCACCTGACATTTGGAGACACGAGGCGAACTTCACTTCATTTGAAGTTCCGAAGTTCATTTCGAACTTCACAAACTCAAATCAAACTTCATCCCGAATTTACAAAGTTCGCAGACGAAGTTCTCAACTTCGGAAAAAAATTCGCAAACCATTCGGGAAAAGTAATGTGAAATCAACTGTAACGCCATGTAAACAAGCAAATACTAAACCATTGTAGTAGTAAATGAAAACAGGGTCTGTTTTTTCGTTTCATAGGCACTTTGAGTGGATACCCTGGGAACAATGGACTGAAATTAACTGCGATCAAATGTTATATTCTAATGAAAATAAAAACATCTAATGATAATGATCTGTTGCCATAGCAATGGTATATCTTGGAGCTATTATTACTGTTCTTCGATTGTGCCAAGTTTGGGCTAACGAATTATATTATTTTGACAGACAAGTTCTTCAAACCAAGCGAGATCATCTTACCAAGGAATCAAATGAGTTTAAATCAGATTATGGCAAGTATATGGCATCCATGTCCAAGAAAGTCACAGAAGGAAAACTTGAGCATGCAAGACTTACCAGTCATGTAAGCAGCCTTTAATTAAATGAAACTTACCTTGATTGAGATTCTATCACATGGAGGCATGAGATCACCATGTCATAGAAGTACTATTACAGCTAATTCACATCACGCGTGACCAGTAAATCGGAACACTCAAATGAAGTTTTGAAGTCTAGACTCGAGTCTCGAACATTCAGACAGAAAAATCAAATCTCCACGAATATATCTAAAAGAAAAAGTATCAGATATCTCTTTATTCAGGCTGTTGTGATTGCAGAGTATGTAGGCTTAGCTGACACAAATCTTCATCCAATTTAATTTTAATTTTATGAACGTTTTTGAGAAGTCTTCTTTCAATTCCCAAGTGCTTCTATAACTCTATAGAGCACAGCTGCCGAGTTTTCTATTTCTTTTATAAAATACAAGTATGATTTTAAAGCAAGTTTTCAATTTTGTTCGTTGCAAAAATGTTTCAATATCTGCGCACGCGTGCACTGTGCTCTCATAGAGCATGAGGAATACGCATCCTTTGGCCAATCAGAGCGCGCGTTATATCATAGTTATTTTATAATGGTCTGTAGAAGATTCCGTTGGACTTTGAAATGTTCAAACCGTTATTTGAAATGTTGATTTCAAATGTTCGAATTACTGGTCACGTGTGACGTACATTAGCTGTAAAATAATTTTGACTTATAATCCATGATCTGTATGGTTTGTGCTTTATCACTGTGTAATTTAAAATATCAATTACATTACCTGCATTTCTTTTACCAGGGTACACAACTTCAGAAAGATCTCAAACAAGATGAAATTGATATCATCAAAAAACAAAAGCAGTTGAAGAAAGCTAAACAGGACTATACAAGCCTGCAAAAGAAATTAAAAGCTGAACTTAAAACTTTGCAGGTAATTCAACTTCCTTGTCACTGTCCATGCACTTCCTTGTCACTGTCCATGCACTTCCTTGTCACTGCCCATGCACTTCCTTGTCACTGTCCATGCACTTCCTTGTCACTGTCCATGCACTTCCTTGTCACTGACCATGCACTTCCTTGTCACTGTCCATGCACTTCCTTGTCACTGTCCATGCACTTCCTTGTCACTGTCCATGCACTTCCTTGTCACTGTCCATGCACTTCCTTGTCACTGTCCATGCACTTCCTTGTCACTGTCCATGCACTTCACTTCCTTGTCACTGTCCATGCACTTCCTTGTCACTGTCCATGCACTTCCTTGTCACTGTCCATGCACTTCCTTGTCAGTGTCCATGCACTTCCTTGTCACTGTCCATGCACTTCCTTGTCACTGTCCATGCACTTCCTTGTCACTGTCCATGCACTTCCTTGTCACTGTCCATGCACTTCCTTGTCACTGTCCATGCACTTCCTTGTCACTGTCCATGCACTTCCTTGTCACTGTCCATGCACTTCCTTGTCACTGTCCATGCACTTCCTTGTCACTGTCCATGCACTTCCTTGTCACTGTCCATGCACTTCCTTGTCACTGTCCATGCACTTCCTTGTCACTGTCCATGCACTTCCTTGTCACTGTCCATGCACTTCCTTGTCACTGTCCATGCACTTCCTTGTCACTGTCCATGCACTTCCTTGTCACTGGCCATGCACTTCCTTGTCACTGGCCATGCACTTCCTTGTCACTGTCCATGCACTTCCTTGTCACTGTCCATGCACTTCCTTGTCACTGTCCATGCACTTCCTTGTCACTGTCCATGCACTTCCTTGTCACTGTCCATGCACTTCCTTGTCACTGTCCATGCACTTCCTTGTCACTGTCCATGCACTTCCTTGTCACTGTCCATGCACTTCCTTGTCACTGTCCATGCACTTCCTTGTCACTGTCCATGCACTTCCTTGTCACTGTCCATGCACTTCCTTGTCACTGTCCATGCACTTCCTTGTCACTGTCCATGCACTTCCTTGTCACTGTCCATGCACTTCCTTGTCACTCCATGCACTTCCTTGTCACTGTCCATGCACTTACTTGTCACTGTCCTTGCACTTCCTTGCCACTGTCCATGCACTTCCTTGTCACTGTCCATGCACTTCCTTGTCACTGGCCATGCACTTCCTTGTCACTGTCCATGCACTTCCTTGTCACTGTCCATGCACTTCCTTGTCACTGTCCATGCACTTCCTTGTCACTGTCCATGCACTTCCTTGTCACTGTCCATGCACTTCCTTGTCACTGTCCATGCACTTCCTTGTCACTGTCCATACACTTCCTTGTCACTGTCCATACACTTCCTTGTCACAGACCATCATTGCCATTGATTATTCATTCACCAATGTATAATATGATATGCCATGATGAAATGGTCTGATGATTCTGTAATGCAGGAATGCCTGAATAGACTGGAAAAACAGAAAACAGAGAAGAAAGAGATCATTGAGGATAAAACAGTAAGAAAAGCTAATTGTTATCAAAAGATATACTGGTAGCAATAATCATTGCCTTTGATTTTATTTATTTTTTGCTATACATGTGCGGTAGGTGAGCTGACTCATCGCCATTGGTCTGTCAGTCTCCTTGACTTCGTGCCATACATGTATATTGCATTTATGCAGCGTGTCTCTCATTGAGATATGACATATACTCACCTTATGCACTACCATTGCAACTATGTTTCCATCATTAATAATAATAATAATATATTATTTATTCACGTAAAACACAGAAGAGCTTACAATAAAACTCGTTAGAATGTGCACGTGCTAAAAAATCTAAAATCTAATATTATAAAAATTATATACCTCTAATCTATAATTAATTCAATCAGCACCCCTTACACAATGGTTCAGTTCCCCACTGTCTCATTCCCTGTGTTAGTTGTTAAATATTAATTGATTGTTGATAATTCAACCACATTATTGGTTATAAGGTAATAACCAATTAAGGTTTCGTCAGGGAGTTGTCACACCTCCCTGGTTTCGTCAAGCGTAAAAAGACTCGGAAAATACCGAGTCCAGACGTGATTACTAGTGTTGTATTTTGCGGCTTTGAGTGTGTTTTTGTAATGTAGTGATGAGTGGTTTTAGTTCATGCTTCACTTATTAAATATATTTCTCTTGTAATGGACAACGATCATAGAGAGTTGGTAATAGACCGAATGCAATAATGGCGGAATCAGTAAATCTCATTTAATGTGTAGTTTGTGATATGATACAGCCATCGTTTCAAAGAGTATAATAACAAAAAGAAACCTACAAGATTTTAGAGCGATTCTACAAAAATGTAAAAAGTTATAGCGAATTGAAATCACAAAGATTTGTATGGGAAATTGAGTTTTGGACTGACTAGCATCGTTTCCATGCAATTGCTAGAATTCAAATAAAATAAATAGCATCCATAAAACCCTATTACGAGGGTTTTATTTAAATCGATGGGCTTTTAATGTATCACTAGACTATGTATGATCTTTCAAAAAATTATATTATATTTTTACTCGGTTTATGCAAATTATTCCGCAATTATTGCATTCGGTCTATGGATTGATTTCCTACGTACATGGATGAGAAGTCCTGGAGTGAGTTATGTAAATTAGGGTATAAACATTGTGAAGCATCACAGTGAGTATCCTTGCTTGCGTGGTGTAAGTTAAATTTATTTGATGGAATAAAGTTAGTTGTGGGCTTGGAACTGGCACCGCACAGAGTGTACTGTGTTGTTAGGACTTGAGGAAATAATTATTAGGAACAGTCTTATTTATTCTGATTGATGGCTTTATTGTAATTACTGAAATCATTTGTTTGCAGCCAATTTACAAGGATTTAGAAGTACAGTTCAAGGAATGCACCGAGGCATACGATAAAACAAAGAAAAATATTGTTGGTAAGAATTTTGTTTTAATGTGGTCAAAAGAACTACTGGTAATACTCCAGTTTCACGTTGTTCAGAGATGACCGCTGTCCTTGTCAAAAGACGCAATTACTACAGGGTTAGACTCAATTCAGATAACAGTCCGTGCAATTCAAAAATGTTTCTATTGTTTCATGTCAACATTTTTTCGTGTTCTTGTTGATATTTGTGAATAATTTACACTGACTCGAGGCTAACCCTGTACAAATGCGTCTAATGTCAATAAGTACAGTGGTTTTAAAACGGGATCTGTGAACGCGAAAAGGGAATATTAAGCAAAGTTAACGAGAGGAGATGCTAGAGCAACATTTGGAATTGTTTAGCATGCCTTTGCGTATGTGTACTTTAGGCTTGGTGGCTCCATCACATGGTTTGCTCGCCTAGTAGTTGTTACATGTTACTTGTTTTAGCTGCATGGGTTATGCTATTGCCTTTGCAATTGGACAGCTTGTTTGTGTTGAATATCCCCTCCGACCCAGCCACCACTTAAATAGAAAAGAGAGGTACATGTAACTAACAGTGGTTTTCCACTGAGAAATGAAAATCCCTATGTGGGAGTGTCAATAAAGTGTATGTAAATAGGTTGCCATGGCTACCTTATTATTTGGTTGTTGCTTACTTTAGTATTTGCCGTGAATGTTTGCTGTAGTGAAGGCACCTTTGCTCCATCCTTTTACTTCATTCATGTATGGCACACTTTTATACATGTTTTATAACCTAACCAATAAGTTACCTTTAAGATCTTAAAAACAAAAAGGCAAGTTTAGAGACATCAGTGCAACGGGCGGAGAAGGAGGTAGAAAAGATGGCAACACCTCAGGTACAGTGGCTCTATTAGTGACATAGTGGAACCCCCTGGACGGAATCGTTTTCGTATGAGTGGGAAACCTACGGTATGGAGTTACGGTCACGGTACGGAATCGAACACATTGTATTCAACCAATCACAGAGCACAAAATCATTTCTCAACCAATCAGAATGCACGTTGATGGCGTGATACGGTCACTGCACGGCACGAACCGTACCGTAACTACTTCCCACTCATACGAAAACGACTCTATCCAGCTAATTCATAATGTGTTTTGTAAAACATCCAAACACTCTCTTAAAATTATAATTTGAGCTAGTACTGGTCATGGTTGCATGAAAGGTGGTTAGCGCTATCCACTGGATAAGTTATATCCAATGGATAAAACTGATGCAGTTATCCAATAAATATAGCGATAACCACCTTTCATGCAACAGGGGGTGTCAGGATGGCATCTGATGTTATATCTCCTTCAGGAGGGGTTTGTAAATTGGGCTAAATGTGTCTGTAGAGTGCAAACCATATGTCCTTGAAACAGTACTACCTAATTAGTACTAAATAGCACTGATGAAACAATAGAAAACAATGGAGATAACACTATTTAGTACTATTTAGTAATAGTACTATTTCACGGACATATGGTTTGCACTCTATGTCCGTGAAACAGTACTAACTAATTAGTACTAAATAGCACTGATGAAACAATAGAAAACAATGGACTAGATAACACTATTTAGTACTATTTAGTAATAGTACTATTTCACGGACATATGGTTTGCACTCTATGTCCGTGAAACAGTACTAACTAATTAGTGCTAAATAGCACTGATGAAACAATAGAAAACAATGGAGATAACACTATTTAGTACTATTTAGTAATAGTACTATTTCACGGACATATGGTTTGCACTCTATGTCCGTGAAACAGTACTAACTAATTAGTACTAAATAGCACTGATGAAACAATAGAAAACAATGGAGATAACACTATTTAGTGCTATTTATAATTATATATTAATAATTATTATTATTTAGTAATAGTACTATTTCACGGACATATGGTTTGCACTCTATGTCCGTGAAACAGTACTAACTAATTAGTACTAAATAGCACTGATGAAACAATAGAAAACAATAGAGATAACACTATTTAGTACTATTTAACAATTAGTCACCAAAGGCGAGGTGTCAATTGCTTGATTTCATTAGACGTTATTTCCGGTCTTGTGAGGAATTTTCATCAGCTGAATTGCACCTTTTCAATAGAATACTCTCTGCTTGATAGCACATGGAGGGCAGTGTTTGCCCGTCATTTGAAGCAAATAATGAGATTCAAGGAGTTTTAACAGCTGATTGAAAGCCAGCAATATCGGTGATTCGTCTCGGTTATTATCACTGCTATTCACTGAGCCTGAGGTGACTAATTACACAGGTAATGGGCTCCTGACAGGTGAATATTTGAAAAAATAAAAATAAATAAGCATTTTAAAGAAAATAATTTTTTATTTCATATTTCAAAAGCTGGCAGCCATTTTGTCAAAATGCTGTAGGTAACTATCGAGAAATAGTCCGAAGTTCTCGACCAATCAGCGCGCTTGATTTTCTATAATCACCTGTGTAATTCTACTAATTAGTAATAGTACTATTTCACGGACATATGGTTTGCACTCTATTGTCATTAATGTAATAGGATATTTCAGTGACTGTAATTTTAAAATGATTAGACTCAACTTCATGAACACCTACGAGAGTGTCGCAAAAGAACATTAGAACAGCTAAAGAGCCATTCACAGGATATTCAGGGTGTAGAGAAGAACATTTTTACTTCGGGGCAAAAGCTTGGCGCAGTGCTTAAAGAAAACCACAGGTGAGGGGACAATAACTGTCTTACTATTGGTATAATATTACCATACTGTTTGCTTGTATGTCATGTAGTGTACATAATTATACATGTAGTGCTATTACAGTGTGGACACTCGAACCGTGAACACTTCAAGTAATGTTTCAAAGCCAAGAATTCGGACTAGACGGGGTTTCCAGTCCAAGGCGAAGCCGCGGACTGGAAACCCCGTCTAGTCCGAATTCGAGGTTTTGGAACGACTTCTCATACTCATTAATTATTACATGCAATGGCCTAAAGGCAATAAATAAAGAGTTGCAAGATTTTAGCCCGGAAAAGCAAGAATTCCAGTCTGCATATTCTCTGCTCATGCGCAGAGTCGAGTACATCATATATAAATAATATCCCACATGTGTTGGACTCTTGAGTAGCATGAAGTAGAGCCTGCTTTCAGATTGAATCTCATTCCAAGGTCCCGATGATTGTTATATGAGGGATATAAGAACTCAGGAAAGAGTACTTTGAAATCCATCATTTCAAAGTCCTTGGACTTTAATCATTTCAAAGTCCTTGGACTTTGAAAAGCATTTCAAAGTACTCTTGAGCGGACTTTCCAGGGTTTCCAGGTCCATCATGTGACCGGATTTGATGCACCGGATTGGCTGGTTACCTCATGAATAATTAATGAGCTTGAGAAGTTTTTTTCAAACTTTTTTTTTCAAACTTTCTATTGCCTCACAGCCTCTTATAAATGGAGCATTGAGTTTAAATACACTTAGTGATCAAAATAAATCATTTTTCTGATCAATTTGCTCAATCGATAATTTATATATTTGTGTTAGAAAAAAAATAAAGTGTTCACGGTTCGAGTGTCCATACTGTAAACTGATAATATTTCTATTCCTTTTCATGATGAAAACAAGATTAAAAGAGGTAAGACTGAAGCCACTTTGCGAGATGCACTTTGCTAAGGGTCAAGTTGTTGTACTAAAAAAAAAGAAATACCGGTAGATACAATATGAGGGTTTACCTCGGTGTAAAAATCTCACAACTGACGTAATTGCTTTTTTCTCTTCACTGCGTGTATATCAACAACTCACTTCGTTCTAAGTTCTATAAAGATCTCTAAACCCTTTGCAGTACTAGTACTGGATTGATCAATCCATATCTCTATGAATTATTGTGGTTATTTTGAAAATTAGTGATACAGTGCTTGTATGTAATGTTCTTACACCAAGGTCATGTCCAATATAAGTGACCATGTTATATAAGATATACAATCAAGAGCCAAGAAGGCAAGTGATTGTAGATCTTATACAACACAGACACAAATAAAAATCATGTTGTACCACTACAGTCATTCTCAAAAAGGTTGTCCAGATGAAAAGACTACAATAGAGTACTAAAGTCATGACGTCATTGAAACATATTTTTGCTTTTATAAATTTTTGATTTTCAGTTCAGATAGAATATCATGAAAGAAGTTCACACACCAATTTTTATGACAATGTTAAATAGCGGTCAAGATATGGCCAGTTGAATATAATATAATTTGCCTTAACAAATCACTGTATTTTCGGCTCCGTTCCTAAAGTTAAGAACGGACCCGAAAATACAGTGATTTGTTAAAGCAAATTATATAATTATTCTACTGGCCATATCTTGACCGCTATTTAACCGATTGTCATAAAAATTGGTGTGTGAACTTCTTTCATGATATTCTATCTGAACTGGAAATCAAAAATTTATAAAATCAAAATTAATTGTTTCGTGACGTCACACTTTAGTACTCTATACTACAATAAAGTCACGTGATTCATTATGTTTTCAATTTCTGCGCGCGGAACTGCGAGTTGATACCAGCGCCATTACATTCAGTTCTCACAATGCCGTGTACTTTTGCATCTCAAATTGAAATTCCATGCGAGGAAATTGAATACATAATGAATCATGTGACTTTATTGTAGTATTGTAGTCTTTTCATCTGGACAACCTTTTTGAGAATGACTGTATAATTTTCAAGATACCAGTAAGTTTGGCTGAGAAAATGAAAGTTTTAGTCTAATGCAAATCAAGATGATTTTGTATTAGAAATACAAGCTCCTCCACGATTGTGATTTCTATTGTGTTTATTTCCTCATGAATTATTAATGAATATGATAATTCTGTTTCAGGCCATCAAGAAGCTAAACGTGGATCTAAAGACCATTGATTGGCATGTAGATGCTAATACTATCACTAAACAGACTCTTGATCAAAGACTTGTTCAATACAGAAGTATGTTATAGTAGTGTGATAAATGTAGTGATAAAACCATTGATTGACATGTAGATGTTAATACTATCACTAAACAGACTCTTGATCAAAGACTTCTTCAATACAGAAGTATGTTCTAGTAGTGTGATAAATGTAGTGATAAAACCATTGATTGACATGTAGATGCTAATACTATCACTAAACAGACTCTTGATCAAAGACTTGTTCAGTACAGAAGTATGTTATAGTAGTGTGATAAATGTAGTGATAAAACCATTGATTGACATGTAGATGCTAATACTATCACTAAACAGACTCTTGATCAAAGACTTGTTCAATACAGAAGTATGTTATAGTAGTGTGATAAATGTAGTGATAAAACCATTGATTGACATGTAGATGCTAATACTATCACTAAACAGACTCTTGATCAAAGACTTGTTCAATACAGAAGTATGTTATAGTAGTGTGATAAATGTAGTGATAAAACCATTGATTGACATGTAGATGCTAATACTATCACTAAACAGACTCTTGATCAAAGACTTGTTCAATACAGAAGTATGTTATAGTAGTGTGATAAATGTAGTGATAAAACCATTGATTGACATGTAGATGCTAATACTATCACTAAACAGACTCTTGATCAAAGACTTGTTCAATACAGAAGTATGTTATAGTAGTGTGATAAATGTAGTGATAAAACCATTGATTGACATGTAGATGCTAATACTATCACTAAACAGACTCTTGATCAAAGACTTGTTCAATACAGAAGTATGTTCTAGTAGTGTGATAAATGTAGTGATAAAACCATTGATTGACATGTAGATGCTAATACTATCACTAAACAGACTCTTGATCAAAGACTTGTTCAATACAGAAGTATGTTATAGTAGTGTGATAAATGTAGTGATAAAACCATTGATTGGCATGTAGATGCTAATACTATCACTAAACAGACTCTTGATCAAAGACTTGTTCAATACAGAAGTATGTTCTAGTAGTGTGATAAATGTAGTGATAAAACCATTGATTGACATGTAGATGCTAATACTATCACTAAACAGACTCTTGATCAAAGACTTGTTCAATACAGAAGTATGTTATAGTAGTGTGATAAATGTAGTGATAAAACCATTGATTGACATGTAGATGCTAATACTATCACTAAACAGACTCTTGATCAAAGACTTGTTCAGTACAGAAGTATGTTATAGTAGTGTGATAAATGTAGTGATAAAACCATTGATTGACATGTAGATGCTAATACTATCACTAAACAGACTCTTGATCAAAGACTTGTTCAGTACAGAAGTATGTTATAGTAGTGTGATAAATGTAGTGATAAAACCATTGATTGACATGTAGATGCTAATACTATCACTAAACAGTCTCTTGATCAAAGACTTGTTCAATACAGAAGTATGTTATAGTAGTGTGATAAATGTAGTGATAAAACCATTGATTGACATGTAGATGCTAATACTATCACTAAACAGACTCTTGATCAAAGACTTCTTCAATACAGAAGTATGTTATAGTAGTGTGATAAATGTAGTGATAAAACCATTGATTGACATGTAGATGCTAATACTATCACTAAACAGACTCTTGATCAAAGACTTGTTCAATACAGAAGTATGTTATAGTAGTGTGATAAATGTAGTGATAAAACCATTGATTGACATGTAGATGCTAATACTATCACTAAACAGACTCTTGATCAAAGACTTGTTCAGTACAGAAGTATGTTATAGTAGTGTGATAAATGTAGTGATAAAACCATTGATTGACATGTAGATGCTAATACTATCACTAAACAGACTCTTGATCAAAGACTTGTTCAGTACAGAAGTATGTTATAGTAGTGTGATAAATGTAGTGATAAAACCATTGATTGACATGTAGATGCTAATACTATCACTAAACAGTCTCTTGATCAAAGACTTGTTCAATACAGAAGTATGTTATAGTAGTGTGATAAATGTAGTGATAAAACCATTGATTGACATGTAGATGCTAATACTATCACTAAACAGACTCTTGATCAAAGACTTGTTCAATACAGAAGTATGTTATAGTAGTGTGATAAATGTAGTGATAAAACCATTGATTGACATGTAGATGCTAATACTATCACTAAACAGACTCTTGATCAAAGACTTGTTCAATACAGAAGTATGTTATAGTAGTGTGATAAATGTAGTGATAAAACCATTGATTGACATGTAGATGCTAATACTATCACTAAACAGACTCTTGATCAAAGACTTGTTCAATACAGAAGTATGTTATAGTAGTGTGATAAATGTAGTGATAAAACCATTGATTGACATGTAGATGCTAATACTATCACTAAACAGACTCTTGATCAAAGACTTGTTCAATACAGAAGTATGTTATAGTAGTGTGATAAATGTAGTGATAAAACCATTGAT
Organism: Actinostola sp. cb2023; assembly: GCA_033675265.1. Taxonomy (NCBI): domain Eukaryota; kingdom Metazoa; phylum Cnidaria; class Anthozoa; order Actiniaria; family Actinostolidae; genus Actinostola; species Actinostola sp. cb2023. The sequence goes on along the minus strand of JAUJYZ010000343.1, from coordinate 143,212 downwards.
TGACATGTAGATGCTAATACTATCACTAAACAGACTCTTGATCAAAGACTTGTTCAATACAGAAGTATGTTATAGTAGTGTGATAAAATAATGTAGTGATAAAACCATTGATTGACATGTAGATGCTAATACTATCACTAAACAGACTCTTGATCAAAGACTTGTTCAGTACAGAAGTATGTTATAGTAGTGTGATAAATGTAGTGATAAAACCATTGATTGACATGTAGATGCTAATACTATCACTAAACAGTCTCTTGATCAAAGACTTGTTCAATACAGAAGTATGTTATAGTAGTGTGATAAATGTAGTGATAAAAACCATTGATTGACATGTAGATGCTAATACTATCACTAAACAGACTCTTGATCAAAGACTTGTTCAATACAGAAGTATGTTATAGTAGTGTGATAAATGTAGTGATAAAACCATTGATTGACATGTAGATGCTAATACTATCACTAAACAGACTCTTGATCAAAGACTTGTTCAATACAGAAGTATGTTATAGTAGTGTGATAAATGTAGTGATAAAACCATTGATTGACATGTAGATGCTAATACTATCACTATAAAACCGACTCTTGATCAAAGACTTCTTCAATACAGAAGTACAGTCGAACCTCTAATAAGCGGCCATAATCGGCCAGTGGTGAATGTTCGAAAGAGTGCTTTAGCATTCGCATTGTACATGTACACGTCCTCTATAAGCTTCTATATATAAGCAGACAACCTCTATTTAGTGACCACCTGCCAATTCTCCAGGGGTGGCTGCTTAATAGAGGTTCAACTGTATGTTATATATGTATATGGCATAGTGTTGATCAAAGAAAATAATAGCGCTACTTGTTTGTAGGTTCATTGCATAAAGGATGGGCTGAAGACCTGATGCTTGACAAGGTAATCCACTCATCAACAACCTTGTTAGTTCAATGTAGCTCAGTGCAGCTTTAAATACCCGTAAAACGGAGCACTGATGGAGGGAGGGGTATATGGGGGTATATGGGCGCACCTTCGAGCTCTTTATGCATGAGCTCGGGAGATCGGGCAACCACTCCCCGCATTATCGAAGTAAAATATATACCTTTACCTGACAATTCAAGGGTTTCCTGCAAAAACAATGTACCAAGTGGTCTCTGATCAAATTCTAAATTCTCCTCAAGATTCTTGGTATTTCAAAGGAGAACTTGGGTTTTGATCACAATTCACTAACTCCGTTCTTGCAGGGCCCCTTCAATTATGGTGGCTATAGTGTTTATTTAGAGGTGAACCAATCATTATTTTGAAATTCACACAAACTCAACAAAATGTTTTTGACAGTTTTAGTTGTACATCCATCCATGTTGCAGGAAAAGTTAGATTGCAAGTAGAAAATCAGATTGTGGTGCCACATACATACCGTATTAGGACTGGAATTACCAAGACTTTTATAAGAACAAGGATTTCGATCCAGATTGCCCACATGTAATGTGGGCATAGTATCGCAATATAATGTAATTTTTCCAGCAAACTTCTTTTTTCTTCTTTGTATAAATGGATGACTGTAAGTATTTTTTGGGTGGACTAGCACGTATGGTTCTCACGTTCCTTTCTAGTCCTTCCCCACTGCATCATTTCTAGTCTTGTCTGTTGTTATCAATTATACTAGTTTTTTAATAATTTGTATTGTTATTCATTACGTTTGTACATGCAGTGAAAATAGATTAAATAAAAAATACAATCAAATCAGCTCTTAATTACAATATGTTTTATGAATTTCTAAATACAAGGTGTATGCAGAGAAAGACGTTCAAATTCTTGATGACATTGCATTGCTGCAAAGAGAAGCACAAACGAGAGAAGAGAGGTAACTTAAACTGTCTTAGAGTAAACCATTAGCATTAGATAGATGACCACGTTGGGCATAAATGACCCCTAAATCGGCAATGACAAACGTGACTCTTTTACATTAACCTTCGTATTTTCAACAATTTCACATGTTGATGATGATGATGATGAAGACTTTATTTCAAGAGGGTAACACATAAAAGTGAAATACACTTATAAACTTGTGGCCCTCACTAAACTTAATAAATAACAATATAATATAAATATCTTAAAAACCTACACTACAATTACACTACACTACAAATAGATTTAGATTTAGATTTAGATTTAGATTTCAGATTTCAATTTGGATGAAATTTTTGGAGGTTGATTACTACAATGTAACATTTTATTTTGGTATGCTAAAAGTTACCACTGACGTAATTGTGACGACATCACAAATTGTTACGTTTCTCGGGAAATTTGAGATTAATAATAATTAATAACAATTAACAGAAGATATGATTCAGCAGTAGGACTTAAGGTGACTCGATTGGGTTTTTCCGTAGCGATACCTCTTGCGTTTGAAACACAATTGTGCATTTGTGAACGATCTAATGGTAAATTGAGTATTACAACCTTGTTACAGAAAGATCAAAGTTTCTGATGAAGTATGTTTTATGGAGATCGGCGCTACTATGGCAACGCTGAGAGAGAATTCCTCATTTTACATATTCTCGATTTCTATAGATTCTAGGGTTATTTTGGGGAAATGCTCTTGTGATCTTATAGTGGGCATAATTGTCTCTAGTTTTAGTGAATGTAATCAAATTCTGTGAGAGCGTTTTTGAGATATCTTCGATTGAAGTTTTTGAGTAAATAATTCAAGCGTAATTAAAGCAATTAAATCAATCACCTGAAATCCAAGTAAATATAGCGTATCAAAACTTAGTGATAAAACCATTGATTGACATGTAGATGCTTACTATCACTAAACAGACTCTTGTTCAAAGACTATTGAACTACTTTTCTGCAAAAGCTGAGAGAAATCGCTTGGAATGAAAATCGAAAAACATGTGAGCTCAAGTCCTACACGATGAGATGTCTACTTGATCAAAGACTGTTGTCCACAATTCGTTCTATTTTTACTAAAATAATCATAATTAAAAATGCCGTCGATAAACTTTGTGTAAAATTGATTATGCTTAAATTTAGATTGTATCTGTTGTTGGTGTAAAATCAAGCTCATTGAAACATTTTAAAGCCGCCAAATATGAGCTTCAAATCAGAACATTTTTAAACCAGTTTCAGTAGTTGTAAGTTGTTGCTTCATTATGCAGCTCTTTTGTTCTAGTTTTGCACCTTCTCTTGTGCATCCACCTTCCGAACGCTCTTGATCAAAATATACTAATCTGCAGTATGTTATAGTAACAATAGACAAAAATATAAAACGATGTAATATCATGTAGATGCTAATACTATAACTTTACGATAAAAGGCCAATGTTTTCTTAGAATAAAAACGTGTCCTAGCAGATTAGCATATTTCGGAAAAGCGTTCGGAAGGTGGAATGCATAGAGAAGGTATTTAGAGAATATATTTACTTGGATTTCAGTTGATTGATTTAATTGCTTTATTTACGCTTGAATTATTTACTCAGAAACTTCAATCGAAGATATCTCAAAAACGCTCTCACAGAATTTGCTTGTATTCACTAGAACTAGAGACAATTATGCCCACTATAAAATCACAAGAGTCTTACAAATATGCGAGGCAGCGAGGCATGCGAGGCACTCTGCGAGGCATGCGAGGCATGCGAGGCATAAGTGCGAGCCATGCAAAAATACGAACAAATGAAATTATACTTATGAACCTCCACCTTCCATTCGTGAGGGAGCTGTGAAGAACGAAGAGATCAGCAACGATATGGTCGCTACGTAGCGGGAACTGCGCGAAACAGAGACAAGAAAATCATTACAAAATTAACCTGGATTTTCAGTTGAAAGCAACGACTACGAAGCTTACCCAAAAACTGAGACTGCATGGTGTAGAAAAGTGCAGATAAATTGTTGTAACAAATATTAATACTTCGAAGTATTCTTTGAGTACTAGGCTAAAGAGACGGGCCGAAGCTACAAGACATATACAGTACACACATGAAGTTTTATAAAATCAACATCCTGTGGGACACAAATCAAGCTCAAATTGTGCTAAGTTAGTAAATTATTATTATCAAAACATCGAATTCAAGAATTTTAAGCAGTAATTTGGAATGATGTGATTCATTTGTTTACTCGGGTCGACTCGACGGATATGCCGATCGATTCACAAGTTCTTTGCCGGAAGTGGTTTTAGCTCACATTATTCTGCAATTAAGCAAAAAAAGTACTTTGTGATATTCAGTCCTCACAGAGTTTTTATTTGGCAAACGGCGAACGTAAGTACCATAGATAATTGAAGGATATCCTGTTCTCGTAAACGAAATTATGAACAAGAGAATTACCACAGGATTAAAGCAGATTGTTTTTCTGAATGAGAGTCAATGTACGCACTGCCCGATAACTCGTGGAAGGACGTTCCTGGGTAGATGTATAGTATTTCACCATTGATCGCAAATTTGCATAAACCATTGAAATGCTAGCCTGCTAGCGGCTCTCCAGTGAAAAAAATATATAGAATCACTATGAATCGCACGATAATGACTGTGAAATTGCACATTATTCGGTAGTCTAAAAAAAAACTATTTTTGAATTAATTGTTACCTTCGAATTATTTCGTCTCTGATGTTGGATATGGCCCGTTGAACAAGGCACAGATAAGTAATGAGTAGACATGCATTCACTTTTTTTAAAAATTTGTCTTTTTAATAATAGAGTTTGTATCCTCGACCCTTGACATGGTACAAAAGAAAACAATAATAATAAATAATATGGTACTTATAATTTCTATTATGCAAGGCATGCCTCGCTTCAAATTCTTGCATGGCTCGCATGCCTGCAAAGTGCCTCGCATGGCTCGCATGCCTCGCTGTGTGCTTAGAATAACCCATGCCTAGCATGGCTAGCACTAGTATGACCCAAATCACAATAGCATTTCCCCCAAATAATCCTAGAATCGGAAATGAGAAAAAATAAAACGTGACTTCTCTCTCAACGTTGCCATTTTAACGCCAATCTCCATAAAAATACTTCATTAGAAAGTTGATCTTTCTGTAACAAGGTTGTAATATGCTCAATTTACCATTAGATCATTCACAAATGCACAAATTGTGTTTCAAACGCAAGATTATTAATACGGAAAAAAATTAAAGAAGAGTCAGCCTTAAATAGACCTTATGCATAAGTGACGTAATATAACTACCAGAATGCTTTGCGCATCTTCTTTTGTGAGATAATTAGTACCCTTTGTCTTAGTGAATTGTGAACTGTTTATTAAACATTACTTGGCAGCTAAAACTGAATGACGTAATTTACAATAATTGAATGAAATTACCTCACGAGTGAATAAAAATCGAGAAAAAAAAGACAATTCGCAAAGCATTCTGGTAGTTGTAGTCACATTATGTCATTATGCATAAGGTCTACTACAGCAGTACATGTAGCTATTTATAGTAATCAATAGTTTTAGTTTTAATTAAAATTGTTTTATGTAGTGTTTACAACATGAGTGGCTGTGTTGTATAATAATAATAATTATGTATAAGATATACAATCACGAGCCGAAGTCAAGTGATTGTATCATATACAACACAGACACAAATGTTGTAAACTACTAATATGAAACGTCTAGGTGCTTAACCTCATTTTACGGTAAAATTTCCAAGATTTGACTAAGTTTGGTTGAGAAAATCCAACTTAAAGTGTATGTAAAAATGAGGATGAAATCAGTGGATAGCAATTTTGGTGCGTTTTGATTGGCTCCCGTAACTCTGAATATCCTTGGCTGTTTTGGGATGAGATTCAAAATGGCATCTCGTTTCGCGACAGTCTCCGAATTTATTTGTTTAATAAAGCACCATTTTTTATCCAACTGATTTGGTAAATACTAAAACAATTACCCCCACAGTGTCGGTGAGTAGTGGTGAATATTTATCTTGCCGCTTGAGCGCTCACGGCTTGGTAAATATCCACCACTACTCACCTCCACTTTGGGGAATAATTGTTCAATATTAGTTTTTTATTATTACTTCATTGTAAGCTAGAATATTTGACACAGAAATAAAGTTATTATTATGATTATGATTTTGTATGAGATATATACAATCTTCTTCACGGTTATGATTTCTATTGTGATTTCCTCATGAATTATTAATGAGTTTGATAAGATGTTTGATAAGATGTTTGATAAGATGTTTGATAAGATGATATTGTAACTTTATAGAATTGATGGGATTCACACACAACTGGAGGAGCAGCTAGTTGTATTATCTCACTTCTTGGATGGAATATCTAACTTACGACCAAAAGGTAGATGAAGTAGTATTTTAGAATCACAGTTTTCAATGTCAGATCTGACTGGTCAAGAAGCTCTGGTAATTGGCTGCAGTACATCGTAGTCACAATAGACCTTTTTACAGATACGGTGGCCATATTGAATTATGGGATGCCCAGGGTGCAAGGTTGTAACCATTTGGCCATGAAAAACCATGAAAACCTAATTTAAAGCAGTGAATTTGTACAAAATTATACAACAATACACAACACATGTAGATAGTAAGCCATACAACACTAATGGTTAGAGTGACAGACAAATAATATATTGACGCGACTCTGATCCACACTACAGTTTTTGGGTCATTTGCACCCTGAGCATCCCAGAATGTATTAGCCAAAACAATAGAATCCAAAATGGCCGCCGTATCGGTAAAAAGGTCTATTGGCCCATTTGCTCTGCTATCATTTAAACAAGTTAAGGAATTAAAACAATAGGCATTTCCCAAGATACAGTTGAGTGAATCATGTACTGGCCAAAGCCTCGGTTTCATTACAGTACATGGAGCTGTTTTTCTAAATGGTGTTATCATGTAAATTATATATTGTTTAATTAGCAACTTTAGGTGCTTCATTGTCAAATTGCCCAATAAAAGCCATCTTATCATTAATACCAAATCTCAGTACACGATGGTATGCAATGAAACCAAGGCTTTGGCCAGTACAGGATTCACTCAACTGTATCTTGGGAAAGGACTATTTAATAGTTCCCTTCACAGTTCACTACGCCATCTTGAAAGGTAGCTGTGCCTTTACATCGAAGCGAGACCAATGGTAGGCTCAGTATCCAGCCGCAGGGGGAGAGTATCGCGGGTGCACGAAACCCCAGCGGGTGGATACTGAACCTAGACCAACGGTGGCCTTGCAATGATAGAGACCTTTTTTAACACCTTGGACAATTATTCACATGTCTCTATCATTGCAAGGTCACCATTGGTCTCACTTCAATGCAAAGGCACGGCTACCTTTCAAGATGGCGCAGGGAACAGTGAAGGGGACTATTATGTATTATGTGAGTGATAATGTTAGATAATCAATGAGGTGGCTTTGTTGTACTTTGTAACTGTATCTTTGTAATGCCAACAGATTCAGTGCAGTCAGAGAGAAAAGAAAACAGATCAGGTAGGTACATTAATTGTATTAGTTGGATGAAAATGCTTGATGCTAATCTCAGCAATCAAATCAACTTACATGTACTTATTGTATATATAGAAATCAACTGCTTTGGTGCAAAAAAAAATAAAAATAATAATACATTATTATATAGACAACCACTAGATATGAGCAAGCGCGCTATCAGCTCTAATAATATACATGAAAAAAATACTTGATTGTGATTGGCTTAGAGCAGTGCAGTTTGTAATCATACGATTTCTCGTTCAATTTGGAATAATTTGCACTCATGTGTTTTTCAAAGAGCTCAAATTGCACTTGACCTATGGGCTCGTGGAATTTTGATACTCTTTGAAAAACACCCTCGTGTAAATTATTTCCAAATTGAACTCGAAACCATATGATTACCTCTACATATACCACGAGTAGAGAAAATTGGAGATTTTCAACAATGGCAAAACGGTTTTGCTGAACTAAAAATAAAAACAAATGTTATATTTCTCACAACCAGTGGTTGTCTATATAATAAAACAATTATTCCACTCAATCTCGTCATACATGGCTGATAGCCAACTTTTGGGCCATTTTATTCTCTAATCCAGGTAAAATGAACGCATAAAAATCATTAATCCAGGTTATAGCCTAAAAAACATTTATTAATGTTTAATAATTTGCATAATGTGGTATCGGCATTTCAGTAAAACTCAGCATGAACAATAATAATGGTGTCAGTCAGACGTAAAGGTGTTAGAGTGTTAGTCTGGCAAAATATCCTGACGAATGCATCGTATCAGATCGTCAATAAAAATTCGTAAATCCAGTTTTTTTTATTTGGGAAATTCGTAAATCCAGGTTTTCGAGTGACAAATTCCAAAAACAGGGTCCAGGTCTGAACATCTCGCCGCACATACCTAACCATTTTTTAACCAAGTACCCCCCCGCCCCAGATGTACATTAACTGTTGTATCATTTTAGTCTACAATATCTAATTAAATTTGTACTTAATTCTTTTTTCTTCAAGAAAATGATAAACAATCTGAAGCATCACTAACTGTGCAGAAGCAAAGTCCATCAAAATAGAAGTGTAGCATTTCATTTTGTAAATAACGTGAAACAAAAAACTCAGAGAATTAAAAGTATTTTCATGTTTGTTTATTGTAGTAATTGTTTAGGGCTCCTGAAGCGCAAATGTATGACCACCTATAATGTATTCGCATAGTTTCACCTCGGCCATTATCCAATCAGCTTTGCAGGATTGTCTTATCTTATCTCTGATCTAATGGCTAATTGGAGGATGGTGCTGAATCAACCATGGCTCAACCTAACAAGCCCTGATATATTGATCGGATCAAAACAAAATTGCCTGATTATATAATAGCATCAGTTAGATTACTCTAATCATTTGCTGGTACCATTGATACACCTGGGTGGGGTGAGGTCATGTGAATATAAAGTGTCTTGCCCAAGGACACAATAATACTAGTCCTACCACTGGTCCTATACATCTACCCTTACTATGGCATGGCAATAGTAAATACGGTAGTGTATGGATGTTTTGAGTAGAGTTGTTTTCGTATGAGTGGGAAGTAGTTATGGTCCCAGGGGGGGTACTCAGGGTTATCAGTGACGGGGAGGTGCGAAGACCTTTTTTGGGTTTGAAATTCGCAGCTTGGGACTTTTTTGGGGTTAGCAATTTTCTGGTGGACTTTTTTTGATATAAAGATTTTGGCAAGGACTTTTTTGGGGGTTGATAGAAATGATATCCTACCGTTCTTGATTTTATGCGGAGTATGAAAAGATGGACTTTTGGGGGATTACGTTGTAGGCCGTTTTTGCATAATGGACTTTTTTGGGGTTAAAAAGTTTGGCCTCATTCGCACCTCCCCGTCACTGATACCCCTGAGTACCCCCCCCCCCCTGTTACGGTATGGTTTGTGGCATGTGGTGACGTTAAAGTGCTATGCGGTGACAGTATCCAAGCATTCTGATTGGTTGAGCAAATGATTTTGCACGCTGATTGGTTGAATAGAATGTCTTCAATTCCGTACCGGTAACTCCGTGCCATAGGTTTCACACTCATACGAAAACGACTCTATTGATCAAGGTAAGTACTGTTATTATACATTGTACTCAGTATCTATATTCTCATTGGTGGAGAGCCTACAAATAATTCTAACTATCAGTGCACGCCAGTGACATTTCAGCAGTCTGGTGGTTATCTGTAGGCAGTTATCTGCAAAAACGAGCCTGCGAAGGTCAGCGGATTGGTTGTTATCTGTAGGTTACTAAGAAAACAGTTGTGAAACTTACTTTTCTAAAATAAATAGAGGTTATTAGTCGGCTAAGCATCTAATACGGCTGTGTATTTTTACGAGTCATTTGGTATTCAAGGCGAGCCAAAATACACGAAAGAGTAAAAATTCACAGCCATATTAGATGCTTAGCTGACTAATAAATTATATATTTTGTCAAAGAAACTAGCTATCTGGTGAAAGAAAAACAACAAATAACAGTGAACTTGATTGATTGGAAAGCCAGTTTGAAGTAACTACACAAAATACAGTCCCATATTTCGTGCGTTCTTTGACAAAAAATATAATAAAGCATATTATGAAGCTTATATCTTTGTATTATGAGTCGGACAATGTATTATAAAACAATTATTGTTGAATTCGATTTTGATCAATGTCTCATCAAATGTGCCTATGGCTTCGGCCAATAACACTTACCTCTACATTGATAATTCCGGATATCATCAAAACCTCACCCAATAATAATGTCTTCATGTTATGATTCTGTCTTTGGAATTTGGAATTTCTGAATTTTTTTTTCAACCTAAATACAGCAAATTAAAGTTTTCTCTAGCTTCCTATAGATATTTCGTATTTCTAAGTAATATTTGTCTCAAAGTTTAAGCTTTGAAAATTTTCGATTTTCTTGATGTTATGATTCTGTCTTCGGAATTTGGAATTTCGGAATTTTTTTTTTCAACCTAAATACAGCAAATTAAAGTTTTCTCTAGCTTCCTATAGATATTTCGTATTTCTAAGTAATATTTGTCTCAAAGTTTAAGCTTTGAAAATTTTCGATTTTCTTGATGTTATGATTCTGTCTCGGAATTTGGAATTTCGGAATTTTTTTTTCCAACCTAAATACAGCAAATTAAAGTTTTGATAAATTTTCGTATTTCTAAGTAATATTTGTCTCAAAGTTTTTAAACTTAAAAGCTTGGAAAATTTTCGATTTTCAATAAATAATTGTTTATTATCAGCAATCAACAAGAATTAGTTTTAAAATTTTATTTTTCAGTGAAAATATTTTTTTGGGGTACACGTAATAATTGTAATGTTAGTATTGAATATGAATTGAGTTAGGCAAACTTAATTACATAGTAACAGTTAAATATTGACCAGTAATATTAGAAAAACAAAGACCCATACAGTGTACAATGTAGTGACTATATGACACATCAGTAAAATAGAGACAGTTATTTTCACTTTATGTTTACCCCTAAATGTAGCTACATGTATAAGAGCTGGTTTCACTGACTAGTAAGAGACAGAATATTCCTTTTCTTGTACATGTAGTTATCAGGGGCGGATCCAAGGGGGGGAGGCATGGGGGGCCAGTGCCCCCCCCTCGAGTTGGGCCCGATACATATTTGACCCCGTTTCCCCACCATTTGATGCCCAGAATGGATGAAAATTGCATTTTCGAGCTTCTAGATTTCAAAATTTTCTGGGGGGCATGCTCCCACACCCCCTAGCAGAAGGGGGGCCTGATGGCCCCTTAGTGGTGCACCCCCCTTTCAAAATCTCTAGATCCGCCCCTGGTTATACTAATTTGAATTCTGTTGAGTTGATTAATTACGATTTAGCTCACTTCTTGCTAGTGAAACACAGTATGCATTGTAATGTAGTTGCTAGATTTATATTGTACACCATTTGTAAAGCATGTTATATCAATATAATTATTATTGGATCCATTGCATTAGAAAATGCCCTTTTCTGCTTGTATAGATTAAATGATCATAGCAATTGGTCACCTAGTTTTATAACATTCTTGTTTGCACAGTGTTACAGCCTATGATATGTCTAAGTCAAGTCTGGTTCTTCATTCATGCTTTTCTTTATCCTCAGTAGCATAGTAGTCAACCACTGGTCCAGCCTAGATATGCTATCATACTCCTGTACCTACAATAACAATCTTAGTATTAGTGACATCACAGGGGCGTAGGCAGGGGGAGGTCACAGGGTGCCTGTGACCCCCCTTCCTCTGGGTCTACTCTTTAAATTTATATGTTTGAGGAGGGGAGTGGGGTAAATTTGGTGGTGAATGATGGAGCGTGACCCTCCCAAATGGAAAATCCTGGCTATGCCCCTGCATCATAATGGCAATGCCGACAGTTTCCTGAATATTGTTGTTATTTATTGAGGGTAAGGCCTAGACATTGTATTGTATTGTGTTGTATTGCCTCAGGGGGCCCACTGAGTGAGGGGTCATAGCAAAGCGAAAAAGATACCCAAATTAAATTATTTATTTTTGTTGTTAAAATATTGTTGATTGTTGCATATCAATAATTTACTTTCACACTGGTTCTTCCTTACTCCACTCATGTACTTACTGCCTCAGTGAAGGCCTCAACATTCTGTTCCTCTTGAGCCTCAAGTAAACTCTGTGGGCAGAAAAGTCAGTGATCAGTTTCTTTGTGTGGCCAGGTTTGTTTACTTGATATTCAATATTGGACAGTTAACTGTCAATAGACCTTTCTGTTTGCCTCTACATGAATGGTGTTCCATTTCAAACCATGTGAGTACAATTTTATTTAAAATTACACTTGAACCTCCCATAGGCGACCACCCTCCGTGCAAGAAAAAGTGGTCACCTATGGGAGGTGGTCTCTCATGGGAAGTACTCCATGGGAAGCCTAAATTTAAGTAATGTTTTATCTCATATATTCTTTTAATATGGGGACACAAGAACATCGATAACTTGGTTAAGGTCTAAGCTGTCCCGATTTGGATACAGTTTAAAATGAGATTTTGCGTGATCTCCGAGGTAAAATTACAGAGAAATTCCCAGTTCGTACTCTCAAAAAGTGGTTCCGGTCTCCTACGAGAGGTGGACTCCTACGAGAGGTTACAAATATAGTGATTTGACTGAGAGACAAAATGGTACTTTGAGAAGCGGTCGCTCATGAGAGGTGGTCTCCTACGGGAGGTGGTCTCTCATGGAGGTTCAACTGTATATTTCTTGTCAAGGCATGAACAAATATATTGATATGGAAATACTTTGGACAGAGAATGCTAACCTAGCCTCCTTTGCAGACGTTGTGTAGCGCTTCCGGTTACCGTCATTCCTCCACTACGTCTGCTAAGACTCGAACAACATTCCTTTCTATGAATTTGACCAATCAGAGAAAGCCCCACAAAAGCTTGTGGGTACGACCTTGACCTTGGCCGTCTTTTCCGCGAACAAGATGGCAATGGCGATGGTAAAAACCGCCAAGCTACGCAGGCTAGCGATGGTGGACAGTGAGCATATGGATGAATGTTATAGAAAAGTAAGCCAAGTTCTTTGTATGAATAAGTCAGTCAATATTCATCAGAAAAAGCCCATAGATGCCATTGATAACTTTAGAAAAGAAAGACGTTTCTATAAATCTTCCCACTGGTTGACTGGTTCGGGAACATCGCTAGTAGTTTCAGGTCCCGTTTCAGGTTATACCTTTAATGTTTGATCTCGTATTAATATAACAATTAAAGTGAATCAAATCTAGTTTCAAGCGTTTATAGGTTTGCTGGCGGCGGCTTCGATTGTTGACGTGAATGTTATGGTTTTGACATGCAATTTGTCGACGTTTGACAGGTCTATTCTTAGCATTTTGGCATGGGAAACTACACGTTTAGAACTCATTTCATCTTTTATTAGTATTTTTACAGCCATCTTGAAACTTGAACCACTCTACTAAAAGCTGAAATAAAGTTCTAAGTTAGAAACGTGTAGTCGGCAAGGTCTCATTTAATCCATCAAGTCTTTCTAATATAGAGAATATCCAACAGACTTTTCTACCAAATATCCTTTAGGCTTGTACGGTTTTTCTTAGATTCCTCCTACTTGCATATATAGTGTCAAAATTTAAGACTTTCTTTGGCGTATTTTCTGTATTCACGCGACACATGTACAAACGTGGGAAAATGAAAAATTTACATATCACCTAGCAATTTGATTGGTTGATAGAAAACAATGTAGAAAGGAATGTTGTTCGAGTGTTAGCAGACGTTAATGGAGGAATGACGGGAACCGGAAGCGCTACACAACGTCTGCAAAGGAGGCTAATGCTAACCCACCAGGTTTGAAATGAGAAAACAGGGCGGCGGCTAAATGGGATGCCTCAAAACGACCTTTGAGTATCAAAAAATACAACAAATCTATTGTGTTACTGCATCGTTCTATTGTTTTATATTTAATGAGGTCCTTTTGAGGCATCCCATTTAGCCACTACTGGAAAACAGGTGAATGCAGAGATTTACATTTCTTTCATTTTAACTGTAAGGAGCTGGTTTATCATGTAATTTCAAAACTCATAGGACAAAAAAATGATTATCATAGCTGGAAAGAGCTCGTTGAAATTAGTAACAATGTGAAGTTTGGAAAAGATCGCTTCACAAATTGCGAAGATATGAATTTTCAAAAATCGAAATTTTGTATGAAAACCTTTGTTGCCTTCAAGCATAAATTTCCAAAGGTTTTCATATAAAATTTCGATTTTTGAAAATTCATATATCTTCGCAATTTATTTGTGAAGCGAACTTTTCCAAACTTCACATTTTTACTAATTTCAACGAGCTCTTTCCAGCTATGATAATCATTCTTTTGTTCTATGAGTTTTGAAATTACATGATAAACCTGATTATGATTATAAATATAAATGCTTTTTATTCCAATGTTTTACCTTGAGTAGTTTACATTCTCTGGTGTCTTGAAATGCAGCGTGCATATCACAGTATTTTTCTAGAGATCGCTGTGCCTCGAGAACATCAATGCACATGTGACATAACGCTGCCTTGAAGAAATACTCCTTTGCACTGTACTTTAGTATGGAGCTCTCTATAGCGTTTGCTGCAACCTAATTATCACATTATGCATTAAAAAACCTCATTTCTTTGTGCAACATGCTTGGTCTATTGCTGGTATGCATGTGACGTCATGGCAGCCATGTTGGTGCCTGATAACAAAGCATTTTTCATTAGCTTCTCTTGTTTGTTCCACCAACATGGTTGCTGTGTTTTTGTACTTTAAATTTTCAGACTGAATGCAATAATGGCATCCAATTTCAATTGCCATTGTTCTGATTTCAATTGTCATTGTTCTGATTTCAATTGCCATTGTTCTGATTTCAATTGCCATTGTTCTGATTTCAATTGCCATTGTTCTGATTTCAATTGCCATTGTTCTGATTTCAATTGCCATTCTGATTTCAATTGCCATTGTTCTGATTGAATTCCTGTCTTCTTACCTGTTCATATATTTCTATTGCTTTTATATAGTTTTCCATTTGAGCACTGTACATGGCCACTTTGAGAGCACACTTGTTGGCTGAGCTATTAATTGACATTATGTCAGTACAATCTATAGTACTACGGCATGCACTTGTTTTTACGGCATGCACTTGTTTTTACGGCATGCACTTATTGACTGAGTAGGAGGGCCGGATGGGGAAATAGTTGAGGTTATGGCTGTACGGAACGAGCGCAGCGAGACCCACACAATTGACCAAGAGCCAAATATTTTCCCGTCCGGCCCGACCTAACTCAGTCAATAAGCATTATGACCTAGTTTTTTGTTACAAAAAGGGATGAAAAATCCCTGTAAAACAATTAACAAATAGAACAGCTTCAACCGTGCTCCGTTCAGTAATAAAGCACGCAGGAAGTGTAGGGAGAAACATGAGCCATATTCTCCCTTCTTGAGTGCTCTCGGCACTTCCTAAGTGCTTTATTACTGAATGGAGCATGGTTGAAGCTGTTCTATTTGTTTTATTATATAGAAACAACGGGATTTTGATCAAATAATGGCAAGACATTTGAGGATTCTGTTGTGTTTTTGAATACAATTTTAGCGAGTGAAGTGCGCGCGCTACTGACGCCAGTTAGTTCATTCAGTTACGCCATCGAGCGCGCGCTGGGTTTGTTTTCTTCTGATCAGAATTTTGGTCTTTTCGAAAAATAGCATCATCAAACCGTGCTCCGTTCTCTGATAAAGCACAGTTTTCAGCCAATCAGAGCGCGTGGATTGACTTGACTATATAATAAATAAATATAGTGCACGGAAACAGATAACATTTTAGGTTGGTCCAGACAGCTTTTTCCGGACCAGCTTACGCCATTATGTCCGGACCCCATCACGTGACTTTTCCCAATGGTTTTATTAAGAGCGTGCAAGTTGGCAAATACGGGTCATATGATCATAGAATGTACAACATGAGCTACATAATCATGACATATCACCTGTTTGATTCTTCACCTCTGTAGTAATCAGCTGCTTGTTCATAATGATAGATGGACTAAAATACAGAATTAACAATAATTTATTGTCATTGAGTGTACAGTTTACGTACATGTACATGTAATGTCTCAGTATATATTTCTAATCTTGGGCTTCCTGTGTTGAGATGGGGTTCCTGTGGTGTCTTGATGCTAGTTAAAATCGAGATTTGTGTTCCTTTATTGAGATGATTTTCGGAGCACACAGTACTACATGTATATGACCAGCGGTAATAATAACAACATTACATGCTGCTCGAACCTACTCGAACGTTACATGTACGTTCTCCTTGGTTTCATTCTACTTACAATCAGGAAAGAATGCCAATAAATCTGTTAAAGAAATTGAAGGATTGACATGTTCATATAGCGACAGCACTAATATGGGCGAGATTGTCTACAAGGATGAAGACAGTTCGGTGGAAATCGTGCTAGAAAATAAACAACTGAATAGCTGGTCGTCAACACATCTATAATCTATATGTTCAAGGTATTTTTATTTAACGGTCAAGTAGAATCCGTCAATGTTCGATCTATGATGATGTCAAATGCTTTATTTTACCTCGCATCGACTGCAGATTCAAGCTGGACTATTAAAATACTAAGTCTGTGCATAAATCTTCTCCCTTATAATCTTTAGCTTTAAGTACGTACTAATATTCAAGACTGGCTTTTGATGTGTATCAAGCAAAATAAACTCAAATTTATCACTCAGAAAGCCACATGTGTCGCCAATTTGAAGCACAGGAAGCCCAAACATATAAGTGAACTTAGCTCGTGTCATTATTATTTGCCTGAAATGTAGAATGGATGTGCATCTATAGTTACACTTTAACCTGCAACTAATTCAACTCTTGAACACATTGATGCAGTTACTCTTCCATTTTGTAATCCCTTTTGACCCTCTACATACCTTATCCAAATCTACTAGACTACTCTCATAGATCTCTGCTACAGTTATGTGATTCTTGGCAGCCATGGTAAATCGGCCCTGATTTTAAAAAAAGATTAAAATAGTACCATGTGAAATGGAGTAACTAAAAACAAGGCATTGCTCTTAAAGTGTATATATGGCCCAATTTTTTTATTTTGGAAATCGATTCTTTATGAAGTAAATAATGGGGTGGTGTAGTAGTTTCTTGGTTTGGGATTCGCATTTGTGAGTTATAGAGGTTTGAAATCTCAATATGCTAATTTGGTGACGTCAATTCGGGAATTTGTCATAACTAAATTATATTTTTTCAAGTAGTGCTTTTTTTCTGAAATGGGAAAAAAAATTCATACAACTATTTCTATAAACTGTGGAAAGATATCGCAAGTTTAGAAATGTCAGTAATTTGCACAAAGGCATTTTTGTATAATAAATGATGACTGAATTTACGTCATCTGATTTGCATATTGAGATTTCAAACCTCTGTAACTCACACGTGTGAAGCCCAAACCAGGAAACTACTACACCACCCCATTATTTACTTCATAAAGAATCGATTTCCAAAATAAAATTTTCGGCCATATATACACTTTAATATTCTTTACCAAGTAACTGCATAAGTAAGTACATGTAATATGCACATCTCCAGGCAAGCAAATGTCAAAGGAAATCTGTATTATACTTAGCAGTGTTATTGTTGTCCACAGAACTGTCTTACCATGTCAGTGAATATGTCAATGGCACTCTCAAAACACTGAACAGCCTCTGAAATATCCAATGGCTTTGTATGAATACGATGATACAAAAGCACAAATCATCATTTACTGAATTAAAGTTGTACCCTGGTACCCCTGGTACCAGAGCTAATCTCTGTCAAACTCTCTCTCTACAGTGAATTGTAGAGTCATGAAGCAGCAAATGAGCTCCGTAGCAAAGAGGAAATGACACAGACTCTACAACAACAACAACAATAATTTCTCTGGTCGCATACACTACGATACTCACGTTCATGCAGACATGCAATTATGACAGATGTCAAACATGCCAAAGACAATCAGAGCAATTAGAAACATAACCATGCTTCTCTGATTGGTCGATTGTATTTTATGTTTGACTGCTGTCATAACTTGATGTCTGCATGAAAGTGAGATTTGTAGCATCGGTGGCCAGATTGACTCAGTAACCTTGTCATCCATTTGCAATCTAATCTATACATGTACCGTATTCACCGGCGTATAAGCCGCACTTTTTTCCCGAAAATCGCGATCCAAAGTTAGGGGGTGCGGCTTATCTGCGAGAACATCGGGAATTGGTACCAGAAATTTACATAAAATTAGCATAAAAGTATAAAAGAGTACGCACATCATTCATGTGTTTATTACTATTAGTTACTCCTAAAAGCATTGGCCATTGGTTAGACGTTAAACAGGCAAATTAACGGGTGCTAACACCTTTTCAGACAGTTTAACGGTTTGCTAAATTGTGCTAATGGTTTTACTACAACACCTCATGGTTTGCTAAAGTGTTTTTCATTGATGAGCGGGTTGGTTCACGTGCTAACACAACATGTGTCAATCAAGTGTCTCAAACATAACATTCTCACGTGCACGCTAACGAACCTTAGATTTTAGAACTGATAACTTGCTAATCTTCTCTGTATCGTTCCAATTTACATGTAATACGAACATATCCCGATAAATAACCGTAAGGAGTTCGGTTGTGCTCGTTGTATGATGTGAACTGCACGAGACTGAGCAGCTCGGAGCCCGTCGGCCCGAGCAATAATACTTCGGATTTAATTCGATACGCGCGCGGAAACTATTTGACCCGTTTGTGGCCAACGGGAAAAAAAAAAAAATGCCCATTTTATAACTCGGGCTTCCTCCAGAAGTGCCCGAGTAAAAAAATTTTTTTCCCAAATTTGCGTTGCCAAACTCAGGGTGCGGCTTATCTGCGAGTGCGGCTTATACGCCGGTGAATACGGTACATAAAACTAAAGTATCAAATATTTCCTAAATATTAAGTATTTTAGATAGTTTAGATAGCATTTAAACAGGGAAGAGCCATTTATCCACATGGATCTGTTTAATAAATCGTTATTATTATTTATATACACAGTAAGTATGGTTTTATATTTATAAGTATAATTATAGTGAATACATACCTTGATTATCAGACTTTTTATAACACGTTCCTGCATCCACATAGTGTTGAGCTGCTTCATGTTTACTTTGCAGATTGAAAAGTTGGATTTTTGCTGCTTCTACAAAAGCTGTTCCTGCAGCTATATCAACATAAAAGAGTCATGTCAATTGATAGCAACTTCATGTCTGAGATGTAATACAGTATGATGTACTGACTCTGCATGAAACCACACAATACAATACAATACAATATGTACAATACAACACAATACAACACAACACAATACAATACAATACAACACAATACAGTACAATACAATACAATACAATACAACACAACACAATACAATACAACACAACACAACACAATACAATACAATACAATACAATACAACACAATACAATACAACACAACACAATACAACACAACACAACACAACACAATACAATACAATACAATAACTTTATTTATCCACGACTAAAATTAAAGCTGAAAAGCTTGTGGGGTCGTGATTTTTTCCCATTCCAAATCTCTTTAGATTTCCAGTCTTTGTTCTTTGTTTGTAAACACAAATTTCTGGTATGAAAGGACGCCAGGGCCATACATAACCCAAAATTCAATGGGGCAGTATGTATATAACAGCAAAAAATAAATAAAAATAGTACGGTTCTCAGTACTTTTTGGTATCTTTTGTGCCTTTCTAGGGGGGGGGGGGGGGGGGGGGGGGGGGGGGGGGGGCAACCAGCCCCCTGTGCTGTGTACGGTGGTCCTGGACGCTGCCAATGCATGGGTACAACAATCTTTGTTAATTAATAGCATATGCATATTCATCTTCATGTTGTGACACAAAGATTAATTAGCATTGTGTTATCCCAGGCAGGTCTTCGTGTAGCTGCACAAAAGTCCTGGCTATTGTTCTATTGTCATTCTATGTATTGTTTTTACATTAAAAAAACAATAGCCAGGACAATTTGTGCAGCTACATGAAGACTTTACCATTATACCCCTGGGCTCCTTTTATACTGGAACTTCATGCTTAAATCATTGTATTTGTTCATGCGTTAATAAACATCAGGGCCGTAGCCGTCAGTTTTTTGAGTGGTCCGGTTTTCAAGATTTGTTTGTCATAAAAAATATCCAAATAATTAAAAATGTAAATAAATTGATTCGAAAAGTGGTCCGGTTTACCATACTGGCAGCTACGGCCCTGAACATGTAACAAGACATCATGCAAGCATCAAGAGTTCCAGAGTTTCGGTACGCACACAATGCAAGCCCAAGCTATGTTTTTGCTCACTTGGTGCTCACTTTTCCTTTGTAATAATCTCACAATGCATTGCGCGCGTACCAGAAGTCTGGAACTCTTGATGCTTGTATTATATCAGCATTCTCAAGGAAATAATCAACTAATAATCACACTTTATATTCATAGAGAAAAATAATGATTCACTTTCTACAAATCTGCTCTGAAGCATGACAATAAACTACACTTGTAAACGTATTCCTGATCATATTAATATTGTGTAAGAAAAAGGGACTCACCATTGATTTCATTAGGATGATGCTCGAATTATTATTATTACCCCTGCATGCAGTAGCAGATGGGGTTGTAATATACGTATTCCATATATGGTAAAATCATGCAAGTGAATAGCGGCCCCTAACAAGCGAATAGCGGCCCCAATTTGGCTGATATTTGCAATGCAAAATATTTTCAAAAGCTAGAAAAAATGCAGAGCTTGGCAGCGTAATCTCTCATGGTCAAGTGCGTTAAAGCGGAGGGTTAGGTTTAGGGTTAGGGATGGGGCAGACTATAAAGTGATTAATTTGATGATTCGAGTTTCAGATTTGATATACAGTTTTAAAAGGTTAAGAAGTTTTAATAATTGGATGAAAATAAAATTATAAGTCCAATCCTAGGAAATAAATAAATGGGTCCGCCATTCGCTTGTTTTAAAAATGCTTCTATACGCTCATACCATATATGGAATACGAATTACAACCCCAGCTCTGCAGTAGCCAGTACATGTAGGTCATACATAAGTACTTATTACATAAAAAAAATGTTATGTACATGTATAATGGCTGTGATCAACTAATGGTTTTATGGTTTTTGAAAGTAGAAAATAACATTGAATAACTAATGTAGCGCTATAGCTATTCGTTGCCTTTGGATAACAGCATCGACTTATCCAGTATATCGGAATGCCTTATTCACTTCTTGTAAGTACTATTATTATATATCTGTGACGTAATTTTACCAAATTTGGTCATTTTTGAGGGCCGATATGAGACGTTAATGCCCTGTAGAAATCCGTAATGCCCTGTTCACAACATAAAAAACTCAAAAAACTAAAAATACAATATTCTGATTAAATTACGTCACAGTTATATAATAAATCCCTCATTAGATGTTTTCTCGGGTATTACGGGCTGACATTTTACTCGTTGCTCGCATTTTTCCTCGTCCTGCGGGCTCGGAAAAATACATCGCAACTCGTAAAATATATACAGCTTATTAGATGTTTTCTCGGGTATTACGGGCTGATATTTTACGAGTTGCAAATGTATTTTTCCGAGCCCGCAGGGCGAGGAAAAATGCGAGCAACGAGTAAAATGTCAGCCAGTAATACCCGAGAAAACATCTAATGAGGGATTTATTATATAAATGTGACGTAATTTTATCATAATATTGTTTTTTGAGTTTTTTGAGTTGTGAACAGGGCATTACGGATTTCTACAGGGCATTAACGTGTCATATCGGCCCTCAAAAATGACCAAATTTGGTAAAATTACGTCACAGATATATAATAACAGCCCGTAATACCCGAGAAAACATCTAATAAGCTGTATTTATTATATTTTTTGTCAAAGAACGCACGAAATATGGGACCATATTTTGGGTAGTTACTTCAAACTGGCTTTCCAATCATTCATGCAGAATCGTGCGATGAAAATTAACCAATCAGCGTGCGAGAATTCTACATTGGCTCGCTCGTACAGATATTTCCAAGTAATTTGTTGTTTTTCTTTCACCAGAATAGCTATAGTTGCTTAGCCGACTAATAACCTCTATTTATTATGGATTAAGGCCTGGTCAAAATATTGAACATTTCATTTTCACCAACTAAGACTAAGAGTAAGAGTACACTTTTCCCTGTTGCTTTACATAACTTACCACTCCAGTTCTTGGCCAGTTTAAACATATTTGCCGCCCGTACGTACAGTTCCGCCGCATCTTCTACTTTCGACGCACCTCTAACGACGAGAAACATTTGAAACAGTCAAATAATAAGTTAGCTAC
This sequence comes from Actinostola sp. cb2023, assembly GCA_033675265.1. Lineage (NCBI taxonomy): Eukaryota > Metazoa > Cnidaria > Anthozoa > Actiniaria > Actinostolidae > Actinostola > Actinostola sp. cb2023. The sequence continues at coordinate 120,876 of JAUJYZ010000343.1, read as the reverse complement.
GAATTACTACATCACATAATCGGTACGTGGAACTGACTCGGTACTCACCCAAATAATCCTCCCAAAAAACCTTGTGAGGACTTTACTTTCTTCTCTGCTTCGGCGATTAGTGCAACAGCCTTATCTTCATTAGACATGACTGTTACTGTGCTGGTTTAAAGTTCGCTTTGTTCACCAGCTAACTTTTAAAATACATTCAAATACAAAGTCGAACTCAAGCAGGAAGCAGCCATTGACGTGACGTCATTTTATCCTACTATGAGCCCGCGATCAGTAAAACCAGTGAGCATGCACCAATTTTAGACACAGGGAGCCCAAGCTATGTCCTTTGTAATAATCTCACAATGCATTGCGCGCGTACCGGAAGTCTGGAACTCCACAGTCCCCGCTCGGCCGTTGCACTCTCTCGCATGGCCATTCTCGTACCCAGAGCCCGCTCGTCATTTGGTTTGTCGCTGGCTCTGGGAAACCCTGTTGCTCGGTCGTCAAATTTTGACGACCAAGTCGTCAGAGCGCATGCTCATACTAAAGACCGCTGAGAGCGGGTACTGTGGAAGAGTCTACTGGCTACGTAGTATTTACGTTGGTTTGAATATTCAAACTAACAAGTACACAAGTTTGTACATTTATCTTCGTGTAGCCGTTTAAAATCCCTTCGACGTTCATCACCGGTTCTTCTCTGGCTCTGTTGCGGTAAAGGCTGGACGATAAATACATGTTCTAATATAATCTTGCATGTGAACCTTCCTGTCTTCCTCTTTGTTATTGTTTCTCTTGAATTATAAAAATATTCCTTTGAATACTCAAAGCGAGTACGATCGATTGCGTCTGTAGCCGTTACTTTACTTTTATAATTTATGTATTGTTAGATCTCCCTTTACGAATTCAGATCAATTTATGTCTACACAGTCACTCTCATTTCCATAGCTTTATAATTCAATAACGGAATACCATTGTATGAAAATACAACCGTCGCTGTCATTCCTTTCGTTCGCCTTGCAAGTTTGAATCTTTGTTGATCTCATGAACCAATCAAATACGATCAGTCATTGTTGATTTCATCAGCCAATGAAATTCGCTAAAATTTCAGGGATTCCCAGAGCCAGCGACAAACCAAATGACGAGCGGGCTCTGGGTACGAGAATGTCGCATGGCCCTCTCGCATAGGGACTGTAATGGTACAATGGTAGCGTTATTCTGATTGGCTGGTAGATCTGATCTATTTATCAAGGTTCTTATTGGTTGATTAGGATGACCGCCAAGACGTCACGTACGGATTTATACACGGCGACTCGACGGCGATTTGGATGGAGAGCAAATTTATCGATCTAGCCGTCTTTGGGGATGATAGGTCTTCGGATGAATTTTCTACGGAGATAAAAGCATTTGAGTGAGCGACACTCGCCATGGAGCTTATTTCAATTTCCTGCCTTGTCATTTTTAACTCGTGGATTGCGTAGAGTTATTGGGATGAGATGGGGGAAAGTTAATATATGCACCAAATTGTAAACTCGTTCCCAGGGCTCTCTCATTTCATACAAAACGGCGGCCATTGCCATTGTACTTGGCATCGACAGTATTTTATCGGACTTTAGGCATTCAACCCTGGAAATACCCTGAGAACCATGCTACAACACATCGAGTGAAGGATTTATACACCGTAAGATATATAGCCGATTGTGCCGAGTCGGAAGAAAGCCAAGTTTACAAAGCATTCACTGATTCAGGGAGGATCGAGGATGGAATATTAACCTATGGTCTACTCAGTGTCACTGACTTGAATCACATGGCAGTTTCCTTTGTCGTCTTCGAAGGAGAAAGAGAAGATAAATGTTGGAGTTCAGTTTATTAGTGGGACAAACTTAAAGCCGTTTTTGGACGCCTTCACTGAAGCGAATTAAGCTTTTAATAAGTAAACTTAAGTTATCGGGTATAAAGTGTTTCATATCATTGTTTCACTCTCTGCATGTACTATTAAAGCTAAATATGTAGTAGTAGTAGTAGTTTATTATGCGTCATTATACGATTTATTGGTATATTTTCGTTCGTTTGGTATTCCTTTGTAAAAGCTATTACCCGTGTAAACATGGTGAACAACTCGATCGCCTTAAGGTATCAGGATATGTTTTTTTAGCAAAAATTTCCAAAATCGGATTTTTAAAGATTTTGAATAAGCTTTCCTTTTTGTATGACTTTCTTTAAAAGAAATTACAAATTTTAACGAATCAAGCAGAGAAAATGAAGATAACCAAAATCGTGACTAATTTGCTACAGGAAACGATATGTCAACAGTAATTGGTTGGATTGTGACGTCATTCGAAGCGCATCAGTACGTGACACTCATAACCACGCGGCGAACGATACAACAACTATACAGAATAATTTTTTTAAACAACGATACACTTTTGAACTTTTTACATGTAAAAGCAAATACACATCCTCAAGAAAACGTAAATCTTTATATTCTCATCCAAGAAGAAGATCGTCGACTTCGTCTTCAAAGAAACCGTTCCCAAACAGTGCAGAAAACCATACAAATACATACACACTAAAACATGCCCCGGCACCCGCAATACTCGAACAAGCCAGAGCACAATAAATTTACTTCGATATTTTGTCATTTGCATATGACCTGTCGACCTTTGTTGAATACTGACCAGATATATTGACAAGTGGTTGACAGATTCAATTACGCTAGGTGTTGGATAAACATGGTGTGGCTTGATCTTCCAAAACAGTAATTGCGTCTTTTCTCGAAACTATTTCAGCGCTAAATGCACGTCTTTCGGAGGCTTAATGTCGCTAGGGTTTCGATGGATTTCGCTGAAAATTTGCAAGGTGGCTCAGCAATAGTTGATCTAAAAAACGGTGTCTCCGATTTTTTCATGTTATTTTCGTTCAAACGTTATGGCCCTATTTGTTGACAACATAGCTCTAAAATCAAGTGTTTAACTTTGGCGTAGGATTGCGGTTGATCTAAAACAGATATAGGAAAATTGAGACACCGTTTTGAAGTTCATTATCTCGAGAGTCTGTTAGTGTGTTTTTTCACAAGCATAACTTAAATTCCATGTGCAATCGAACTTTTAGAACGCACTACGGTCGAATTTCACGTATACTCGCCTAACAATTTCTATAATGCAAAATCTAAAAATATGAAAGTATACTAAAAAACTACATTTATTCAGCTTTCAGAAAATGTATACTTTTTTGGTAAAATATTGTAAAGCGTGCGTGTTGCCGAAGTCCGAAGACATAGGGGTCCAAAACGTATCCTGATACCTTAAAACACTTTATTTCGAAGTCTAGATGAAAAATAGACACAACACAGATGTTAATCAAGCATTGAACTTTACTTCTTGAATACATTTTACTTAATGTTCAAATACGTTTTCTCTCTAAGAACGAAATGTAAAACATACGGCACATTGATCACGAAAGATAACAAATATATATGACATGTGCTGGTTCCATGCTCAAACATGCCCTAACGTATTCTTCAAGGCGTTCCTCGTCACTCACATACGGGAATCCACGAGTTCACCAAATGGTGCCTTTGATTCTCAAGCGAAAGCATGGGGTCTTGTACCAACCTCGTCCCCAGGGCCCTCTCTTCTCGCTTTCAAAATGGCGGTCGCTCGAGAGACCCTAGACTCTTCCACAGTCCCCGCTCGGCCGTTGCACTCTCTCGCATAGGGACTGTAATGGTACAATGGTAGCGTTATTCTGATTGGCTGGTAGATCTGATCTACTTATCAAGGTTCTTATTGGTTGATTAGGACGACCGTTGGTTTCAGTACCGCCAAGACGTCACGTACGGATTTATACACGGCGACTCGACGGCGATTTGGGTAGAATTATGTTGGATTATCGCGAATTTCTCGCTTGCATCGAGACAAATTACTGGTATGGATGGAGAGCAAATTTATCGATCTAGCCGTCTTTGGGGATGATAGGTCTTCGGATGAATTTTCTACGGAGATAAAAGCATTTGAGTGAGCGACACTCGCCATGGAGCTTATTTTAATTTCCTGCCTTGTCATTTTTCTTACGGGGACGGGTCAGATGGCTAAAAATTCCACTAAATGACTCGTAAAAAGACCACAAAATAAGTGTAAATAAAGGTGACTTTATTTATTTATATATTTGTTATATTTTAGTTACTTATTTTATCAGTTGTTGGTTCGTGTTGATGTCTCATACCGTAATAAACGCATGTCTGTTTTGGGCTGCCTGTGGAAACCTCAACCGTGTTGATCGTCGTTGGGATCCCTGTTTTTCGTTTCGCAAGGCATCATGGGTCCAAGATTCTTGGACCCAGAATCCCTTTCGGCATTGTACCATTACAGTCCCTATGCGAGAGAGTGCAACGGCCGAGCGGGGACTGTGGAAGAGTCTAGAGAGACCCTGGTGTAGGCTGAACTAAAACGCATTTTGATTGGATAACACAACAAGCCTTCTAATTGGTCCATATCGAAGGTTGCTAAATATAGCATAAATTAAAATTCGAATCGCATCGAGTGAATTTATAGTTTCAACGGATAGTTCTTTTCTGGTCCTAAATGTATCGAATTAGGAAGATCGAAGCCGCTGCAAGTGATGTGTGAGTGTTATCGAAGCATTGAAATGTCTTTAGGAATATTAAAAAGTCCACCGATCGAGATCGTTTACCGTAAAGCAAGGTATCAGACTACTGACGGCGGCGACACGGCAAACTGATATATTATTGACGTTGTTTACATAATTTGCTAGTGCTCTTGAGATTTGCAGTATGTGACACGTCAATCCACGTCAACATGTTTTGTACTTTAGCCGTTAGAGATGAAAGGTGTTTGTATACAAATAGCGAATAAACTGTCGATCTGACCTGTTCAGTTGTAATTTAATGTGTCTGATTAATTACACCGTCCGAACCCCAGAATTGCTCCAGGTGATTTTATTTATTATTTGAGGCAAAACAATCGCAACATCAACGAACGTATTTTCTTCAGTAACTCTTCACAATGCCCTTTCGATTACTTTCGACTAGCCTCCGCAGGCAACTCTAAAATACTAAAACTCTATCAGATGGGTTTCCTGTGGCGCTGCATGCGGAGGCTAGAAAATGGCAGCCTGGGTACGAACCTCCAAGATTCTTGGAGACACGTGACCAGCCTACACCAGGGTCTTCTCTCGAGCGTCCGCCATTTTGAAAATAGCGAGAAGAGAGGGCCCTGGGAACGAGGTTGGTCTTGTACTACTGAATTGTCTCGCACATGCGCAATGTGTTATATAGGCGTCGTGATTCCCGATCTAAAAAGCGGCTAAATTAAATGTGTTGGTCAAATGAAGGATAAAAAGACGAGGTATAAAGCAACAAGTCAGGGCCCAGGCATCCACCACGGCTTAGAAATGCACACAAATCCTAACTTCGGCCTTCATCGGTCGCTGTTCAGCGCTCGTCAACACATCAAAATTCACAAGACAACTCGGACCGCCCACACCGAAGAGCACCGATGGATTCTCGAGCATGCTCCCCGGGGGGGGGGGGGGGGGTACTTGGTTAAGAAATGGTTAGGTATGTGCGGCGAGATGTTCAGACCTGGACCCTGATTTTGGAATTTGTCACTCGAAAACCTGGATTTACGAATTTCCCAAATCAAAAAACCTGGATTTACGAATTTTTATTGACGATCTGATACGATGCATTCGTCAGGATATTTTGCCAGACTAACACTCTAACACCTTTACGTCTGACTCACGCCATTATTATTGTTCATGCGGAGTTTTACTGAAACGCCGATACCACATTATGCTAGCCTGTGGACAGGCTCTCCAAGGGGAGGGGAAGGGTGGCAAATTATGGATTAATGATTTTTATGCGTTCATTTTACCTGGATTAGAGAATAAAATGGCCCAAAACCTGGACCCTGTACCGCCGCACATATATATCATGTAATTATTGGGAGTATGCTTTTGAGAAACAAACAAACTCATACTCAAAACTATAAAATGACCGGTTGAACCAAGATTTTCGAATCGCTCAAAACTACTCAAAAACACAATTTCTTGCTCAGATTTCTGCACCAACGTACGTACCGCGTGTTCTTTAATTTTCAGACTACTGTTGTGAAGACATTTTTGAGAATCTCATACCCTTTGAAGGCTTTATCAGAGCTCATTCCTGATCCAACCGAACGAAAATCCAAAGACGTCACGATCCACTGATTTCTACGTTTGGGCTACCTGTAACCACAGGAAGCCCAATTATACAACTGACACACACGAACATTCAGTGAAAATCCTTATCATCCAAGAAGATAAGCACACGAATAGCTGGACGTCTATGTGTTCTACTAGAAAGGAAACTACAAGCTTATATTTATGGTATTTTATATTTCGAAGTCTAAATGAAAAATCGACCGACAACAACTATCAATCATTGAACTTTACTCGTTGAATACATTTTTATATACCAAGATAATGGTCTCATGATTTTACTTTTAAAATGTTCAAATATTTTCACTCTAAGAGCGAAATATAAAACATACCGCATTGATCACGAAAGATAACTGCGACATGTGCTGGTTCCAAGAAAAGGGAAGCCTTGACTTGATTTCGGCTCTTTATCATCAGTATATCACTATCCTGAAAAACCTTTAATTTGTTATTCAAATCAATAACTCTTTGTAGAACGAGGCATACAACAATATGAAGTATTGTTATTCAAATTTTCAGGAATTCAGGACGGTGAAATACTGAGAAAGCCTCCACACTGACACTTCCACAGGGATCCCAATTCTACTCTGGTCCTTAGCATGTACTGGTTCAATCCGGCACCAGGGCACGAGTGAACCCTGCTAACAGGGTCTAGTTTAAATATCAATAGCTAGAAGCAACATGTGAAGAAAATCAAGTATTAATATATAAAATATGTGTAATAAAATGGGGCGTTTCTAGAGGGGACCCCAAGGAAAATGGGGCGAAACATGACATCTTTTTCCGCCGGTCTCTGCTAGAAACGCCCTCAAGCATGTTAAGGCAGGGTCTTTTTCCGATCCTTGGAAAATCACATTTTCTGTTATATCTGCTTCCAATTTAAACGTATGCAACTGATTTTTGTTCCTAAAGTATCATTTAGGTTTCTTAATATTTTGAGCTTGATAGTGTTGACTTCCGGTAGTCACGTGACCTTAAGGCTATGAAAACAGTTATTTACAAACGGGGTGATGGTTGTTTTGTATTTTCAAAACATTTTTATGTGAAACAGTTAAGTTCAAAGAGCTAAATGAGAATCTGTTTGGAACGGATGACTATAGTTTTTAATTAACGATAAAATTATAATAATAGAAATAATGAACTTAGTCACGTGATCTGTTTTGTGGATTATCTCGTTAACAAAATAGGAAAAACATCCATTCCAAACGGAACCTTGTTAAGCACCTTAAATGCAACAATATCACACCAAAATATTTCAGAAATAAATAACAACCATCACCCCATTTCCAAATCTATATTTCCTCCGTCAATAGGTCACGTGACCATGGAATGTCAAAAATGTCAAACTGAAAATGTCAAGCAACCTAAATGTCACTTTAGGACCAAACATCAATTTAATAGGTTTAAACTGGAAAAAGATATTTGAAAACATAGAAAGTGTAAAAAGACCCTGCCTTAACATGCTTGATGACGCCTGCTTGGAAACTTGCACATGAGAAAACTTTTCCACAACATGTATTCTCGCTACAAATAATGTGAGTAACATTTGATTAATAATTTAAGACACATTTGAGTATTGAATGAAAACTGTGTTTTATATCATACACTGCATTGAAACGACTCAAAACATCGTCACACGACCCTCAGCGCAATATTAACCTTGTGTCATATTCAAGAACCTTTTCCTCAAAGTTCAAAAATGACTTATTTCGAATTTGAGAATCTTGTGCTAAATGTGAAAATCAAGCGAGGAACTGAAACTTGTCTCCCGATCACAGTGAAAGCCGAAAATAAGGCCAAAATTCGATGACTGTGTGGCGTTATCCCAAGCAATATTTCCTAACCTATGGAATTTCGACATTATTCATTTGCATAGTCTTGTTTAGACTATATCTCTTGGATCAACGTGAACATAAAGGACACAGAAGAATGTTCAAACTATCGGTACAATAGGAGAAACTGGCACCCCCAGACGAACAAGAGATAAACTATTTGTCACGGTTTGTATGTTATTATAAATCGTCTTGCTTTGGTGTACTATTTACTGTTTCATCTTTCGCTGAATTTCAAATCAAGACCGGACAGAAAGGCTGACTTACTTTGACCGCTAAAATGGAGATGAGTGCTGTGGTAGATTTTGTACAGGAAGCGTTCCGAATGGATTCTGATGAAGAAGTAACAGAAAACAGAGAAAGACATCGTCAGGTGAGAGAATCAGAAAAGGTCGTGCATATTTTTGGAGTTTATTCTTCCGTGAATTAAGCACCGATCGACAACGGCAGTTCAGTCTTCAAAATTCAGTTCGCAGAGTCTCGTCAAACCGCGCGTTTGGAAACAAAACGAAGGAATTTTGTGATAAGTACTAAACATTTACTCAAGCGTGAGGCGTGTGATTATTTAGTTCGAGACCGCCGAAACCGAGCAGATGTGTTGTTCGACCATGACTATATAATATACTCTATAATAGACTATATATTATTCTCTATAATAGACTATATTTAGTATGCCGAAACTACTTTTTTAAATTTTTTTAAAAATACTGCAGAAACGAACAATAGAACAAAAACTAATGACTTGATTTAAGATTATCATGATGTAGACTTGATGATTAAGCTTGAGCTTAAGCCAGTGTAACGCTTCTTTTATCTTGAGGCGAAATATGGACGTACGTGATGTGGCCCGATCGATTAATATACTATATTGCGCAGATATCAATCGATACAATTTTCATCTCCGCATTGCAACATATAATCTGAAAGTGATACAACTGTGTGGGCGGAGGGGCGGAGGGGCGGAGGGGCGGAGGGGCGGAGGGGGGAGGGGCGGAGGGGCGGAGGGGCGGAGGGGCGGAGGGGCGGAGGGGGGCGGAGAGGCGGAGGGGCCGAGGGGCGGAGGGGCGGACGGACGGACACTGACTAGTGTGTTTCTTTCTTTAATAGATTTTTCCAGACAAGACAGGATACTGCTGGACCTTCATCCGTGGCGTGTTCTACTGCGTTACTTTCCTGGCCCATATCGGTTTTGTTGTAACTTTTCTGAGTTTCTTCGTCACGGCGCTCAGCTTCAGCGTCAACTGTGCTTTGGAACTGGTCCTGGAAATGATAACACCAACAGGAGACTCCACGAGTAGGAAGAACTTCTACGCTGCCTGCTTGTTTGTCCTGCTTCTCTGCATCCTTGTCGTTAGTTCGTTTGTCCTTTCTCTCTTGTGGGACGTAGTGAAGATAGTTCTCTACAAATCGGCCTTACGTTACACGATTATCAAGATTGTATTACTGGTTGTTGTGCTCATTTCTGCGGGGATTTGGTCTGGGGTCAGCAAGGCGAAAGTTGGCTTCATTCTTTTTCTGTCAAAATGCTTAATAGTCGCGTGGGTGGTGGCTTTTATATCATCTATCTTGTGCTCCCTGCTCCTCTTGTGCTTCGTCTACAACACCGTGTATGCTGCTGCTGATGACCAGGTTGATGATGATGATGGTGTTGTTGATAAGTTAATTCGTCTCCTAAAACGCCTTGGTGTATTGGCAGTTGTGTGTTTGATTTTTCTCATCTCATTCTCCATCTTATCTCCGATTGCCTTCAATCTCGTTGGAGCCTCAAGTGGCGGCATCGCGTTTGCGTTCCTTTTCCCATTTTCCACTTCCATCCTCCTCTTATATCTTTTCTTCAGAGGAAGAAAGGAAGAAGGCGGCGGTTTCGTCATCCAGAAGAAAGTAGTCTTACTGATGTCGGTTGTGCTGATCGTCATTTTCTGCATGGCCTTAACTATCAACACAACCTGTGGTGAAGAATGTCAACTCGGTCCACCTACGAAAAGCTCGTCTCATATGTTAGGGTATAACTCGATGAAGTACCCACCTAGAGTCCCTGGCTATCCTATTTGTAATAAAAAGTGGAGTGGACTTCCGTTGGAAATAACCGACATGGCGTTTCTCGCCGCCACCGCGTACAAGATTAGCACCAACAAGACTAACATTCGTAACATTGTCAATGATTATTTCAAGGACCGTAACATCAATTGGGTCGTCGAGTCAGTCAACGCAAAGAAGCCATTCTTTTTCCACATTCGCAATTCAGCCAAGAAAGTGAACATTTTCAGCATTCGAGGAACTGTTGATTTACGAGACTGGTTTGAGAATGCTAAAATATGGAACGAAATAGCAGTGTTTCAGTTGATCTCCGTAGCACTACCCGTACAGCACTTGCCGTTTGAGTTTGTAGCCTTCTTCATATCCATCTCATCGTCCGTCGATTATCTTCTGCATCGTTCTACGTACACGCAGTACTTCAAGCTTCTGGAAGACTATGTGAAAGCAGAGTACAACATGTCAGAGGAATACTTTCTCGTTGGTCATTCCCTCGGTGGTGGGCTGGCGAAGATCATTGGAAGCAGGAACAAGATTCCCGCCATCGCCATCTCCAGTCCAGGTGAGATATACAATCACGTGAAGTTCAACTACACGTTGGAAGACGTACAGAAATACACGACAACAGTGCGCGCTCAAAACGACCCTGTCACGTGGATCGACAGGTCTGGAGGCTTGGTGCAGTACGTGGAGTGCGCCAACTCGGGTTATGTCGGGGAAGGGTGTCACCCAATCAAAAACACGTACTGCGAGCTTAAGAAGAAGTGTCACGTGACATCACGAATCAATTACTGCCCTGGTGATTCAAGCACACTGGATGCGCTGATGAACAAACTGCGTCTAGCTCCGTAATTAAAAGTCATTAAGAGAAAAATAATTAGAACTCGCACCTGTATACTTTACTAACTGAACAATGACAAAGAACATGCATTTCTCGTAAGAAAAAAGAAGCTCAAATCTAAATCAAAGACAACCATTGACGAACTCGTGGATTTGTAGCTCAACAAATTCAAGTCCCATCCAATAAGTCGTGGATTGCATAAAAATGGCTACGCATCCTTTTGAAAATGGACCTTTTGCATGATACTAACAAAATAGTTATAATTATCATTAGGTTTGTAGTATTAGTTTACGCAGTAGAGTGATTGCAATAAACCCGTGAAACAGTTTTAGACTAATAGACACTAGTAAACCGTATTTCCATTGTTTTCTTTTGTGAGTATTTGACTATTACACCCTAACATCTCATTTTTATTTCACGGGTTTATTGCAATCACTCTAACGCAACGTAATTGTAAGTCGCATGTGAACATGTTTATATGGATTCAAGGCCATATACAGTCATTTGCAAAAATTCTGGCCGCTACGAAATATCAATATATTAATATATCGGGTGCATTATGGGTAATTAAATAATCGAAAAGTTAGGAAACTCAAAATAGTATTATTTAATTACCCATAATGCACCCGATATATTGATATATCGTGGCGGCCAGAATTTTTGCAAATGACTGTAAATATTAAAGTATTAATTAATGTACCAGATCCGTGTAAGCGTTTTACCTCCCCGGCCCACCCTGACCACACCTCTTCGAGACCCCTATAACTCACCCTAACGTAGAGGCGTTTTCGTACGAGTGGGAAAGTTACTGTACCGTGCCGTATTGAAAGAGTTTGATTGGATGAGATGCATCTGCACGCTTTTTGATTGGTTCAGAAAGGAAGCCATTTGAGTGTCACGGTACCGTGCCGTATTGAAAGAGTTTGATTGGATGAAATGAATCTGCACGGTTTTTGATTGGTTCAGGAAGGATGCTATTCGAGTGTCACGGTACCGTGCCGTATTGAAAGAGTTTGATTGGATGAGATGCATATGCATATGCACGCTTTTTGATTGGTTCAGAAAGGAAGCCATTTGAGTGTCACGGTACCGTGCCGTATTGAAAGAGTTTGATTGGATGAGATGCATATGCACGCTTTTTGATTGGTTCAGAAAGGAAGCCATTTGAGTGTCACGTAGGTTTCCCACTCATACGAAAACGACTGAATATATGTTCAGGGTTACAGATTTAGTCACTAAAGGTTATTAGTCATGGATATGCGACAAAAAAAACTAGACAAAATAACATTAAACAAGACCTTTTATTCGTACATTTGTGAATTCATAATTACTGAATAATTCCAAAGTCTATATATATCCAATTATTTGTCTGTCAGACAGTAAGGCCCCGTCCAGACCCCGCTCCACTCATGTATCAAGCTGGTGAGCTCGGCAAAAGGGCGGCGTCTGAATCAGTAAACATCGATACAGGATCGGCGCTCTTCTCAATTCTCATGTGCCAAACCTTATGCATGAATTATCATAATTGCAAACTTTAATCATAAGTTATCCCTACATGAAAAGGAGTTCTGGCGCTCTTGAGTGGAGTGGGATCTGGACCGGGTCTAAGTTTGTCTGACTTTGTGTCTGTCAGTAGGACGGTCTGTCTCTGTCTATCTGTCTGTCGGTCTGTCTGTCTATCCACCTGTCGGTCTATCTACCTGTCGGTCTGTATATATTTCTGTCGGTCGGTCTGTCTGTCTTTCTTAATGTGACTGCCTATCTGTCTGTCAGTCTGTCTGTCTATATTTCTTAATGTCTGTCTGTCTACCGGTATCTTTCTTAATGCATATGTCTATCTGTCTGTTTCTCTTTCAATCTGTCTGTCTGTCTGTCTGTCTATCTATCTTTCTTAATGTCTGTCTGTCTGTCTGTCTACCGGTATCTTTCTTAATGCATATGTCTATCTGTCTGTCTCTCTTTCAATCTGTCTGTCTGTCTGTCTATTTATCTTTCTTAATGTCTGTCTGTCTGTCTGTCTACCGGTATCTTTCTTAATGCATATGTCTATCTGTCTATCTCTCTTTCAATCTGTCTGTCTGTCTCTCTTTCAATCTGTCTGTCTGTCTGTCTGTCTGCTTAGCTTAATCAGTTTTCTCTGTCATCATGTCTTTACCAGGGAGCGACAAGGAATTACACCGTTACTGTAACAAAAGTCAAGACGATTCTTCGACAGTTTCTAGTTTTCTCGGACCATAAAGAAGAACGTATGCACAATGCCAGTCACCTAAGAACAATAGCTATCTATTAGTAATCACCATGACAACAACCATCACCATGACAACAACCATCACCGCGTACCAATATCACCATGACAACAACCCTCACTATGACAACTACCATCACCATGACAACATGGCATACTCACTATGACAACATAATAGTATGGAATGCTATCATCTCTGACAATGCCATAATATTAATGAAAGCTATGACCAATTCATTCTGAGAAATTGAAATTATCTTCCTTTCTGTTCTAAGTTGAACTGGTCTTGAATCAGCATGAAACGTTGGCTCATTTACTGCTTTTACAAGCAAGACACGAGTTCGCTAAGCCCTGGCTTAGAAAAGTCAAAAACGACTCGCATAAATGCCGGGTCAACACTACCTAAGCTGCGGCTTAAGATAGACGAGTTTGAACCCCTAGGCTTTGCTAAGCTCGACCAATCTGCTGTCTCTGCCTATACATTGAAAGATCTTGTTCGATTTATCTCGAAATCAGAAAGGAATTATCGATTAAAAATCAAAAGCTGCTTCTGTTAGATTTAAGATGTGACCTCAAGTGACCTCAAATACGTTTAAAGACGTACCACAGCGTACCTTGAAGAGTCGGAGATCTTTATCTATGAGTCACCGACACAAATAGTCTCCCTCGTCACTGAGCGTCTTCTTCTGTAATAGATCCCTAAAATCTAAGGACGTTTTGATTTCGATTGTATTTTTGCCGTTTACTGACCTGTTTTGAGCGTGGAAGTTCTGTTTTAACAAGAGCGAACTATTTGACCCGTTTGAGCATAGAACAAGTATATAAATAGGCTATTAAAACTACTTTGGCATGATCCCAAATTTCGTACATTGACCTTGCTCGCCTTTGCTTTGATGAAGTTTTGAAGTACGATTGATACGATTTCTTTTCCTTCTGAATTTTTCAAACGTCGAATCAAATAAACATCCATCATTATATATCTGAGAAATGTGTTTCGTTTTACTGACGGATACTTTTTAAGCAGTTTTTCACGGCGCGTGACGACAGTCAGGCAGCAAGCAAAGCGAGATTAGCTATCAAAACAAAATCTACTGGAAAATCAAACCCTCGCTCTCTAGCTTCAGAGACATAATAATATAACATCCAGACGATTCAGACTATGATCTGGCGAAGCTCGACGAAGCTGCTAACGGGTTTTTAACGGCATGGCCTATAAAAATAAACTTTGCAAACGTGGAATGAAATAAACATCCATCATGAGGTACTGAAAATAGCTCGACTGGCTCGACTGTTTGCATGACTTAATTCTGTACATATAGCTTTTTGTCAATAGATGTACGGTTACATCGCTGGTCGTGAGTTTAATTATAAATACTCAAGGACATAGCTGTACACGTACTATTACAATTAGGAACAAACATGACAACATAGCGAGGTCATGATACTTTTTGAGTTCATTTCAAAAACACGGGCTTTCACACGCTCATTTCACAGACAAAAGCATACGCCGATTCGTGTGGGCCCACTCTGAAAGATGTCGTTTCATTTATAACAAAAACAAACGCGCCTTAGCTTCATCGTCGAACGATCAACTAGAATCCTGACCTTTAATAGCTTGATGATCTACAGCTGCTTTCAAAACTAAGATTCAAGTCTCGTGAGTCCTGTGTGTGGTTTGTTTTCCCTTTATTTATCTGCTGAGAAATCTTGAAACTCGATACGATCAAATACATCGCATTCTTTCTTCATTCTTCGCATTTCTTCTTCATTCCGTGACCATGAAAAAATAAAAATAAAAATAAAAATTCTCCATTTTAAAACTCGGGCTTCCTTCGGAAGGGCCCGAGTAATTAGGGGGTGTATTGAGGAATGTGGGGGTTTCATTGCAGGCGTTCCCTTCCGCTCTCTCCCCAATCGCCTCTCCCCTATCCCCCCCCCGTCTCCTCCCTCCCTCTCCTCCTCCTCCTCCTTCCCCCCTTCCCCCTCCCTCCTTCCCTTTTCCCGTGCGCCGCTACGCAGGCTAAGTCTAGGGCTACCTGTGCTACGGACAAACCTAGCAATGCATTGTGGGACATGTTTGCTCGCTTGTCGCTTTGCGTTGGATTTGGTTTTCGTGGGTTTTTTGTCTCGTAAAAAGCGGAGTTTTCAGGACTTCCAGCAAGCATTTTGTCGCTTCTACTTGGGATTTCAGGTCAGTAAATGATGATAAGTACGTTCTTCTAGTTTTGTACGGTATTTATGATATTTTAAGCCGAAAGTAACACTGCAAACCATCTGTGCAAGCATTTCTTCAGTCGACACGAAACGAAAGCGAGAAGAAAATGGCGCCAAATCAGAATCACAACTCAACATTCACAGGCCTTTTGACTTGCAATTGAAGTTTATGTGATTGAGTTTCGCTTTCCGATACAGCGTTTATTCGTTCTTTTTACGATATAGAAAGTATTTGTAGTTGCTTGACTTCGAAAACTACAGTAACTTACATGTTACTAATCGTTTTTCCTATTAAAAGTCGCCGCCGGTACATTAGTCATTACCACTGTTATTAAACTTTTTAGCTTGTTTTTACTTGTCAAAAGAAGTAATAATAATAATAATAATGGTCGTTCTTATATAGCGCATGTCACATTCTTCCCAATGTGCTTTAATATAACTTAAATACAGCCGATGGAGGACTTCTTCGGGCTGCATATGAAAAGGATAAGGTATCCGTACCTATTAATATTATCGACCATGAACGTTCTCGCGCCATAGATATCATAAAGAAATGTTCGATTATTATTCTATGTACATCATATGAAACTTTAAGCTTTGTTAAATACGTTTATCGAACATTTCCTACTTGATAAACGATGGTCTTGGCGAAAATTGAGCGTACAAAATCCTACCTGATAAACGATGGTCTTGGCGAAAATTGAGCGTACAAAAATGTGCTTGAACGACCTATTATCGACCGTGAGGATCTATTATCGACCAGCCTAAAACCTATTATCGACCCAGCATGACCTATTATCGACAGCGCGATGCCTACTAACGAAATTGGCATTCGATATTCGAAAAACAATTTTTACCGAAGAGAAAAAGTGGAAATCTTTGATTTGGTTTGTCATTTATTTGAGTAGAGGAGAAGAATGACGTTTATTAATGTCTAGAAAACCGGGTAAGTTTAGTACCAACAAAGAAGCTTATTTTAAAAGCTTAATTGCAAAATAATGACTTTGTTACATTTCAATATCCAGGTGATAAAACAATTAGCCACATTCTCGTACCCAGAGCCCACTCCTCATTTGGTTTGTCGCTGGCTCTGGGAAACCCTGTTGCTCGGTCGTCAAATTTTGACGACCAAGTCGTCAGAGCGCATGCTCATACTAAAGACCGTTGAGAGCAGGTACTGTGGAAGAGTCTACTGGCTACCTAGTGTTCACGTTGGTTTGAATATTCAAACAATGTAACAAGTACACAAGTTTGTACATTTATCTTCATGTAGTCGTTTAAAATCCCTTCGACGTTCATCATCGGTTCTTCTCTGGCTCTGTTGCAATAAAGGCTGGACGATAAATACATGTTCTAATATAATCTTGCATGTGAACATTCCTGTCTTCCACTTTGTTATTGTTTCTCTTGAATTATAAAAATATTCCTTTGAATACTCAAAGCGAGTACGATCGATTGTGTCTGTAGCCGTTACGTTACTTTTATAATTTATGTATTGTTAGATCTAGATCTCCCTTTACGAATTTATGTCTACACAGTCAATGAGTCACTCATTTCCATTGATTTATTATTCAAAAAAGGTATATATAGTTTTTGAAAATAATATTGTATGAAATTACTACAACCGTCGCTGTCATTCGCTTCGTTCGCTTTGCAAGTTTGAATCTTTGTTTATCTCATGGACCAATCAAATACGATCATTCATTGTTGATTTCAACAGCCAATGAAATTCGCTAAAATTTCAGGGTTTCCCAGAGCCTACGACAAACCAAATGAGGAGTGGGCTCTGGGTATGAGAATGAATTAGCCATTAACAAAACGAGCAGGGGACTGGGACCAAGTCCGTAAAACTAATTAAATAAGAAACTAGCAAAAATGGGCATCATTTTCTGAGAGAGCAGATCAAACTTAGCTAGTCTGGAAAGTTTGGTGAACTTCGGCTTAATATTGACAATGCTAGAGGGCATCAAACATGTCTATTTTCCCATACAAACTCTGTAATTTTTTGACGCTGTCCATCCGAACCATACATTCACTGTAAAATTTTGGATCGACAACACAATTTCAAAAGCTTATAATTCCGACAGAATTCGCTCAAATCACATTTCGTAATTGCATTAATTCTAATAAACTCATTCCCAGTCCCCTGCTCGTTTTGTTAATGGCTAATTGGAAATGAACAAAGTGAAAAGCATTTTATTCACAATACCCACCCATTTCACTTATTTCTATTAAAAAAGCCACAGGAAAAACATTTCTTATGGCACACAGAAATAAATGGGAAAAGTTAATTATTGTGTTTAATACTTTATAGTGATAAAAAATCAAAAATATATAATTGTCTTAGTCATTATGGGATGGAAAGCCTTCTGCCTGGCACTCGTCACAGGTGTAATCAATTTGATCGAGTGAATCTAGCACTGGTATGTCTGTGCACATCATGTGAAACCACTGGCTACAATAATAATACTCGACCCAGTCCTCTTCTCCAGCTTTATATGCCTTTTTGCACTTCTTACAGAGGTAAGTCTCCTTCTCTTCTTCTGTACTCACATTCGTTTTCTTTCTTGTTTTTGTCTTTTTCAGCTTTCCTTGTTCTTTCTGGATTTTTGCCTGCATTTTCTGCTTCTTCATTTCAAGTACTTTTCTTTTACGCTCCTCTGCTACCTTCGCTCTTGCTTTTTTCTTTTCTTCTTTTTCTTTTCCTTTTTTTAGTTTTTCTTTTTCTTTTGGTAGTTTTTCTTTCTGTTCCCTTTAGAGACGAAGTGCCTGGAGAAATGCCTCTCCTGTTATGCATCTATTAGATGGGTTTAGTGCATGATTTATTCTTTTTTTACCCCCAGATCGCCAGCTGCATGGCTCTATCATGATGGAGCAGAGCCCTTCATCTATCTCGATATCGCCATCATGTGTGGATATAGTATATGGCTGCCTGTAGGCTGTAGGAGCTGTAGGGGTAGGCGGCATGATATTTGGAATGAACCCAATGCATGTACAGAATGATTCATTCCCATTGCAAAGGCAAGAGCAGGCAGTATTACAAGCACATGAACTAGAAGTTGGTGATGGTGGAATGATATCATTGCAAAAATTAAAGGGTTCTGGTGATGGCACTGGCGAGAACTGGAATGGTGGGAGAAGTGGAGTAAAAATGGGAGATGCAGGTGTGGATGGCATGGTAGGAACTCTGTGAGGCGATCGTGTATGGAAGGCGGCTGCTTGAGGCGAAGCTGTTGCACTGCAAGGTGTGAATGGCGTGGTAGGGACTCTGTAAGGCGATGGTGTATGAAAGGTGGCTGCTTGAGGTGAAGTGGTGGCACTGGACGGTATTAATGGCGTGGTAGGGACTCTGTGAGGCGATGGTGTATGAAAGGTGGCTGCTTGAGGTGAAGTGGTGGCAATGGGCGGTGTGGTAGGAACGGCAGCGGCTCTGAAGGTGGCTTGAGGCATTGCTTGGGCGGTGCCTGCATGTGTTGTTGAAGTGGGAGGTATGGCAGGGGATTGTGCACCAGCATGCAAAGACAATTCTTGGTTTTCACATGACGTCATCAAAAAGCTAAAATCCAAACTATTCACCTCACAAAACTGTTTGCTGGATATGTTGTTTATATCGTTATAAGAAAATTCTTACCAAAATAATTTTGTAATTTAGATGTTTGGTTTTCGTTTTATTGCAAGTCAAATTCTGTCACGCAATACAGTCACGCATTTTCAAAAGCCATAGAAATAGGAAAATTTGTTTGAAATAATACGATTTTAACTTTGTAGATGATGGGTAACTTTATTTTGATGAATATAGCTATTGAAAACTTGAAGTATTTGCAATTAAACATGATTTTCAGTCTTCGTGATTTGGCCGCCATGACACCAACATGGCGGACCCATACATTTTAACTAAATTATGAGCATAAGCGATCGCTCATATCTTCGTATCTAAAACTTCTTTTAACTAAAACTTCGGCTGAGATATATGGTTTTGGCTGCTCTTTCGGCCTATGAAGGTTTTGTTCTATATAAGTCCTGGGAAAATTTTCGATGACGTAGGTGAAAGCCAAGAATAGAAATATTATAATACAATATTATTGTAAACAATTCCAATGTTAATGATAACAATTTCAATTGTAATTTGTATAGATTGCATTTCAGAAAGCAATAATATCCAGGAAAGCTTACTTGCAGGCAAGCGGAGGTGTAGCTACATGTACTAACTGAGAAAGCTTCTCGTAATGAAAAGCTGCAGGATTGTACGGAAATATTCCTGCTCTCCTAAATCCTCCCCGCACCACATCTGGCGTGTTGCTTGCATTCCATGCAACATTAAATAGCCTGGCAAAATTTCTCTGTGTGACCACTGCGGATGTTAAATGGTGGAATGCAGCGCACGCCCTTGTCCACCCCTTTTTCATTGGACCAAACAAAGATAGATATAATGGCTGCAGGAGATGGCTGGCATGTGCTGGCAAACAGAACACCAGGATCTTATTTTCTGCAGCCGTAAGGATGAGATCCTCTGTGACATGCGATTTGTGGCCATCCATAATGAGCAGCACAGGTCTTTCTGATGGAATGGGCCTAAGGAACAGTTCCTTGAACCATTGTAAGTACAGGTCTTTGTCGATCCATCCTGATTTTTACGCAACAAATAAAGTACCCTCAGGAGCACCTTCTTTCACGCCATTAGGTAGTCTACCCGACAGGCTTTTATAAATAAACATTGGAGGTAGACTGTTTCCAGCGGCCGAGCTGCATGCCAATACAGTGACCTTTTCGTGCTGGCCTTTGCTTATGCGAGGGACATGTGTGGCTCCTCTGGCGGCTGCAACTATCTTATTGATGGCGTTGAATTCGAAGCCGCTTTCGTCACAGTTGAATATTAGGTGTGGCTTGTCTGTTAGGTTTCCACCGTACTGATTCTGCGTCATCGTATCCAGAAGTCGCTTATAAAAAGCCTTGATCAGTGGCCTTGTGATGAGTGTCCTGACCAAACCAAAGTTTTGGGAAGCCCTCAACGATAATTCAGGGTGTCGATTTAAAAATCCTCTCCACCACTTCTCGCTCAAACAGTTCCCTTGTATATTCTTGGTCCGCTTTTTTGCAATTGAGGTGGCCATGAATAGAATGATCTCCTTGCTTTTTCCGTATCCCTGATTGCTGGCGAAGATTAGGTACTTGGCAAGCTTCTCCTCATCACTGGTTAACATTTTCTCCGGGCTGCTCTTACTGCCATGCAGAACCCGTCCTTGAATACGGTCATTTAAGCTCGATCGAGGGACATTGAACGTTGTCGCCGCTTTGCGTACCGGCATTCCCTCCTTAACCACGTCGATTGCAGCCAGCATATTCTCGTCGTTCCATAGTTTCCATTTCTCCTTTGGCATATTTAATAACCCTAAGTAGAAAGTCAACACAAAATACTGTTGTTGCAAAAGACGGTAACAATTCATATCAGTTTCTTTTTTATGTTTGCACGCGTAGCAAGAAAACCCCGTTTTTTTTATAATAATGTGTATAAATAATTGACTCATGACTCATTTCTCCCTTCCCATTTTTTCCCATTGCGGCTCGCAAAGTACGCTGGGTATCTTAGTAAAATATACCTGGGGAGGGTAATCCCATACATCTTCAAGGGGATGTGCCTCTTCATCAGGTGTGGTTTTAAAGGTCGGGGATAGGATAACTAATTTATCTTTTTGGTCTGTGATATTGGGATGTAGCTTTTTTGTGATCACATTTCTCGCTCCATTTGGTCTGGGATAGGGTATATATTCCCCCACCCCCCCTGGTTATCTATCGACTATTATATCTTATCTGTTGATAAATTGCCAATGTGATGGGGTATTGTTTAAGCTGGTGGAGGCTAAAAGGGATGCCTCAAAAGGACCTTATTAAATATTCATTTTCATGACGTCAGTTGACGCTCTACAAAAGAGTTGTCGGGTTTCTTTTTTTTTTGGATCGGCTGATCGACAGGAATTTTGAGAACTGCATTATATTGAGCCAGAGGCGTTAATGTTTTGGTAATAATAATGCGGGAAAGAGTGGGATTGTTTTAAATTTTAAAATAACTAAATCCCTGCCGTGACTCATGGATTCGCTATGAACATTATTAAGTTAGCGCAGATACTGAATGAGCTCATCCCGGCCTGTATCCCTGGTGAGGTATACTTGAATCGGCTGTCAGTGTTCTGTAGGTGACTTGCAAGATCGGTTTTGGTGTGAAATTGCAGTTCAGTGTGCCAACTGCCACATTTATTCGTTTCTCGCAGGATGTCATTGTATGATTTTTATTTACTACCGAGAAAAATCAAAATGAAATGCTCTTTGTAATTGCCAAGTTGAGAAATTGACACAAAATCAATACCGCGTGCTGTCTAGACACGGTGTACGAGCAGGGTCTTTGAAGAGTTTAATTTAAAAAATCCCTTTCGGCGGCAATTGTTTGGGAACTGACACAAGGGCAAACTTTTTTGAGGAAAAGGTTTTTTTTCTTGAGTAGACATGGATAGCATAGAGTTTATTGGAGAGGAATCAATACGATTAAAATGAGGCGTTAGATTGTGACACTATATGTGATTCTGAACATTGATAACAAATATTCTCCGATAAAAATGAACATACAGTGATAATTAGTAAATAAACCCCTTCTGGCGGCTGGTATATCGGCTGATAATGTCCGCGGCTGAGAGATGGTCCGAAAAATGAACAGTTGGCCGAGAAGCGAAGCTTCGAGGGCAACTGTGATATTTTGAGGACCATCTCTAAGCCAAGGACATTATCAGCCGATATACCAGTAAGCCAGAAAGGGGTTTATTTATTTTATTACCCTTCGATAAATTTTCTACGTCGACTTGAATGTTGAAGAAACCGAAACAAAATGACGGATGAAGAAAACAAGTTTCGATCGAGTTCAAATATCCGTTCCGTTTGAAATCTTTTCATGTGTAAACTTCTAAAAACGTATTCGAAAATAAAAGACTGATAGTTTTTGAAGCTTTTTGAGTGGGTTTCATGATATTTTGGGTTTTATTTGAGTGACTTTTTGGGCGCCGATTTTGACGTTTGTTCGTAGTTCAACGATCGAAAAATTATAAAAATACATCAAATACCTGTCGTATCGACGTTAAAATCCCCCAAAAAGGAACAAGTACACTACATGTATGTTGTACAAGCTAATTTACCTATTAAAAATGCATTACAGTCTTAAAAAAGTTCAGATAATTTAGTTTTTCTCCAAAGTGGGGGATATCATCTCAAAACTGGGGGATATTACCTGACATCCGTCCAGTGAAATTGTACCACGTGACCCGTTTTAACCAATGGGCGAGCGCAAAAATTTATCGATGGGTTATAATCGATAATACTCATCACGGCTCCATCATAATAAATAAAACTTTCAGTACACTCAGAGCCAGCGATTGTGCATTTTGATTTCCCCATGTGTTCCGCCATATTGAATTTGATTCTTCGGGAAATGAGCTTGGGGGATTGTCGTACATTATCCGTGACGTCGTGGAATTGAATATTTAATGAGGTCCTTTTGAGGCATCCCTTTTAGCCTCCACCTTTTAAGCTTGGGGCTGAAATCTTAGGTCTGAAATAGGATCAGTTTTGAGGTCAAGGCGGCACAAAAATTGCCAGGGTACCCCCTCCCCGGGAAATATTGAGTTTTGCTGCAGCTATTTCAACCTCTGAACATGTGCGATCGTCGGCGATCATGTGGAAACTAGCTACCGCTAAAGGATGCTAAAGGGTATAATTTCAAGCCGAGGGGTATTTGCAATGTTTTTTTGGCTTATTCGAGTAAAGAAAAAATGGTCATATTTTGATTATTAGAGTGAATTAGATTTTTTTTCGGAAAAGGTTGTGGGGAAGGGACTTAAAATGGCAGTGTTTGCAAAACAATTGCATTTTATTCTAAAAAAAGTATTTATACGTACCTTTTAAACTTATCCGATGAAAAGTTTAGCTGTTTAGTACCTTATGCAAAAATCACGAAATTTGCCGGGAATTCGGGCAAGTCTAGACAATCATTTTTTTTTTCCGAAAACTTCCCACCAATCCCCTTCGTGCGCAAGATTTGTATTGAAGCAACAGCTGGGTGGTCGATAATAGGTATCGCAGGCACTTACGAGTCCACCATTTATGATCAGCGGAAACTGCTTCAAAAACAAAACCGAATGGTACCATGGGATGCAAGATGGATGACTGCTTTCTCTGGTCTCTTTTCATGGGTATTTATCAAGGACACCAGTGGCTTTCAAGCATTTTTTTCACCGATGTAAATGCAACATCGCGCATAAAAGAAGAGGAGATTGCTGCTAAATTACAAAGGTATGGGGTTTTTTCATTTTATTGTTCAAAGATCGAACGAAAACTCTACATTTGTGTTCGTTGCGGCAACTAGAACTTGACCCTTTGGTGGTTTTCCAAGATCATTTCGTGCTGCAGAGAGATAATTTTTTCTTTACAAACGGTCGATAATAGGGAATGGTCGATAATAGGTACGAATTACCTGTATTGACACCTATTATCGGGCAGTTTAGAAAAAGGCGTATATTTGTGCGCTTCAAAAAGTTAGCACTTTGTACTTACCTTGAAGATCATTTTCAATCCTTAATAAGTATTTTATGTAACTTCAAACCGTCGAGAGATCGGTTGTTGGAGTAGAAATACGTCAATGTAATTCGATGTGCCAGGAACGTATTATCGACCACCCAAACGTATTATCGGGCAACCAAAACTTATTATCGGGCAACCGAAACTTATTATCGGGCAACCGAAAATAACGCCAGAAAACTCATAACAACGGTGTTTTGGATACCACAACCAACTTTTTAGATTGATTCTGTATTTGTTTCAATGAGTGACTGATTGGCATGCAATATTTGGTTAGACGACCGCTGACCACATTTAGGAGCAAGGATGGCTTAGTTGGTTAGTGCGCGGCCTACTATGCGAGAGGTACCCGGTTCGATTCTTCATGACCTCACATCCTTGTTTCGACTTCCCTCTAATCTGTGTAGCTCAGTGCAGCTTTAAATACCCGTAAAACGGAGCACTGATGGAGGGAGGGGAGTAAAGAGCGCACCGTCGGCCTCAAGTTTATTAGTATATGATTACTATTACGAGATACCGACGTTAAATAAAGTCCTTTACTTTACTTTTACTTAAAGTGTTGCAATTATTATTTTATTCTGTTTCAGATAGAGCCCACATTATTTCGGTGAACAAAGCAAAACAGAATGGAGCAATTGAGTGTAAATTTATTGTTTTAATTATGTAATATAAAAGTATCATGGATGCTCGTCGTATCTTTTAGGGGTTAAAATAAGCGATTAGGTATCTTTTAGGGTATGAAATGAAAATGTTGAACCTCCCTCTTACTTTGGTATATTTTAGGGTGTCGAAAAAGAAAATCCATGCATATTAAATAAATATAATACTCAGGTAACCAGGATGCATGTCAACGGTATTTTAATCCAATACTAAACCCAGCAAACTGCGCATTACACTGTTTCATAATTTATGTATGGTATCTTTTAGGGTTGAAAAACTATGTGCGGGACCAGTATATAGGAACAAAACATAAAACCGAGGTGCACCTGTGTGTTGATAGTGTCAGTGACTCAGCTAATAAATAATACAACAGTGTAGAGGGACTTCATCACAGTCATCTATTAGTAGAAATTACTAATGCATGCTCATATACATTTCCAAATTAGTTAACAATAAACCGAATGTGCAGATTGTTTTATTATATTAGTAGAGGTAATCATACGGTTTCGAGTTCAATTTGGAAATAATTTGCACTCGTGTGTTTTTCAAAGAGTATCAAAATTGCACGAGTGCAATTTGAGCTCTTTGAAAAACACACCAGTGCAAATTATTCCAAATTGAACGAGAAATCGTATGATTACCAATTAATAATATTCATTAAAAAAATAATAATTTGCAACTGCACTGCTATAAGCCAATCAGAATCGAGTATTTTTTTCATGTATATTATTATATGCAAAAAAGCACATGGTTATAATTGTGTATTATAGTATTTCTTTCATCATACACTAGTACTGATGTGGCTTACCTAGTTTACATGTAACAACTACATTGTATACTATAATGACAGTAATATATATAAATTTCTATGGTGGTGCTTCCACTATTTTGCCCCATGAGTAGCACTATACTGTCCCGAGTGTACAGTATAGTGAAAAGAACGTGCATTTACAAAGAAAATACTCCAATATATTAAAGGAGCACTCTCACAGGTAATGCATTGCGCGCCGTGTTATTGTTTACATACGGGATACTTCTTAGATTTAACAAGAACGCACGTGAAAAGTACACGTGAAAAGTTCGCCTTTCGAATTACGAGACGGATCAGCAATGACAAGTCCGGAGTTCTCCAGAGAATCTCTTCCTTCTCGTGTGGGTAAGTAGAAATCCGCCATTTTCGTATCATACGAAAATGGCGCTGAGGGGTTCAAGGCGCGCAATGCATTACCTGTGAGAGTGCTCCTTTAAATGGCTGAGAAATCGACTACAAAGGTGTCTAAATAACTCAACAATGGCGATTAACTGAATGAAGTAACCAATGTTCAAGATTCGTTATGCGAGGGAAATCCTTTGACCTCACATAAGTCGCATGTGTAGTCAATGTCTGGTTCTAGTGCATCCAACACTGGTAGATTGGTACAGTTGACATGAAACCACTCGTCACAATAGTCGCACTCGACCCAATCTTCCTCTGCATACTCCTTATAATCATTGCCACATTTCTGGCATGTGTAGCTTTCCTTGGCCATACACAGGGTGGTGAAGTCTCGCTGCTTGCGCTTTTTTTTGCGCTCCTGGGTTTCCTCTGCTTTTTTTCTTCCATTTTTTTCTCTTTTTCTTCCTTTTTTTTCTGTTTTCTTGTTTCAGCAATTTTCTTTTTCTCAACTTTAATACGCTCTCTTTCAATTCTCTTGGCCTCTTTCTCCCGCATCTCTCTCTTTTTTCTTCCACTTTCAGATCGTACTGCATTTAAAAACAGCTCTCCAGTAATGCATTTATTACCTGGATCGAGGCACCTGCGCCGACTGTTTTTCTTTCCCTGGAAGGACCTTTTAGGTTGAAGCATGATGTTACAGAGGTCTTCCTCTATAAGCACATCACCAGTGGGCGTAGAGATCGTATATGGCGACGGCGTTGCTGACTTGGTAAGGCTTGTATCTGGTGTCGATATCATACATGTATGTGGATCCCTCGCATGTACAGGGGCATGCACCATTGCAAGGGCATGCGGATTTTGTCTTTGTGGCTCCACCTGCTTCCTCGTACCTTGCCTTCCACTTCAGGTACAGATTATCGTGTGTTTAGGTCATAGCCATTTTCATAGCGTTTTCTAAATTTGTCCCTGTCGTCCTTTCCAATTCACTGTTCGAAATCGTGTAGGTTGAGTGACGATGGTGACATGTGGTCTTGGTATCCAGCTGCAGTTGATGACAACATTGGATCCTCTGACAGAGTTGCCGACTGGCTTCTAGGCTCTCGTGAAGGAGTTGTTATTGGCGTAGATGATTGATGACCACTGCCTGCTGCCATCGTTGCTTCTGGCCCGTTCATGTCATCGATAACCAGTTGGAGGGAATCTGCCTGCTCTGGTACGCTGGGAGCTGATTGCAGTGAAGGTGCCAAATTGCTGTAGTTCAAGACACTGGG
Organism: Actinostola sp. cb2023; assembly: GCA_033675265.1. NCBI lineage: Eukaryota > Metazoa > Cnidaria > Anthozoa > Actiniaria > Actinostolidae > Actinostola > Actinostola sp. cb2023. Next base: position 93,809 of record JAUJYZ010000343.1, on the reverse strand, counting down.
ATCGTATGGGTAGATTCCTGCCCATCGAAATCCGTTGCGTATGATGTCTGGTGTTAGACTGGAGTGCCATGCAACGTTGAAGATCTTTGCAAAATTTGTCTTCGTGACCACAGCCCCTGTGATATGGTTGAATGCAGCGCACACCTTCACCCACCCTCTCTTCAAAGGACCAAACAGTGATAGATCTAGTGGCTGTAAAAGATGTGATGAGTGGGCGGGTAGGCAATACACTATGATATTGTTGGCAACTGCGGTTTCAATCAATTCCTCCGTCACATGAGACTTGTGCCCATCCACAAGAAGAAGTATTGGGTGTTCAGATGGTATGGAAACGAGAAACAGCTCTTTGAACCACTTTAAATATAGATCTTTATCTATCCAGCCAGATTTTTGCGCATTAAAGAGTGTTCCAGCTGGGCCCTCTTCTTTACATCCTGGTGGGACTCTACCCGACTCGTTTTTAAAAATAAACATGGGTGGCACTGTGTTCTCTGCTGCGGATGCGCACGCTAGTACCGTTACCTTTTCATGTTGGCCCTTTAATATTCTTGGTACATGTTTTGCCCCTCTCGCAGCTGCAACAATTTTGTTTATGGCGTCGAATTCAAATCCGCTTTCGTCACAGTTGTAAATAAGATGGGGTTTATCAAGCATGCTGCCAACGGAATTAGACGTCATAGCTTCTAAAAGCTTCTTGCAGAAAGCTTCGATCGTGCCTGTTGTCACAAGGGTACGCACTACGCCAAAATTTTGGCATGCACGCATTGATATCTGTGGATGGCGCTTAATGAAATTCTTCCACCACCTTTTGCTTAGTGACGCCCCTTTCATCTCCTTCCCACGCTTCTTCGCGATTGAGGTCGCAATGAATATTATAATTTCCTTGCTCTTCCCATAACCTTTGCTGCTCATTTTGATTAAATATGCAGCAAGCTTATTTTCGTCCTCTTCGGTTAGGAGGGTTTCGGGGCCACTTTGCTCCATGGACAAAGGACACAGGCCCACTTAACCTGTCTGCCAGCGTAGATTTAGGAACATTAAAAGCCGCGACAGCCTCGCGTTGGGACATTTCATTGGATCTCACTGCCTGTTCTCATCACTCCACAGCCGTCTTTTCTTTTTAGGCGGCATAATAGTAATAATGATCTGGAGATAAAATAACTTAAATTGTTGATTTTGTTTTTTCGTACTTTATTGTTTATTATAAAATGAAAAAAAAGCTATCTATGAAGTCCAATGAGACCGATGCAGACCAGAAAAGATACAAAAAGGCAAGCCTTGGATGACGAAAATCCAGATGTCTCGAAAATCCAGATGTCTAGACAGGTGTCTAGACGAGTCTAGACTGATTAAAACAAAATTAAAATACCTACCTCTTTTGTTCTTGTTGTCCTTTACTAAATCGTATTTCTGTAAAATTGTTAAAACTTCTAGAAAAGACTGTTATTTCAGAGGAAAAAGCAGAAATAAATTGAACAACTTCAAATTCCCGCCAAGAAAGTGTGCGCATATGTTAAAAATATATCAGCTGATTTGCAAGATCGCTGGCTGCCCGATCATGGGTTCCACGTCACGCTTGTATGTGCAAGACCTTTGGCTAGCGGTAATTTCAGTAATGTGGGTTTGAAAGGTTTTGTGGGATACAAAATGGTCGAGCAAGTTGTTTGGAGGACACCGATGGCTTTCAAACTACATTTCGTACAATATTTTTGGACTTTTCTTGGGGAATGTATGATCTCAAAAAGTCTGAAGACGCGTACTGCTAGGACATTTTGTCTGTAAACTGCCGTGTTTTCATTTGTCATACGAAAAGCAGATGACGAGAGAACAAAGAATACGATTCCAAACATGAAACAAGTAACGGTATGAGTAAATTTTATTTGTAAATTTTTTTTTAGCTTACTGCCCGATAATAGGGAATGCCCGATAATAGGTGCCAATACCTTATAACAAGTCGTTTCGTCATCTGTCATTTCGATAACATATTCTCCTAAATACATTTATATTTGTACGATGTATAACATGAAACTAATAAAGATTACTTCATACATATGGTATTAGTGTAGATTACTTCATATTTCGGTAATGCCGGTCAAGCGCCAATGTTCGTGTTCATTTCAGCTGTGGCGAAGTGTCTTGTGTATAAAATTTCAAGCATCAATATTCACGGTCTTCAATGATATTTCTGAGTTCGACATCGTTTATAATTCTGATTTGAAACGAGTCCAAGACAAAGGGAATATGTTTTGTGGTTATTACATCGTGGTTCAAGTGTTGTTGTTGTAATTACTTTATAAATAAATTACTTTTTTAACGTGTCAATCGATTTAGCAGTACTGCTAATTCCCCATTGAGATCCTTAACGGACGACCAGGTTCTTTTTATTGGCAATATGGGAATTCCAGCAGAGTATTTGACTGAAAACGATAATGTAATAGAAGTGTCTTGGAATATTTATGTCAGTGCCGCTCGTCGGCTCGTTAACTCGGTGAGTTTGACTACCGAGCCGGCTCGCAATCTATCTTCAGATTGAGCCCTGTATTATGTTGTCTAGTCATTCCAGCTATATCTATTGGAGGGGAGGATGAAGAAATGATACAACAAGTCTTATGTTGTTGTGTTTGGTTCACCTGAATGTTTGTTATTGACTTCAACACATTGTTTTTTCTCAAAGAATTTTCAAAAGTTTTGATGAATAATTGCTTTTTCAGATCAGTGGTTATTTTTATGTCAAAACATTCTAGTATTCTGATCTCGAAAATAAGGCCTATGGCGTCCCTCAAAACAGTAGCACAATTCCTTTCAAACATCAACTCCGAAATGGCTAATGATATAATAGTCTTATAACACGCTTATTGCAACAAAATAATAGTAACTGTAGTAACAAGCAAAACTGGTAAACGGAGTAAGTAATACTGTAGATACATTATGAGTGCCTTGCTGTATGCTATTTACAGCATACCAAATCCCTGACAGCCCTGAATGCAGGTGATCATTTCATTCTTGAAAGACTCATATACCATATAAGTGCCATTAACAGGGAAAGTAATAACATTGACACAAGTATTTGCAGTCAGCTTTCTTCCTACTGCTGCTTCATGATCAAAGTGGATTTTAGGAGTGCTGTCAAAACCCCAGCAGGGATGTTTGTTGCTGGTGATGAAGCTGAGAACACTTTCTAGGGTTATCTGCAATCCTTCTTTGTCATCTACATAATGCACTTCTCCTTTCTCTACCTCTTCTAAAAAGTTGTTAAAATTGAGCAAAATTGCTTCTTCATGCTCCCGCTTGATGTTTCATGCTACAGAAAGTACAAGTTCAAAAATCTCATTGAGAATTTCTGCATTCAGGGGCTTCATGTTGCCTTGTAGCACTTTTCTTCCTTGGCTTGGATGTGCACGTTACTACCAGCAGGTTGCTTGTTGCTGGACTCACGGGTGAACTAGATTCTTGATGTGCTTCATATTCTTCCTCAGAGTTTGAATCGTTCCTGACTCCGGAAGAAATGTAGTCAAAATACTTGGAGTTGGTGCATAAGTACAAAGTTATTCTACTGTACGCTTTCCCTAGTGCCTCTTTGTAATCTTTCAGCACAAACGCCTTGTCGCTACCTGGCATAGTTTTGACACTTGTAGGAAAATAGTAACTTGTAGGCAGTTGGGATATTGTTCCCCAGGTCGGCATTAAATATACTTTGCTTATAAACACCTGAATTTAGTATATTTTCTGCAGTAACAGCCGGCAACACTTTCAATGGGATACTTGACCCTCTCTTGAAGTGAAGGTCGCCATCCTTCGTCACTGCCATCACACCAACATGAATTGCAATGTCTTGTTGAACCTCAGGCTGAGACTTTCTCTTCTTTTCGCCATTTAAACTCCTGGAAACTTGGAAGCTTTTTAGTTGAAATACCGGAGGGACAGTACTGTTTAGAAGTATGTTAACATTTTTTGCGTGTAGTTGGCGTGGAGTCTGAGTGTAGTAAATAAAATAAAGCTTGAAGAAGCTTCGAGTATATTCACTTTACCATAAGCTGATAAATGACACAACAAGTTAAAATAAACTCTTGAAGTTGTATCTAGAAACAACATTCATTCAAAACGTCTTTCCCACCAACTTTCGGCATTATCAGTTCTAAAATCTAAGGTTCGTTAGCATGTACGTGAGAATGTTATGTTTGAGACACTTGATTGACACATGGTGTGTTAGCACGTAAAAGAGTCTACGGGAACTTTAACCAACCCGCTCTTTCTTACTGACAGTATAAATACATACTTTTTAATGGCGAATCTCCGAGATACGCCATTTCTTGTGAAGAGAACTTTACTATTAATCACTTTTATCATATCATGTTGTCATATTGTGAGTATTTTCTCCTACAATAAGCTTTAGAAACAATGATTCAACAAGTTTGTTTACGATGTTGTTGAGACAAAGTGCAAGGACGCTTTGCGTTTGTCGGTTGTTCGATCTCTTGTAAAAAAATCAATTTAGATATAATTTCACACAAGTCAAAATACTATAAAACTTCCTCTAGGTGTTTATGCTCAAAAAGAGCTAAGTTTCGTGCATGTACGTTAACTATAGACCCGAATATATGTCATACGTTGGTATGCTTGTTGTTTGCCGGCTTCGACTTCACGTTCAAAGCGACGCTCGCTCCGATCGCACTGGACTATAAAATGTTCCTAATCATTTATAGTATATATTTTTGAGAGGCACATTGTATCTGGCTTTGAATTATTTTGGTTTTGAACCACGATTCTTGATATAATTTATTACGAACATGAATGTCTCGTCGTCCAACAGTTTGATCGCTGTTGGATTAAATTTCTTTGCACTACACTCAAACTACACTCAGCCTGCGTGTAGCGTAATCAAAAGACTGTATAACAAAGGCGAAACTACACTCAAACTACACTCACATTACAATCAGATTACACTCAGTTTACACTCCGACTCCACGCAGACTCCACGCAGTTGATATACTGATAGTTGATGATGTCTTACTGTCTTACTATAACAAATAATCAATTTCGTCTCCTTTGTAATGTATAAATAAGTATATAAATACATCAATAGATGAATAAATAAATGTCAATGCAGACTGTAGGGGTCTACATTTTTCATACAATAAATTTACATAAGTGAGGTACTGGTAGTTACCATTTTCACAAAAAAATAAACTCTGCATAGCCTTGATGGCCTCTCTTGTCATGGTGTCACCAATAATGCTGAGAACCTATTCAGCAATGTCATCATATATTAACTCTTGATTTTGGGGATCCATGTATTGGTCCCCCAAGGAGATAATGACACAAACACTTTTTGCAGCTTCTACTTGAGCAGCAGACAAGGCACGTTCCTTCTTCATCCTCCCTATGGCCTTCATGAAGGGCATACTGAAGGGCACTGATGCCAGTCATGAGGATATCCTAGTACATAATTTTACAACAAATAATCAATTTCGTCTCATACATATGTAATAACTAACACACATGTGAAAAACAAATCTTAATTTTAATTGAACAAAACACTTTAAGAGCATTCACTCAACAGGTATTTTGTAGTCATGGCTCAAAAGTGCTTGGCTGTTAATGTTGTGTAGTGATGCAGAAAGGCCAACACAATGTAGATTATAAAGGTTTCAGAAACAGTCTCAAAATAATAATAAACATAAATTCTGCTGTTGTTAACATTGACCAGCATCAAAACTATTCATTTTTGAGTTATGAAAGAATTAGGGTATTGCAAAAAAAAAGGCAAACATTTGAAGATTTGTATTGGTGGATTCTTTTAATAAACTATCACAGTTGAAGTGTGCACACTTCTGATGCCGTATGATCTGCCATCTTCAGGAATGCACATGCAGAATTGTGAATGAATGAATTCCAATTTGAACTTAACTAAACTGATAGAATGTGATCATGTTAATACTATGTGTGTGTTTTGAAACCAAATAATAAATCCTTAGGAAGATATGAACATTTTAAATTGTGAAATTGCACAAAAACAAGGCTTGTTAGGACTCACTTGAAAAATACATTCAAAACTCTCTATTCAGGATCTGTCATAACTCCGATGATATTTTGAGAGGAATTTTGCAGCCAAGATAATCTCTTATCAGACAAACATCGTGCATCAATTTTGGCTTGTTTATCTTGTAATTTTCATCAACTTTGTAAAGTCTTGGTGTTAGGTTTTTAATAAACTGGTGTTCGCTGCTACTTGAAAATTGTTGCATAAACTTAACTTGGTTTTCTAGATCGGTGATTGAGTCTTTTTTCTTTTCAATTTGAGGGCATTCAACTTGCTAAAATACTTGGGCTGTTTCTCCCGTATGCCACAGTAGGTATAGCATGTGTTGTATTTGCAACAATTTGAGCTTTGATTTCAGTGCCCACGGCAGTTTCCACAAACTGTTCTTCTGATGTCCATTGACTCTATATTTATCTAAAGTTCTTGCTTTTGTTCTTCACACTGCAAAGCTCTCAAACCGTACTGTGGAACTGAAAATAAATGTAATATCAGTTTTTTCTTTTCGTTTGGCGCCAAAATAAAAATAACTTTATTTAAGTGTCCAATGTGTTCTAGCACTTGCACACTAATTGGAAGACACTACTCTCACAACACTACCACTACATTCTAATATTCTATGCATACAACTTTCAGCTCACTGGTTCGTTTTTACCGAGGGAGGAAAACCGGTGTACCCAGAGAAAAACCCTTGAAGCAAGGGAGAGAACGAACTAACAATTGAACCCGGGACACAGAGGTGGCAGAACGAGCCTCTCACCACTCAAAATCGTAATCTTATCAGATCAGTACTAAACTTTTTAGCTGGCGGCTTTTCTTTGCTCATTGTTTCAGCAACATCGATGTTTTGTACTTGTCACAAGTGGTGATTCATCTCTTAGCAGTTGGATTTGATATTTCAGAAGAGCTTCCGTTCCTAGTGATACTTCTTTGGGAAACATAAGACCAATTTGATTGTCTCCGATCAGTTTGATTTTCAGCCTTGAGCTGAACTGATTAGCACGTAAAGTACCATATATCAAAGCAAATGTCCCTTCATTGAGTTGGTCTTTGAACAAGAGCATCCATTGTTTTAAATCGTCTTGTTATTCATACGAAAATATTTTGCTTTGTTCGCGCCCAATTTTGCAAGCTCGTTCCAAAGATCATTCCAAAGTTCATGGCTAAGTTCAAAAGTTTGACGGTAAACTTGTTATTCGATAACTTCCGAAGTTCTGGAAACCAAGTGGCCGAAGTTATATGAAATCAACTGGAAAGTGCTAACTATTGTATATTGTAACATGGGAAAGGCTCCGCTGGAAAGGAAAGAAACATTGAAATTCTTTATTACTCGTGCCCAGGCCTTTAGCACGAGTTGAAAAACATAGCCCATGTTTTTTTCCTGTTTTTGTTCGGCGTCGCAAATCTGCAATCCAGTAGAACTGGGAACTAGACCATGAGGATTATGATGTCCAAAATGGCTTTGTGAAGGCGCTTCATGTGGAATTTTTCGATTTCATTGTATGAATCATTATTGTTGGAGGATAAAATTCTTTAGATATTTAAATTGCGGACAAATGTCAAGATGGTATCATCCCAACCATGTTCTTTAGTTCTTTCGTATAGGGTGCGATTGGTTTTGCCAATGTAGCACGCACCATAACCAGGACAATTAAACTTATACACCAAATTAAACACATATGCTTGTCCGGGTTAAAAACAAGTCCACTGAAAATTCTCTTGATGTCTTGTTCAGAAATATTCGTTGCCAAATGATCCTCCATCTCATGTCTTCAGAGAAAGGCTTAGGCATTGCCAAACAAGCATGCATATATTTGTTTTAAACCGTGATAAGATGTATAGTGCTTCGCAATATACATGTAGTCTGAAGACAACACACTGTATATTGACAATGGTGCATGGAAGAGTTAATGTATTCCGTATATACAATCACGTGACAGTAATCTGAGCCCCAGGTGGGTAACGAACCCATGACCTAATGTTAAATGAGAGAGAGCCTACCAAAATCCTGAAGTGATGTGAATAATTTGTGTCACATAATAATAATAATAGAAAGAGAAAGGCTCTCAGGAATCCAGCCTGGAGCCAAAGTAAATTCAATTAAAGAAACAATGAAGCAGCATATTGAAGAATACTTGAAAGAAATGGATGACCCGAAATTCAAACTTTGTTTTCCTTTCATTTTCAATTTTGCAAACTGGTGAAAATGTAATGACTGTCAAGGGTAACAGGACACTTGCCGTATTTAGTGGAAAAGAAGATTATGAGACCATGAAACAATCATTGGGAGAAGTTTTTAAAGAACTGAATAACATGATTAATGAGGGTCAGCTGTTGGTACAAGAAGAGCAAATCCAAATTGAATTTTTCTTAGGTGGAGACTACAAATACATTTTTCTCATGTTTGGGCTAAATAGTGCCATTTCTGAGTATGCATGTGCTTGGTGTAAAATCAAGAAAAATGACAGGTGGAAAACAGATAAAAATTATCATGATTGTAATTCCCCACCATTGGCTAGAATACTATCAGAAATGAAAGACATGTGCAAATGCTCTAAAGATAACTATGGATGCTGCAGGGAACCTTTACTTAGCGTGCCATTAGATCATGTTATTGCTGATGAGCTCCATCTCTTATTGAGAATAACTGATGTCCTGACTAAAAATCTGATCACAGAATCACAAGTGTGGGACATAGAAGACAATTTATCATTAAGCAAAAAATCTGCTAAACATATCAATAATTTACTTGAAGCAATGGGCTTGTACCACCCGCCACGTGACTTTTTAAATTTTCACCGAAGACAAACGAAAATTCCATAACTAGAAAGAGCATACTAAAATTAGTAAAAGTTGAAAATTTGAAAAGAATCAAGCAAATAAGAAATACGTTAACAGCTTTCAAAGTTTCCCGTTTTGATAAGGATTTGTATGGGTTTTCGCTTGGAAGGCAAGCTGTTGCCTTCCAACATACATTTCCATACAAAAAAGGCAAAGTTTGAATGCCTGTAACTATTGCCCTATTTACGTATTTCCCTTCAAACTTTCCACTTTTACTAACTTTAGCATGCTCTTTCCAGTTATGATATTTTCGTTGGTCTGCGGTGAAAATTTAAAAAGTCACGTGACAGGTGGTACAAGTCCATTAGATCTTGTGGCATCACATTTGATATCTGGAAAAAAGGGATGCTATTGGGAAAGAAAGTCATCTGTATGATTGGACAAGCCTGATGGGGAATGATAAAAAGAAACTACTTTATGAGCTGCCAAGTACAATGGAGGCATTCCTAAGACCATTATTTCGTTCAACTCCTTATCCTGTGAATAATTTAATTGATTTATGCAATTCCAAGAACCAAGGTATGTGGCACACTAATATATGCATATAAGGGGTCACACGTTGATGCTCATAACCCTCTCTCAGCTCATCGAAGGATGTGAAATCATTGATCCATGTTTTTGCATCAAGCCAAAACTGGTCAGAGGTGATGCGTGGGTGTCATTCACTGATATTTGTATAAAGGGTTGCAAATCCTTTCCCGTTGCAAGGTCCATGGTATCGAGAAAGTCAAATAAGTGGGATGCATTCGGTGATGTTTTGAGGCTAGAGTCAAGGCAGTGGCTGATTAAGGATAGAGAACGTCAAGCAAGGCATTATAGGAAAAAGAAATCACAATACTGGGAACATGAAATAAAAAAGAAAAAAAAGAAAATGATCCACCCAGCCAATCTGAGGAGGTTAATACTACTACCTCAATTCAAATAAACTATACAAAGTTTAAGGTGACTGAACTACGAGAAGAACTAAAGAAACGTGGGGTCAAAGGTATTACCAAAAAGTCCAAAGCAGAGCTTATAATAATAATAATAATAATAATAATAATAATTTATTTCTTAAAAACGCATACACAATGTCTCTATGCTTTTTACAATAAAGAAACATAAAGAAAAACAATGAAAAATAAATATATATACAATAAAAGAAGATGTGAAATAAAGCATATGTATATAAATATATGAAAAACGCGTAGGTAACAAAAAATATATATATATATACTCAATCAGGATAAAAACTGTTTAAACAGATAAGTCTTTAATTTGTCTTTAAATGTTCCTAGTGATTGTTCAGTTCTTAAATCGGTGGGTAGAGCGTTCCAAAGCTTGGGGCCAGCAACGGAGAATGCTCTGTCTCCGTAGGACTTAGAGATAGTTCGTGGAATAGTGAGGAGTTCTTTTCCAGTAGAGCAAAGGCGACGTCCAGTAGTGTAGTCAGAGAGGAGGTCCGCTAGGTAGTTAGGGGCCAGTCCAGTCCTTACTTTAAAGACCAACAGTAGGATCTTAACCAAGCAGCACGACGCAAGGGAAAACATTCCACTGGTATCACAGGCGAAAACCACATCGCTCACTGGCCCACAACACAATGGTACAAAGGCAATCTCTGCTCTAGAGAGGAAGTTCATTAAAGTTCTCCACTTGTTCTGTGATTGACCCAGTGGCTTTTCCTTAAATGTCCTAATGTCAGTACACTTATCAAGGCTTGAAATATAATCTTCTAATTCTGCATTAGTTTGCTGTAGGTTACTTCTCCAATGTCTTTTTTGAGAAATTTATTTTTGCATTTCATTAAATAAAATTTCCTTTTCCTCTTCAATAATTTTATATTTTAATTTCCATTCTTGAACTTCATTATGTAAGCTCTTGATCTCTTCCTTTAGCTCCTCTGATGACTTAATCTCCTTCTCAAAGACATTAAATTTTCTCATCCTTTCATTCAACAGCTTCCTTTGTCTTACCCTTGCCGAGAGATCTATTCCACTAATACAACAGGCGAAAACCACGCCTCACTGGCCAACAAACAACACAATGGTATTTAGCGGTCATCAAATGGGCAACATGCCGAAAGAATCATTCCTCTAATACAACAGGCGAAAATCACACCTCACTGGTCAACAACACAATGGTATTTAGCGGTCATCAAATGGGCAACACGCCGAGAATCATTCCACTAAGAATCATTTCAAAAAGCTTTCATAGCCAGCCATATGCTTGTACTTAATGCGGCAATATCCATTGGTGTATGTTTTCGACTTGTCAATACAATCTTGCTCAATTAGATTATCAGATATTCTCAAAAATAAATGTATCAATTATTACATGATCAAAAGGTATAAAATCAAATAGTGGTTTTGTTTTACAATTATATTGTTTTGATGTTGCATACTTACTTACTTATTTCTTCAATATCCCTTTTCCCAAGGGATTTGTCTGTAAGAGACCACTTTTTCGGCACGCAGCAAACTTTTGATTTGCTACACCTAAACCACAAACACAGGCCAAAAATTTCCAATCCCCTCCTAAAAATATTCAATAACAGTAATTTCTTTTAAATTGGACATTTCATTTCTGAGGACAGAAAGACTTTCCTTTAGGTTATGGTAGTCCTCAGTGGTCTTGATTATACGCTCAGTAGAGCTTATAATAAACGTGGTTTGATACATATAGAGCTTCGAGAAAAGGGAAGTTTGAAATACGAAATATTAATGTAAACTTATGTAAAATATAAATTCATAAACACAGCCGTCGATTCGCTTACTTGTTTATTTCATACGTAAAACAAGGTAAATCATTCAGACCATCACACAGACAACATTTAAACTGATTTATAAAATAACTATGATATAACGCGCGCTCTGATTGGTCAAAGGATGCGTATGCCGCGTGCTTTATGAGAGCACACAGCACGCGCGCGCAGATATTCAAACATTTTGTAACGAACAAAAATGAAAACTTGCCTTAAAATCATAATTGTATTTTATAAAAGAAATAGAAAACTTGCCCGCTGTGCTATGTGCAGATTTATAGCACTTGGAGACTGATCAGAACACTCGAGAAGTGTTGAGAAGCACTCCGCTACGCGTCGTGCTTCTCTTAACACTTCTCTCGTGTTCTGATCAGTCCCCGCGTGCTATAAATCTGCACATAGCACGCGCGCTCGTTTTATATTTCTTCAAAACAACACAATGTTCATTCATGATGATAGTAGGTTTGCTTTCTTTCGGCTTGAGATCCTGTTCGAGCTGACGGTTGGTGAAGAGAGGTTGGAGTGATATTCCAATTTTATTACTCAGATCGTTCATTAGAGAATTCCAGTGTTGAGGACATCGCTTGAGCGCGATGCACCATAGTTTTTAGAATATAGTTCTTATAACGTGCATGAAATATTGATTTTAAGTCTGGGTCTGGGTCTGGGACTTAGTCCACCATTTCACAATGACATTGTCAACTTTTAAAGTAAGGAGATTGTGGACAGGATCTTCATTTACTGAGCATTCATTGCTAGTTCCAAGAACGAGTTTAATGAAACTCAGTTCCTTATCATTTCCTTTCCATTTCATCTCATCTTTGGAACCTAAATAGTCTAGTTTCGCTTTTAAAGAAATAAGCTTGTTTCTCATCTTTAGAGTATTTAAAAGCGAGAGAAACTTCAGAGCCAAGAACAGCGTGACTGGTCACCATGACTAGGCCATGACACGTGACTAGTGACGTGACCGTAATTGTACGTAGTGTCGCTACCATAAAGCTGTTCAGCTAGGTTTACTACGTTATCATACCCAGATGTTTTTGCTATGGGAGTGCAACGCTATAAGCAAAATACAAAATATGTTGTTGTTCATATGCGTACTGTAAATACTTCATGACAATCTCCATCTAATTCGTTTTCGAGCGCCTGAATGGTGGGGCCTCCTGGTTCTCCAATGTTCGAATAATAGCTCTTCTGAACTGGCTCTAACGCACCTTACATATTCAGCACGTTTGCTGGCAAATGACCAATGCATTTTGTGCCTTCTCTTATGACTTTGCTCTATTTCTCGCATTCTGCTTTCTTTTAGGTAGAACCTTCTCGCTTTCTGCTTTTACTTTATCAGGATGGGGAGCTTTTGGTTCAAAGGTTTTCTGGCCAGCGCAGCAACAAGGCAAACGTTTTGTCCACTAGCAATGAACCAACAGCAAAGAACCAACTTGCTAATGTCCACTAGCAACTTTCCAGTTCCGTACTTACCCACCCATACAGTTACAGTGAGTAATTACAGGGGGTATCTCTCGCTCATTGAGAATGGTTTACCTGAAAGAGGAATGTTAGGAAATTTCACATAAATCAAATATGCAGCACAAAAATGTAGCATCGAAAAGCAGGCTAAATTAATAAGAGGATTTACTTCACGGTATAATTTTTTCATGGCGTTGCGAAGTCCATGTTTCATTCTTTTGAGGTTTTAATTTAACACATACTGACATGTGAGAAAATGCAATTTGAATAGTTTCTATTTATTATTTACGTACCCTTGAAAACTGGACGATATTGTCTTCCCCAACAGGTTTCACTAAAATCGAACTCACCTGCCAGATACCAAATAAATATATGCATCGAGGCTCTTATAAACTTTCATCTGCATCTTTGAGACCCAAGATGTCTGTAGCACAAGAACAATTCCAATGGATATGCGAAGTTGTCATCACTTTCTTTTCTTTCCATCTGAAAATCTATCTTTGACATTAAAAGACTATCATCTTCATCATCAAGTAGAAGCATATTGCTGCTGCAGCAAGAAAGATCATGTTCTAGGTGCATGTCTCCCTTAGAACTCTTCGACTTTGGGGATTCAACAACTCCGGTTTGAAATCTAAAGGGTGTAGGTGCTCTGGTGTACAAACTCTTGAAATGGCTAAATAGCTAAATGGCTAAAGGGATAGTAAGTCCCTGGGATTTGTGGCTTGTTACTGCGTATGTCAGGACAATTGCATACTCGCACACAGTTCCTTGAGTGTTGCCATACCTGTTTTTCTTATACCAGGCTTGCCTTTTAATAAGAATGGGGCCATTATCTTTAGAACACCACCTTCAGTTTGTCTCCTACAAGCTCTTGAAAATTCCCCTGAGTTGCAACTTTTATGTATTGTGCAGTGTTACTGAGTGCTTCTTAAAATAGTGTCACTGTGTTTTCGAGTTCTCCTATGCTTCTTCATAAACATCATATACATTATATATAACATATCCATATGATAAGCATGTCACTGTTGTTCCACCCTCGTGTCCTGAAAACTCTAAAGAATAACGAAGCACAACATATTGAGGTGAATTCTCATTGAGGATGACTATTTAGATTTTCAATAGCCTCACCCTTTTCAAGAATTCTTAAGGCATTGCCAAGAGAAAACACATGATAATTACTGAGTACTTCTTCTATTGTAAAACTAGTATCATAATTCTGAACAACAACAACATCATTCAATCAATTGTTTTGAGAAACCATGGCTCACAGATTGATCAATTGCTAGCCCTTGACCTTTCATATCATGGAACACCTCCCCTAAAGCAGATCGAAGATCCTGACAACATTTTGGTGTGACTTTGCAAGTACAACCTTCACGTCTCTCTTGTACGTCGGACGTACATGTATCAGTTTCAATTGGCAAAATGCATGCCTAAAATATGCCTCCACACTCACACAATGCATCATGGTAAGAATTGCAATTATTTAGGGTACTCAATGTCGGGGTCCAACGAACTAAATGCTGTCTTACGTAGACATCCTTTAGATCTAACAAAGTTATTTACTTCAGGTTTAGTTGGTCCTATTTGCGACCATGATAAATCACAATTACATGTGACTGAAGATCATCCCTGCCAGCCCTCCTAGCCTCTCGGTGCAATAATATACTGCGTGCTGCTTCCCAATTGATCATGTACCGTATATTTGGAAAGTTCACGCCCATATGCAGCAGTAGTTGCTACAACTATTCTCGTTAGGCCATTCTCTTTTAAATATGTTGTGATACGGTCTTTACTTGTTTGGCATGAGTTAGAGTGATAAACACTGATATAGCAGTTTTCAGGCAACATCAATTTCTGGTCATATGCATTAAGATGCCTAGCTTGCGCAATAGATGATTTGTTACACTTGCAATGTCATTCATTGTATTACAGAAAATTATTCTTTTTGGGTTTTCGTTTACGGTTTCAAAGAGCCACTGAAGCTTGTTCAGTTTTTAACCTTCACAGAGAATCTCGGGTTTGTTCAGTTGGGACTGACAAAAACTGTGAGCATATTTCAGTTCCAGTAATGGCTGCCATAGAAGTGCTTTTAAAATAGAAAAATACGAAATAAGACGTATGAACATTCACTTCAAATAAAATGTAATGTATGTGAATTTAATAATAATTATAAACTTTATTATATATAGACAGGCAAAACTATATGACAAAATATATAAAGACCAACGTTTATTATGCACAGAAATTCAAAAAGTTGTCACTTATTTACATTGACTCCATTACTAATTACTGTGTTAAATTATTAAATTAACTAACTAAATTGAAGTCGCAAGTGGGGCCCGCCACTGTGTATTAGTGTATGGTTGGGTTATCTGGGCTTTCACTGTTTTAAATCAGTATCATCAGAGACTGACGAAAATATATTCATAAAAGCTCCGTAAATTCCTCACAGGTTTTGAGTTTCCGTATGTAGTATGCTTTGTATAACCTTAGGTTCACAGGATCCTTTTCCTGATTGACTGCTTCGGTTGTGATGTTGGCATTGGTGGTGTCTTTTTGACATTAGACGTATTAATGTGTCTATTGTTTCATAACGGTTGTCTCAATACGTCATTTACCAAAGACTGACAGACTGAACCCCATGCTATTAAAACATCCTCATTATAAAACCTGGTCAGGAGACTTGTCTGCTTACAAGTCATCTCGCTGTCAAAGTTTTCCTGGATACTTGCAATTCCTTCCTATTGATTCCATACTATTATGTGTAGGTTATCAGTCTGTAGCGAGGGGTTATGCGATATATTAATTTATATAGTAATTGGTATATTACGCGCGATTTGATTGGTTGAGAGCCATGTGTTATTGGAGGACAGACACACAGATGACGTCACTACAATATAACACAAACGCTCATTGGCTGAAACTTTGAATGACATCATCACAAATCGACATCTTGGAAATTTGCTGTACAATCAGGTCTGTCTTGAACGTTGGACATACATGTAAATCACATAAATCGGAGTGCTTAAAGAACACTGTTGCGGTTTCTCTGATGGATTGGGTATCCTCCCACTCTAGTCGATGTTGCTCAACTTGCTTCGCGATATGCTTGTAAAATGCCCTGACGCTGTACCACGAGTAGCTGATGGTTTTGGTCATCATGAGCTCTAAGAGCTTTAGCTGAGCCTCTTTGCGCGGTTGTGTGTAAGAACGTATCATGACTAGGAAACCTGCAGTGAATTCGGGCAATTAAAGTTTGTCATACTCGCCAATCTAAAGGTTATTTTTCTTTGTTTCGGCCGTTGGTTGAGTTTCACGCTCGTCGTCTGTATTTACATTGCTGCTCGGGTTGGAAACTTGTTGTTTGAGCAATAAAACTTTTAACTCCATTCTAGTTTCTCTTTATCAAGTTGAACCAGTTGTAACTTTTTGTTATAGGAAGTTGGGTCATCTTTGAAGTCCATCGATTTCTGCTAACGTTGTAGGCTGGACTTTGGCGTTTCTGTTTGTTGAGTTTTGCCGGCCGTGAGCGTTTCCTCTGTTGTAAACAAAGACCTTCATATAAAAAATCTGGGTCGTACTTAGGTTTGGTTTCGCGTTTGGGTTTAGAGGCCATGGCTGAGTTGTAGAGATTGAAAGAAGTATATGCGGCGTTGTTCGAGGTTGTACACTCCCTTTGGTGAATTGAAACAACTGGATCCCCTGCCTTACGCACTATTATGTTACAGTGCGTATGGCCTTAAATCTAACAAAGTTATTTACTTCAGGTTTATTATCTCGAGATAACGAACTTCAAAACGGTGTCTCAATTTTCCGATATCTGTTTTAGATCAACCGCAATCCTACGCCAAAGTTAAACAATTGATTTTAGAGCTATGTTGTCAACAAATAGGGCTATAACGTTTGAACGAAAATAACATGAAAAAATCGGAGACACCGTTTTTTAGATCAACTATTGTTGAGCCACCTTGCACATTTTCAGCGAAATCCATCGAAACCCTAGCGACATTAAGCATTTGAAAGACGTGCATTTAGCGCTGAAAATAGTTCCGAGGAAAGACGCAATTACTGTTTTGGAAGATCAAGCCACACCATGTTTATCCAACACCTAGCGTAATTGAATCTGTCAACCACTTGTTAAGATATCTGGTCAGTATTCAACAAAGGTCGACAGGTCATATGCAAATGAGAAAATATCGCAGTAAATTTATTGTGCTTTGGCTTGTTCGAGTATTGCGGGTGCCGGGACATGTTTTAGTGTGTATGTATTTGTATGGTTTTCTGCTCTGTTTGGGAACAGTTTCTTTGAAGACGAAGTCGACGATCTTCTTCTAGATCTTGGATGAGAATATAAAGATTTAAGTTTTCTTGAGGATGTGTATTTGCTTTTACATGTAAAAAGTTCAAAAGTGTATCGTTGTTTAAAAAAATTATTATGTATAGTTGTTGTATCGTTCGCCACGTGGTTATGAGTGTCACGTACTGATGCGCTTCGACTGACGTCACAATCCAACCAATTACTGTTGACATATCGTTTCCTGTAGCAAATTAGTCACGATTTTGGTTATCTTCATTTTCTTTGCTTGATTCGTTAAAATTTGTAATTTCTTTAAAAATCCGATTTTGGAAATTTTTACTAAAAAAACATATCCTGATACCTTAACCCGTAACAGCTCTGTCAGTGATTTTTGAATTACATCTTTCGGATGCAATTGTTGACTGGCGAGATTTGTGAGCAATTTGTAGACCACTGGCGTTTGGTGTGTCAGAAAAGATGTGCTTTCCTCTCTTCCGGCACTGGGTGTAAGTTTGAAAGCGAGCCAGGTAGTCAAGCCACAAGTCTGAAGCAGAATCAAAAGTGGGAAAACTCAGGAGAGCACTAAAACAGAGAAATTACTGCATCCATTTTTCTTGGTGTCTTGCTTCCTGAAATAACATGAATATTTGCAAGAACTTCTAGTTCATTTTGTATATGAATATTTGCTGTTATTCAAGCTGTTGTTGTAAGAGCTCAATCATGTTTAGAGACCAACGTTTGCAGCATGTGTTCAATTGGGATTTGAGTGCCAACGTTGGAACCAGGCATAGGCTTTATGACGTTTCCCATGAGGAATCCTAGGTTTTGAGGCTTCTTTCCACTAGGTAGGACCATGGCAAGGACTTGTTCGCTTGTGTAAGCTCATAGTCTAGTCATTTAAAAAATTAACCTGCCACTAATTGCAGCTTTTCCATATTTCTGGTTGTACTTCTGGTTGCATAGCTCGCTCAGAATGGGGACGTGTTTGATGATGAGACAGAAAATATTCTTGAGATATGGTTGGACTAAAATTGGCCACTATTGTGACGATTTTATTTGCACAGGTGTGAGTCCACGATGTATGGTGTGCACAGAAAAAGGGGCTGAATCACAACCCTCATGGATCTAAGTAAATCTAACTGCGCACATGATCAATCTGTGATTGGTTCACTTTAGCCTCTGCCCCTGAACCATGTGCGACATGTGTTGAGTGATTTAAAGGATGTGATGTGATATAAAATGTCATTATACTTTCACCTAATGTTTGCTATATACAGTCATTTGCAAAAATTCTGGCCACCATGATATATCAATATATCAATATATCGGGTGCATTATGGGTAATTAAATAATCGAAAAAAATTCCCCTTAAAGCGGGCTTTAAAGCCAGCAAAGTTGGTAGAAATATTTAGTATAATGTTTATTTTAGTCTTAAGTTTGTTGTTTGTAAATTTTGCTTCATTTAATAGTATTAGTGATGCATCCGATATATTGATATATTGATATATCGTGGCGGCCAGAATTTTTGCAAATGACTGTAAACATATATAATATAATATAATAATTTTATCTGATTCATTAGATTCACGTATGAATGCAATCTTTGTGGAAATTGATTAAATAATGGTGGTCAAACTTCGGAACAAAATAACGGAAAATTATCTAAATATCAGTTCTTAATCGTTTTGGATAGACAACAAATGGTGCAAATTTGAAGCAAATTGTCTGATCTCATTCTTTCACTTGTGTCCGGTTTTCTCAGGCAATGACTCTTAAGCCCACAGAGACAGTTTCTTTTGTTGTCTTCTCACTTAGAACTAATGACGTTGGCATCAGATTCTGCGAACCACAGGCTGCACAAGCTTTTTCTCTGGTTGTCAAGTTGTTGTGGGAGAAGTGTCTCAATCTTGTCGTTTGTGATGCAGGACTGACACCATTTTTCGTGGTGCGGTTTGTATTGTAATTCGAAGTGTTGGCTTTCATTTCTTCTATGACTTCATTGAGAATAACTGGAAACCTTGACTGGTCAGTAATTATTGTCTAGTTGATCAACAACAGCAACAAACAAAATGACTGTCTGTTGTTTTGCCTTTTGTCCTGGCCTCATAGCCTTCAATCCTTTCATTTGATTGGTTCATTTTCACTGCGTTGGCAGAAAAGGAGTGTTTCGGTGAACAAGGAAGCAGGCTAATCCACTAAGTCTCTTCTCCGTGATCGATGAGGGTGTCCACAGTCGCGTAAACGACACAGTTGCGTAAAACAACAGACAGCATTGGTTTCGCTCTATTAACCCTTTGACTCCCACGGCGCCCGAAACCGCCCGTAAAAATCGATACTGCTTTTAAAAATTCAAACTTTCTGAATTTTCGTAACATCGATCTCCTGACCAGTTTTTAGTGACAACTAGATAACTCTTCAAATTTTAACTTCAAGTAAACTGACTTACAGGTCCGATTTCTGGGCACTAGTTCAATTTATTTTTCATAGAAATCAAAAATGCGCGTTTTTGACGCAATTTTACACCTCGAAAATGAACGACATTTGACTTGGATTTTCTTCCAAAATACATCCTTCCGAAACAAAACGCCACTTTCTCGGCAAACTTCCATCTCTCTTCTTGATATAGTCATGAATTTTTCACTCTCTCTTCCTTAGCTTGCAGAACAATAGCCATTTCCTTAGGGACCACTTTCGCTAACACGTGTTTTCCTTCTGCACGCCCGAAAAGGATGCCGGGAACATCCGGTAATTTTCGACAGAGATCCTCCCGCATTTCCTTTTTTTAAGAATATATAGAGTGTCGAGCCACTCGGTCCTACAGGCAAAATATTGCACCGGTTGCATTCTTTACAAGTCCAAAGTCGCCAAAAATGCCTTTGTAGGTCCTGGAATTCACCACAGAAAGACCAGAGAGACGATTTCACTTTGAGTCCGCCATTTTGGAAACTCTCAACGAGCTGCCGAAATGTGTTCGTGAATTCGTATCTTCCTCCTGAGTTCTTCCAGGAGAATGGTCTCTACCACACCAGTCAAGCTTAATGATGCTGTCCTGGGGGCTTCTGTGGTGAATAATGGCTATAAACACTCTAAAAATGCAAAATAGTCCACTCCTAGCAGCTACGAACTCCTGTCCCTCGTGGCGATCCATGACAAGAGAAAGATTACGTCAGAACCTGAGCCCGTGGGCTTTCAGAACTGTCAAGATTTCCATGGAAACCCCTTATATGGAATCGAAATTTCCTATGACGTGATTAGGTCCAGAAAATCGCTAAAAAACTCAAAAATCTCGGTGTCAAAGGGTTAACATGTTTTTGTTTCTTCATTCCTTCCCCTTTTATTTTTGCCTTTCTCGCCGTATCGTTACTTTCTGTTGTTTCCTCAGTAAAGATTATTATTCCTTCCTTCCTTTTCTTTCTCTTTTTTCCTATACAAACTTACTGTATTGGATTTCTTCCACATCGTTTGGAGCTTTTCTAACAATACTCTTACCTCATGTGGAGGTCTCTTACTTTCTGTTACGTGTACCAACGTTTTTGCTACTCTTGTGAAGGCAGACTTTTCCGTGCGTCGGTCAATTTTCGCTTCTATAATTTTACAATCATTGTTACTTACTTCTGTGGTGGGTCTTGATAAGGTTCCATGTTCTTACTGGTTAGCTGTTTCACTTTTCCCGGTTAGCAAACTTAAATGACTTGTTGAATCTCGGTTAACTTATTGCTGATTGAAACATGATCTACTTACTTGTTATGAATTATAACTAACTTATTAATAATTAATTTATTGTTCTGATTACTTAACAAAACATTCTCCGCCCTGATAAGGGCGTAGTCGTTATCTTATCTAAAACGTTTGCTTTGACTTTGGCTTTGGCTTTGCCGCTGTTCCCTGCTGAACTTTATCAGCCGAAACAACTTCCACAAGGGCATCTTCCTCTTCGCCTTCAAGTGGGGCGGTTTCCAGACTACAACTTTTATTAATCCTTCCAACAGCGTCTTCTTGTCATCCGACTCCATGAGGTCTTTTTCGATTTTCTCTAGTACTCTCTTTGATAACTGTAGTTTACAAAGCCCTTCGGTATCCACGTCGACGTGTTCTGCCACTTGTACCAATTCTTCCATACTCAGGCCACATATCTCCAATTCCAAAACAAGTTGAAGCTCCTCTATCTCTGTTTGTCCGGCCATATCCAACGCCAAAACAAACAAACGAACTCTTGAACTTTGCTTGCTAGAAACGAGATCTCGAGGCTCTTTCTCAATGAAGACTTAGGTAGAAGTAAAGGCGGGAATTCATTCCAGGCCTGTTCCTCACTTGCATTCAAAATTCCCTTTTCTCTGCATTTATTTGCCATAATCTCTAATCGGTTGAAACCTACAGCTTCAAAAGATGGTTTAATAAAGTCTGGAATTTCTTCTGGAACCTGTTTTAACACTGGGCCAAGGGTATTCCACTTCTGCTTTTCCCATGAAGATGCACTGCACCAGGGTTTATGGTCGATGATACATTTGTCGTTATTGTTCCTCACAAACGAAAAATGGTGAAAATCCCTCAGGTTATGGATTTCTTCAGCACAAGGCAGCAGTGGCAGCACGACATACAGATGTTGAATACACGCATATTGTGCCTGCACCCCTTCTTGATTCACCTCTCCTTGATTGTGATTGTGGCAACAGTGAATAACTTTCAGCAGATCTTGATATGTTTTTGTCATTGTTCATCGCGAGACGATAAACTCGTATCGCGAGACGATAAACTCTTAGAAATCCAGAGTTGAGTTGGATAAAGAAAGGAAACAAACACTATCTCAATGGTTTGAACATCCACACTTTGTGGTCGTTGACATGAGTACCATCATGTTGCTGTTTGATCATTTCAGCTCTGGCATCCTGTGTGTAAAGTTCAAAACTACTTGATTTCCTGAAATGTTAATCAAATGATGTAATGAATGAGTTATACAAGCAAAAAAAAAACATTCTAGGGACAACCAAATAAGAAAATTACTTCAGATTACAATCACCAATGGTATTAAAACCCTCCAGATTATTACGTTTTGGAATTATTTATACCACATTGCATTGTGAATCCACGACAGACTTTAGAACTGAAAGCTAAAGCTTATATCGCTTATATCGCTAAAGCTTATATCCTGAAAACTTAAAATCAACCAGAGCACTTGTGGATGTGTTATAAAGGTATATTATTATATTGAGGTATCCATGTTGGTATCCGTCACTATCCGTGAAGTCGAAATGCTGGTTAAAAAAGTAACTACAGGTAAGTACTGATGCCTTACCATCTGCCGGCTCTTTTGATGGTGCTATCATCTGCCCCACATCGTGCAGCCCACCTAGCAGCCGATCTTCTTACGCTGTGCGTCGTGAATTCTTTTTCAAAAAGAGCTTTGGACATCTACAAATCAAATGAAAATGTTTTATTTTTCTCTCACTATATTATGTATGTTCAGCTCTTTTCAGATTTTCCAAAAGTTTCTAGGACACAAAGTAAGAGTTAATTACCGAGAACAGAGGCAATAAGCCATATACATGTATAGGCTTATTGCCGACGTTCGAGGTAATTAACTGGCTTATTATCTGATTGAGAAGGTTTTCACACAAAAACTAGTCCCAAAGGACATCATTAATCAGATTATTGTTCCTTTATTCCCACGAGGGAATACTAAACAAATGCTTTTCAATTCTGTACACTGTAATGTTAATGAGCTTCATGAAAAGAGGTAAAACCAATTTTTGTCCAACAAATTCCATCAGATAGCTATGTAGTATACAGGGTAAAGTGTTGTGTAGATAAGCGAAAGGTCGTGGGTTCGATTCCAGGTTCATTCATTTATCAAAAAAAAAATTCTTCACACAAAGCTTGTAGTAGAAAATGTATAAGTTTAATACCCACATATAGATGACCGAGGGAGGAATAGAACGAGGTTATTAACTAGATTTAGTATAAACAAACTAGTGGTCTATCACATATCGTGCAATCTGATTGGCTACGCTACTAGGGGTCGAATAGTGATAGTCCCCTAGTAGCGAATCACCATGGTAACCATTGTCGTGAACGGCGATGAAGCAAGATGGTGGACAAACCCGATAGTTGTTTTCTCGCTAAAAAGAGCTAAAATAGACCGAGAAACAAATCTCAAGAACAAGAAATGGAAAAAGCACATAAATATAGACATCTCATTAACAATTCAAGCAAGTTTTCTTTCGGACCGATTTTTCAACTTTAGCGAAGACAAAGTCAAAGGGAGTACTGATAGTGATAAAGGTAATAAACGAAGGCTACACCACTCTTGACTCGTGTTTTGTTCATTTTCAACAAAAGAACCAACTTTTCTGGTTTAGTTTTCCATTTGTTGATGGTAAAACTAAACAGCTCGATTAGTTCAGCCAAATGTATACCTATGATTAGCATAAAATTCTTATTTTTCTTACTTATGCAAATTAAACAAGAAATATTGGTATAAAATTAAGTATGCTAGTTTGTTTATTCTCGGCAGGAACCTCGTTGACTATCTGCTCATAGCCAACTCGGACTCGTTGTCTAATTGTTAAATAGCCCAGGTCTATATCCGTATATTACCCTTGCATTCGTAATGAGCAGGGTAATATGGGATATAAAGTCCTACAAAGAACAAAGAAAACCGTGTCAATCAGGTAATAATGTAACTTAATTCCCCAGCATTTATTATAAAGTGTATCATATAGTGTAAAAACTACATACATGTACATTTCATACACCTCGACGTAGTTGAGTATTCAAAGTCGCCTTAAGCTCCTCATGCTATATTAAAACTACATGTACTGAACCAAATAATATTATACTGACCTCAGAAAAAACTTTCCTATATGAGGTTACACCACGGGCAGATCCTGGCAAAATTTTGTAGTTGTTCTTAGCAACTCTTGGGAATATAAAACCTTTTCGGACACCTGTTAAATTTTCAGTACAATGAGTTATTATTCAAATTAAACACACACATAATGTACATATACAATGTACTATACATGTATGAGCCAGTACTACATGTTTTTATACTGAATTTAAATGCATCTTAATCATATACATGTATGTAGGCCATTGCTCATAATATAGAATATTTATTGCTTATATTGCGCATTTTGATGCTAAAAAACAACTAACTAACAATAAAAGACAATACTCCTTTGGTTTGGCACTGAGAAATATTTATTTCTCCAACTGGAATAGCAAGGTAAAATTACAAATGACCTCAAAACGAGAAATTCAACCTCTCTGCCCACCTAGAAAGGAAGAAGGGTGGGAGGGGAAACATTTCCACTTATGAGAAAGACTAACGATATAAAGTGAGAACCGAGTGAAGCCTTGATGTAGGCCAAACAATTAATGGGTGCTCTATACATAGTCATCATATCAAATAACCACCCAATCCCATGATGCTAGTGTAATTAGGCATTTTGAGCCAAGCTCAAATTAGGCCAATTTCAATAAGTTTCAAAAGCTCAAAGTGGTCTCCTTCAAGCCTTACTTAATACTATTACCGAAACTATCCCTTCCTAAACTTAACAGTGTGCAAAAAATTAATTTATAGCATATAGCATATACTGTATATACATTTACTTAAAACACTGCACATGATATTAAAAGGCATGTTTCATGGAAACAAAAGTATTCTAAAAATAATTTGTGTAATTATTTATATGTTTGGCTTATGGTTGTCAATAGAAATAGAAAAATCAACGCTATACGACGTTTCGATGTCGCAGACATCATTATCAAGTGAAACATAATGATGTCTGCGACATCGAAACGTCGTATAGCGTTGATTTTTCTATTTCTAATTATTTATATGTGCTATAAATAAACTAAACCTCTTTGAAAATATTTTTCAAAGTTTCACTTCATGATCTTAAAATTCAAATTTCACTTTGTGTGACATTTAAGATAATTTCTAGCTTTTTGACAACAATCATTAAACTTGCCCTTTAATCAAGTAACCACTTTCACAAAATATGTTAACATGTCATACAAACATCACAAACAATACAAGAACTAACCTGTAACCAGTAACCAAACTAAAAGAGCGGTCACAGGACACAAATCATGATTTAGGGGGTTTGCCCACAATGTCAATGTAACTCCTGAACATTTAGTATAATAATTTGTAACATACTGTAAGCTTACATAACTTATACACCTCAGATGCATTATTCCAAAGCCTCAAATTTTGACTGGACCATATTTCAAGTCTATGTATTTGTTCCAGTGTTCTAGTGGAGAGAATGCAGTGAACAAGAAATTAATCTGATCCAGTCCAAATTTGAGGCTTTGGGATGACATAATTATTTTAAGAGAAATGTGGCTATAATAAGCTAACCGAGTTATATATGTGGACATTACACTTAATTAGAAAATATAGACTACGCAAATTTTGAAATATTTTGATGAATTGAAATGAGAATCGAACCCTGCCCTTCGATCTGTTTATATGTACACGTACTACTGCACTAACCAATGACAATTATTGCTTAATTATAACCCTACCTTTTGCTTTTCGATCGGCTTTTGACCATGGAATTTTAATATCCACTCTCTGTGGCAGTTTACCAGAGTCAGCTACAAATGAATATTTAATTCAGCAATCAAATGATTATTTCAGAAATCGTTTATCGTTCGTTCAACAATCTGAAACAGTCAACAATCAGAAGGAAACAACTCTTTAACTGCAAGAAGTTCGACTGATTTGTAGTAAGATAAACTTCTTGTAGTTGGAGCTCAAGAGTCGTTTCTGAATTACAGTATTGTGGATTTTTCGCAGGCTGAAAAACGTTTTTAGCCGCCATTACAGTATTGCGGATTTTTCGCAGGCTGAAAAACGTTTTTAGCTGCCATCTTTGTCTTTTTGTACATGTGTGCAATTCATGTGTGCATATAATTAATTTGGGCCCAGTCCACTCTGGGCCCAGGCTATGAAAAGAACAACAACGTCTTACAAAGGCTTGAGGGATGGATTTTTTTCCGTCGATATGGAAGTTTTCTTAGTTTCGCAGAATGCAATATAGGAATCCTGATTTACTTCATTTAATTTCGTCTAATTTTTCAGTATCGTGTTGGATTGTATTTTGTTATTATTAAATACCACCACCGCGTATTACTATAGGAACAGCTATATTAAAAAATCAAAGGCGCCCTATGGCTAACTCGTGGATTGTTTTCCTTTGTAAACAGCAGCAATCGATCGTTAATCCCGGGAGCCCCCCTCATTTCGTTCAATAAATCGACATGTATGTTCTTTGCATTTTGCATGTAGGTCTTTTCGTTGAGTCTTTCATTTTGCACTTTTATTCATCTTGTTACTTGCTCCTACTTTCGCTTCGTATCCATTTTTAAAGATTCTTGGATTACAACGTCATTCACTAAATTTCAATCAGTGTAACCGGTGTAACTGTAAGGTAATATCCGCCTGAGAACTGATGAAGGTTTTTTCGTTTTTATAGATTTGTGGTAATACCCGCTGACCTTAACACAACACATTTGCCGACAGCTTTTTTGGCTTGCGGTAGGTTTTCATGAACATGCGTTCATGTGCGAGATATTCGGCCGTACAAAACCCCGCTAAACAGACACACATCCCATTCGCTCTACAATCTGATGATTGTGCAAAGAATTAGTGGTCATGCGTAGTGTTTTGATTTGACAATGTCCCACATCGATTGGGGGAAAGATAACTTTTTGTATATAAATGGTACAAAGACACAAATAATTTATAGGTACTAAGCGTTCCAATGCTTTCTCCCCTTGGCCTCCCCCTAAGTTATCCCCAACCCTCTCCCATTCCACTCGCCTCAATCTCCCCGGCACGCTGGTCAAGAATTATAAGGCTCAGAAGTTTACAATGTTACTCTAGTGAGTGACACATTAGCATATTCAGACCCACACCAATAACTCGAGGATTTTCATGTTGCATACCAAGTTGTAAACATGACGAAAAAAGGTCATGCATTTATACATCAACCAATATAATATATATAATTCACAATTATAATTACCTGCATAATTCTGGGGCAGCGTGATGTGCCTTGTTTTCAGGCATAAAGGCTCTTCACCTCGCAAAAATAAACCAAAGGAAAAGACCGTTATGGTCCACAACCACAAGCCACGAAGACCCTTAAATAAATGAAAGAGTATTTGGACATTTCAATAATCATTATATTTTCATCAAATAAAAATTAATATTTTGTTCATAAATTGATAAACAAAACATTGTTTTAAACAAACTTTACCTGCACTGTTTTCAAACAGTACTCTGTCATCCTTACTAACTCGGCAAGAGTAAAGGGCGGGGCCCTTTTCGGTTCATTGTTGATGATGTCTTGTTGGGGTACTTTGTCCGGTTGTTCGCTGTCATCTTCGCTCTCCATGATGTGTTCAGGTTGTTCGTTGTCGGGGCTTTCATCTGATGTGTTGTTTTCTTGTGGTGTTTCAGTCTCAGAGTTGTCGACTGCTTCCAATGGTGTTCTTGTGTTTTGGATGTTTCCAAAGCCATTCTTGCAGTTACGCCACATGTGGCCAGGCTGTCTGCAGAAGTGGCATACAATGGTAGGGCATTTTTGCCTTGCATGGCCTTCTTCCGCGCAGTAGGTACATGTGGGTTTCTGGTCACTGTGGATAATTCGGCAGTGACCACCGTCGATCTTCAGTGCATATGGGATTGTTTTGGTTAAAATCATCTTAACCAAGCGATTTCCATTTTCAATGCCGGCTAGGGCGTGACCATTCTTATATCTCAATCTGAAGACATCTGACTTTATTTCTCCGTGAGGTCTCAAGGCCTCACATACTTTTTCGTCGTCGATAAAGGCCTTGAGACCCATTATTGATACATTGGTGTATAGCCCATGAGGCGGGTGACAAGAGACGTGACACTCTTCGATGTCAAGGCCAGCGTCCATCATGTTTTCTCTGTCCGTTTTACTTTTCATCTGGAGCAGGTATTCGGTGCCTGCAGACAGTTCTTGTATCACTTCAATTCGGTCCTCGCCTAGGACGGTATTCACTGCTTCTTTGATTTCGATCAGGGTAAATTTCTTCGCTGTTTTGAACAGTACTGTTCTTGACTTCCGGTCGTCCATGTTGCTTGTGGTGGTGGACATCTAAGCGGGTCCAAACAAGAGACTAAAAAGGCTCCCGAGAAGGAAAGATCCTTCCCGAAAGGTCGAAATAGACTTTAACTATGAGATTGTTGATTGCTCAGAGGCCGATGGCCTCGTGAACGGCTAGATTTTTGTGGGTTGCGTTGGACACACGAGAACCGTTTTTTTCCCGGTGGTATGGCCGTAGCGATCCAAAGTCAATGTATTCGTGGGACCAAATCTTCCCCTTCATCTTTTCAGTAACTCGGGCATCTACTGGTAGGGCCAATGACGAGAATATTGACGAGGGTAGAGTAGGCCTAACTTGAGGCTCACCTGTTAGGTGTTGGTGGACATCATCCACAGAGGCCAAGACAGGATTACAGACAGGGGTCTCCACTAGTGCCTGGGTAGCAGCAACAGGTGCTGTAAGGTTGCCCTGCATCATTGTGGTGGTTGTAGATGTGGAGGATGCAATGATAGGAGCAAGTTGGTCTGTAACCTCCCGAGTCACTCGGGCCACTATTTGGTCAAGTAGAGATCCAGATATGGGCTGTTGTTGGTCAGTATGCATGTTAGGTGTAGGTTGTACAGTTGCATCAGACGTCGTTTGGCTGAGTCCCAGGGAAGATGACGAGTTGGTCAGTCTCTGCTGGGAGGTTGTAACACGTCTCTTGGACTGCCGAGTGTTATTGGCTGGTCCAATTTTTCTTTTGGAAGGCATCTGAAAGAAGGAAAAGGAAAAGGGGGCCATCTGTCCAACATAATTTTGGTCCAAATGACCAAAATAAAATAGATACTGTATGGCACAGAAGACCAAATAAAATAAATATGGTACAGAAGACCAACATAAATTTGGCACCTAAGACCAAATAAATAAATATGGCACAGAAGACCCAATAAAATAAGATATGGCACAGAAGACCAAATAAAACAAAATATGGCACAGAAGACCAACATAAATTTGGCACAGAAGACCAAATAAAATGAATTTGGCACCGAAGACCAAATAACATAAATATAATAAAATATAATATTAAAGACAGGCTTGGCACACATTTAAGTCGCCGCAATAGCCTGACTAAAATATTAAGCGATAGCAAACAAAAGAAAATTACCCTCCTAACCAAATAAGGACCATTGAACTTCAAGTGCACGAGGCCCTATAATATCCGGGTCAAAAACCAACCATTGAGACGGCCTTGCCACGCGGCCGCCGGAGCGTGACTTTACAAAAACTTGTAATTATAGGGATAAAATAGCCCTGAAATCCCGAAATTAATTAAACTGTAATCCCAGAAAAGAAAAAATGGGGAGGTTGAATTAAAGAAAACTCTCCCCGCTTAGGGTAATGAAAAGGATAAGGCTTTCAAAATGGCGCCCCTGTAGCTACGATACAAACGATATTGTCCCAAAGGATTTACATGAACTCCCGTCAGGCAACAATACCTGCTTCGACTCATTGTAAAATCCTTTGTGCCTCCAACAAAACACGAAAGGTAGGGGATCTAAAAGAACCTGAATTTCCTGGTTAAACCCTGCGACTTTTTCATTAAAAGCACATGGTGTGCGACGCGGGATCACAAGACAAACACCGATCACTTTGACCGAGAAGCGATCGTGTAACAAACGGACCAAAACCTCGAGGGAGGCCGCCACAACCGACGGTTCCTCGATAGTAAGGTCATTGGTGCCGATTTCTAAAATAATTATGTCGGGCGATGAACCAGAAACAACATGAAGGTCATACTTTATGAGTTTATGAATAGTCCGGCCACCCGTGCCACACAAGCGAACGCGAGCACGATCTTTAAGTCTAAAATCCATACGAGTACGGGGATCAAAACCTCTCTGAAGGTCAAAACATAAACGCTTGACAAAGGAATGCCCAAAGATTAAAACCTCGGGTACAGAAGAGGACATATTAAGATGAAAACTCACCTTGAGAACAAGCAGAAGTTTTGGTGTCCTTACTTGTGAAGAAGCCGGGAGGAATGAACCACGCCGGCTGGGCAACCACGTGACCTTCAAGGAAATCCCTTGAGAGGGTGCTTGGTATTGACCCTGTCCGCCTATTACCCTGTCCAGGTTTTAATGTCTTAATAATATCGCTGGTTAAGAATATATATAAAAATTATATTTGTAAACAAATATTCCATGTATATACAATGGCTCTATCAAGCGTAGTTCATGCGCTAGCTATAGCTGTGTCGATTCAGCACCCGGAAGGATTTCGATATAACTCATCTGTTTCCAGCAGTCAACTTTTATTTTACATTTTACTTTAATTTTTTTGTTCAAGTTCGGCACTCTATACAAAAGCAGCAAAACACGACAAGACACGTCACGACAAGGCACGTCACGACAAGACACAATGTTTTAGTCCGTGAGCTACCGGACACGAATTCTAAAATAATAAAACTTCATGCATGGTGTACGTCTTTTAATGTAAACTATGTGCAGTTCATAGCAGTAGGAGACTGATCAGAACATGAACACTCGAATAGTGTGAGAAGCACTCCGCTATATACGCATCCGGCGATCCTGCTTCGATCCTCATACACTGAGTAACAGCTAGTTCTCTCGTGTTCTGGGATCACAAACTCGCGCTAGTGGTAAAATGCTGGCCGTCAACTTTTATTTGAAAGCTATGCATAGTTCTTATTCCTGAAGATAATAAAAGTTCTAAGTTGATCTGTCCAAATAGAGAATGTATATTACAAAATGCATCGTAATTTGGTGAAGATGAAAAATCGACTTTGCGGTTAATTTCTGCATGTTAAACATCTGTTCACATTTTTTTAAATTCAAAATCCTTTTTTGCAAAACAACTAGAAGTCTAATAAAGAACAAGACTCCTTGCACAAGACGCTCGTCTAGCGTGCACTAGCTATAGCTCGGCGTGATAAATTAACGGCACGCCTAGCCATTGTAGGCCAGACAGCAATATGACCACAGTCCATAACATTATAAACAATGTCACCCGCAATTGACCTCCCTTATCCTTTGTAAGTGCACTATTATACTTACGCATAAAGGTCTGTATGGTGGCGGCAGGAAAGGGTCTTTTTGATTCCCCAAAGAGGACGGCATCATCACCGTTGCTTGCGGCAAATTGCTCGATCGTCATGAGTTTCAGCTCATAAGATCGAGAGGTCTTTTCGTCTAGAGCTTCTGTGCGGTTCTTCGCCGCGAGTTTAGCTCCAGCAGCAAGATTCTTCCCAAGCAATGGAGTTATATCCACATCATTCCCGCAGGAAGAAATGAATCTAAGAACATTTGGGCTTCGCCCTTTATAATTTTTTGTCATTGATATCAAACTGAACAGAAACATGTGTAGAAACTGAAGCAAAGGCAGATCTACAGACCGCATATAAAGTTATTTGATATTGACAAACTTTAATGACGTAAACATGCATGTGGATCGTCATTGGTCAAAACTTGTAGGACTGCTACGTGCCCCCCGCTGCTCTACTACATTTCAACTACGAAAGCATAACCACTCGTTATTTATGCAAAAACGGACGATTTTCAATGATATTCTTCACGGTTATGATTTCTTTTGTGTTTTCTTTATGAATTAATTAATGAGTTGAATAAATAGATACACTTTATCGAGGATAATGTTCAAACTAACCCGATAAATAAAATAATAAGTGTTCCTCCTACATTTAAAATCTAATTACAAAAGTAAAAAAAAACTATATAAAGGTTTTTACAATAACATCATTAGTGTAATCTCTCAATCTGATTGGCTCTCTTGATTGTCAATAAGGGTACAGACACATCGAATGCACAGCGCCACACATGCTTAAAACAGTTTTTCTTTCATTTTTTATTTATGCTACACTCGTTGAACAGCTTGTGACGTCAAATCCATTGTGAATAAGAGTATAGACAATGGAAAACCGCTTGCGATTGGTTAAAGTTCTTGAAGCAATATAAACATTTCATCCAAAACTAGCACTTGTTCCAAATCAAACTCAATGCCAATGATTTCCTGAGGCTGCAGTTGTTTCGCTGGACTGGGAACGTGAACAGTTCGGTTCAGAGAAATATCATCTAATTGGAACATATCACTCACTTTCAAGTGGTTGAAATACGCTGGTGATAAATCAGACGCTGGCATAATACTGGATTCATAAAACTTCACGTATCGTATCGTTTACGCTCTTCACAGTGCTACATACGCTTGTCCTTCCTTGAACAAATTATGCATGTGAACTTCAACATGCATACAAGGAAAATACATCCCATTGCTCTTGTGAGAACGGATTTGGTGTCTTGTTCATGTGCATCCCCAAAGCTGTTTTTTTTTGTGTGGTAAAAATTACCGGACATATCAAAATGACCATCCAATTATCGAATTCAATGGATGGGATTCAGACAGGAATGATTTTATTCACAGTGTCACATAGTCCATTCACTAACTTAGAATTTATGTTTTTCAAAAGCACAACGCAGCAATATAAATTGATTCTTAGATATTTTGGTGCTGAACAATATCTGTTTAAGTCTTCACTCTGGCACATATCCATTGACCCACATCCGCATTCTCCAGTTAACACATATGTCGTTTGCTCCTCTCCCTTCTAATTTTGTTCAAGTTTATGCAGTGAGTGATTAAGTTCAATGATAACAATGATAAATATTGCATAGCAGATGATGTAACCTCAATGAGCTGGTGTATCGATTCCGGCTCGTTTTGCCTAAAAACAGTGTCAAGTTCAACATAAAAATCGATGGATTGTTCCCACATTTCACTTTGAAAACGGAACTTCCCATCGCCTTTTTCCTACTGATTTTAGTTGGTGAAAGTCACATGAATAACAAGTGTATAGCACCAAATGCCTTGTTATTTTTGCCGTGCGACATAGGCAGTCGTTTCAAAAAGGAGAGCTCTCACCATAGAAATTTCGTAAATAATTAAAACCTGACATTCCTCAAATCCTTTCACTGATGCTATGAGTTTGTGAGGCGATTTAATTCCTCTGCCAATTCTTTCCTGTCATCGACGTGGGTCGAAACACTTGCGACCTTTCTCTCTTTCCCTATTTATGATTTGCCTTGATAAAAACTTTTGCTTTTCCCAAAATGACAATGTTGTACCCTTCTGTTCAAAAGACAACATGATCGAAACAAATACAAAAAAGGGAAAGTGATGTAATGCACATGAAATTTATTTCAGAAATTTTCAATGTTTCGATAAAAGACTCGATGGATGGAAGTGCGAGTAATGTTTTGATATTCTAATTAGCTGTCAGCAAGAAACTGCTGACTAAAAATAATGTCACAAGCATGTTACAAAGGAGTTCGATGATTCTCTTCTCTCATCTTAGGTTCTGAACCACCACATTGTGCAGGAATGATACCCACAAGCATCAGGTTAACAAAGCAGGAACGTATGTGACGAGGCAAGTTAAAGTTAGTGAGCATTATTGGTCACATATAATAGGAAACTTTATTTGAACTAAATGGGTTCACTTCCATCACATGAAAAGTGAAGGAGGAGAGCTCTTGGGTCACCACCTGAGATGCCACTGTCACTGTCACATAGTGGACTTCTTTCATAATCATTGGATCGTGATCATGACTTCTGGTGGGATTCGCATGGCTTTGCAGGACTTCAGCGATAGTGGCACTCCTGTACATGCGTTTCCATCGTGGAATAAGAGGATAATATTCAAATTTCCTGACTGGTTTCCTGTCCGATGAATAGCGCCTTGCAACACATACTGGGCAGGATTCCAGTTTGGAGTAGTCTTACCTCTCTGTTTTTCGATAAACTATACAATCGTTGAGACAAACATCATAAGCAACCAGTGGAAGTAGGAACGGTTTCAAGTTGAGTTCTTGAATAAGAGGTACAGGACGCCAACGATCTTTGACTTTGTTCATGATCTGATGATGAACTGGAATATACTGAATAACCTCGTCCAAAAGTCTTCAAATGACGTTTAACAACCTTTACACAGAGAACAGGGACAAGGCCAATGGATAATCTTCTTTCGTGATACTTCTTTTCTTTGCGTGTGTTGAACAGGAAACGGTATACCGAGTTGTGTTTTTCTGTTGCGCATGTCCAAACAAACAGTGTCAAATATCTCTTACATGCGAATTCCAAATATGGTTATAAGTCAAAGTCTAAAGAAATCGGATCTGCCTGTACAGACAAACTACAAAAAAGGCACGCAAATTCGAGTCTTTGCCTTGATTTAGGTGACAAGGCCTTGGCATAATCGTTCTCCCTATCCAGCAGCATTTTGGCCCTCGCTGGTGCTTGCTGTAATTTGGCTTGCCTTTGCGTTGTTATAAAGGCGTAATCGTATAATATAATAATACATTATTTATATGCACATTATTTGTATAGGTAATCAAATGGTGACAAGTGAAATTTGGGATGAATTTCACACATGTTTTTGCCAAAGGGCCCCGAGCTGAGGAATACAGTTGATGGCCACTAAATTTCGATTTTCGCATTGCAAAGTGTTGTGAAGTTCACATCCTGCAACTATCACAACCAAACTCCTTACAGTTACTGATCGGAATATATTTGTATGCTGAACTCCTTACAGTTGCTTATCGGGATATATTTGTATACTTCAAAATAATATTTCGGACCGGATTCACATGTATTCACAACATTTACGGTCTGATGCAATTTGATACATTTTTACTTGTAAACACTTCCATAAGCACAAATTGGCCAGAGCGTAAAGCCAATTATAGGCCAAGCACATGTAGTATAAAATACAACTGATAACCCAGTGGCCCTCAACTATTAAAAAATGTTAAATAGATATATGTATTTTGGTGGGACATTTTGGCAAACACGAGTGAAATTTATCCCATGGATATATTCCACTCGTCACCATCTGATTACCATTTCATGGAGAGGATCACTATGGCAACAGTGAAATTGTCCATATGAAATTACAAATTAAGCATGATACAGAGTAGTCCAGTCCCGGACTCACTTTCTATCCGCTCCGACAAGCTGAAGTCGCGGAGGAAAGAGAGTCCAGTGTATAACTTGCATGCGCATGGCAGCTTAGCAGCCAATCAGATGGAGCTGAATAGACCAAATCGACTAACACAATGTTTACATTCTTTGACCCATTTCAGATCTTTTGGGAATACGGTTCTTTGTCTGTTGTGATTTCGAATTCAATAGACATTTCAACAACATTGATATGGAAATCGATGGAAATGTTGTTTGCAAAAGTTTTGAATTGGGTTAAAGAATGTAAACATTGCGCCAGTCAGCCGATTTTGTCTATTTTCAGAGCCCGCAAATGTAATATGGCCAGTGATATGTTTATATCACGTGGAGCTGTCAAAATAAAATGGAATGAAATGGCTGACAGCGCGTGCAGATTAATAAAGAATAAATCAGGGACTTTCCAAAGCCCGTACTCAAATTAACAAAAACATCCGGATTCCCGGAGCTGTTCAAACTTTAGAACAATATTATAATTACTCTTTGCGAGGGAAAACTTCACGGAATCGATGAAATTCTTCACAAAATTCGACTGATATCGCTCATACAGAACTGAGAAACTGCGCAATATAAATAGTAAATTATTAAACTAGGATTTACTGGAGCCTTCGTCATTTTGGAGATCAGACAGGCTTTGTAACCAGGCGACCACCACATAAATGTGGTGATCGCCTGGCTGCTAAGCTGACATGAGCATGCAGGTTATACTGGACTCTCTTTCCTCCGCTGTCGGAGCGGATAGAAAGTAAGTCCGGGACTGGACTAGATACAGAGAAGCAAGTTTTCTATGTCAAGTGTCTGTGACAAGTTTTACTTGCTCGTGTTTATGAACAACAACTTTTCTTTGACAAGTTTTGCCTTGACAAGTTTTCTTTATAGCCAGCAATACAATTGTACAGTGGACGAAGTGAATGTATTTAACGAGAAATAAAAATGTGCTTGCTTGTGGTCTTGGTATTGCTTTGCTTGTGCAATATGAGCACTCAAAGAGATACATGAATTGCAGATGGTGGGTTCGCCCTTTCCTATCTTTGAGCTTGCATGTACCCCTCTCTTTGTTGAGGTCAACAATTGTATAGGGACCAATCCAGTTTTCCTCCATCTCATGTCCCTTTTTTGTGTGACATGTCCCATTTCCAATGCTCATGTCGACAAGAGTCTCTTTGTTCATGTACTGAAGTTCATGATTGTGCTGTGCAATCTTTTTGTTTTCTCCAACAATAGGGAACAAGGTTTCTTCTAGTTTGCAGAACTGTTTTACATGTTCACAAATACTGGTTTCATCATTTGTGCACTTCCTACAACTTCTGTTTAATATGGAAAGCGTGGATTTCTGCCATACATAAGATAAAGGGGGCTATACTTTGTCATTTTACTTATGGTGGTATTTATTGCAAACAAGTGCACTTAACAAGGAAAACCTCCGCAAGTTTTTCGCTACAGATGAGCAAATAAATCTTGTCAAGGCAAAACTTGTCATAGAAACCTTGCTCGTCTGTAACGTGCTTTGTAGCTGTTGCAAGAAGAGATGATAAAGTTAAGCTGATTTTGACAGTCTGGGGGTAGGTCCGCCATTTTCTGTTCTTGTCCTGTAGCCTTGAGCTTCCTGCATGTTGTGCAGTCGTGGATTAGTTTGGAAACGATCGCGCTACAGCCCACAATCGAAAAGCCAGAGGAACGAATTTCGTTCAAGGTGAAACCCCTTCCTTGATGGTTGGTTTAAGAGATATGGCCCTTTGGTAGTATAGTTGGGTATTTCACCTTGTCATCGATGCTTGTGTGGCGAGGGTACTTGTTTTCTTTATTTCCTTCGTCATCTGATGCTGGTTTAAACTTCAGTACTTTGATGTCATCGATGAAGGAGTGTTCTTGGAGAGAGCCTTTGCTGTTCTGGTATGGGGTCATCCCAGCCTTCTTTGCATAACTGACTAGATAGGATTCCATGGTTCGTCAATGGTTTATCTCTCAGTGTTAATCTGAATCTGAAGGCATCGCTTTTGATACACCATTCAACACCAAGTACGCATTCTGGGGGGAGTGTTTCTTGATTGAGTTCTAGGTTCTTTATGACTTTAGCTCTGTCCTCAACTGCAATAGTCTGGACGACCTCTTTACTGTTTGATGTAAACTTGTGTAATCTAATATCATTCGTATTAAATTTTGTTTTACTTGAAGTTTTAAGAAGACCATTTTGACTTTGAGAGACATTATCCTCGTAGTTTTGATGATGTTCAGTCTTGCAATTACATATGTTCAAAGCTTTCTTCGACATCATGTGTTTACAAGCTGGAGTGATTAAAATTCTCGGTGTTGAGAGATAAGATAAGATAGATAAGATAATTTATTTACCGTCAATTACACGGGGAGTGGTTGCCTCACCTGTTACGTTGGGGAACCACTTTCTTCATACTTCCTTTAGTTTCAACCTTGTACTGTCGAAATTCATTGCTTTTCAGGTTTGCCAGGATAGACAAAGGTACAGAAAACCAGTTTGACTTGATTTTGCCAGCAACAACAGCCGCAACAACAACTCCAATCAACAGCGTGACTTGTAAAACACTGACTGTATAAAACTAGAATCTAGCTTTTCTATTTGGAAATGTTTTCTTGAGATGGAGAACACTGCGTTTTAAGGCTTTCATTACACTGTATGGGGATGATTGCCACAGTCACACCTGTAATGACCAATTTACCTGCAGCGCCCGGGTCCTGTTAGGTATCATTAGATGTAAATGTGCAAGACGATTTCGGCCTTTTAAACATTGTTACACATTTTTTGCTATACTGGTATAAACTTCAATATTTAAAAAAAAAATTGTTTTCTCGCAATGAAAGGAAGACAATTTTTCATGCTGAAAACAATTAACAATACAATTTCTGTGTCATTGATTGTAGCCAATATATGCTATGCAATGACAGTTTTGGGACTGGGAGTGAGTAACATGGAAGCAATGCATCTATAGGTCACACGAGCGAGTAGATATTCTCTATTTTGGTTCAGTTTCCAAGGTTTTGGGTGGTCTAAAGAGCAATATAATAATGACGTATGAAGATTATCATGATTTTAGCAATAATTTAATTTGAAATAAATTGTATTTATTGCAGAGAGAATTTATAATATTTGATGTACCCTTTATCTAATCACTGGGACCAGGGAATCAGTAAAAAATAATTAATTGCACAGTTTATTTCCTGTGAGCCTATTGTACATTTATTATATGAATATTGTATATTACTTACAACAAATTCATTTTATAACTTATTTGGTAAATCGGAGCTGAATAAGGCTCTCCCTAGCACTTTTGCCACCCTGCTGATCTTCATGCAGGACATCTGCTTCCTCCTCCACAACATCTACATTCTCATGTATAGGTAA
The DNA here is from genome assembly GCA_033675265.1 of Actinostola sp. cb2023. NCBI lineage: Eukaryota > Metazoa > Cnidaria > Anthozoa > Actiniaria > Actinostolidae > Actinostola > Actinostola sp. cb2023. Next base: position 54,922 of record JAUJYZ010000343.1, on the reverse strand, counting down.
GTTCTTGTTGGTACACATATTGTGTAGAATGAAACATACATATATCACTTTACAACACCTTTCTGGAGTGAATAACAAGCACCCTGTTGACTTGTGCAGGCATCTGTGAAACAAAAAGGGTAACTCAATTTCTTACCTCTGTCATCATTTTTTCCATTTTCTTCATAGTGTGCTCTCTTAATTTCAACAAATCGGATGTGAGAGGAATCAGCTCTTCACTGGATTTGCCACTTGACAAGGTTGCCGATGAGCATGATGAGATCTTATCGTTCCACTCGCACTTCATCAACTCCAAAAAGTGCTGTGCATTTTGTATAATTTTGTCATTCTTTTCTCTAAGGCCCACGCCTCTAAAGATTTGGGCACATTTGTTTAGGTTGTGTCCAAGTTTAAGACCTAGTGATGGAATTTGCACTTTTGTTGTATTTTCCTTTCTGTGAAAGCCACACAACTTTCTTGCTGACCTGATTACCAGGTCAAAATGACCAGGATCTAAAAATTATTTCAAGTCGCCTTCTCTTTCTTCATTTATCACTTTTCGAAGTCTTGCCAGCTCTCGCATTTTCGACGAGACAATTAACGCTCTGTTTTCTCCCGCCTTTTCTATAAGTGCACTCCCCAACTTTAAAATTATTTCATCCTTTTTACATATAAATGAAATGTCATCATCCCTCGTTTTTGAGAGGATAATTTAGCTCTTGCTCGGGAGATATATCCACATCTCTGATCATGGCCTTAAATGCCGCTTTCCACGGATGGAATAAGGTATGGTCCCCGTCAAACGTATCGGGCTGACATCTTGGCAAGCTCTGTCTAGCTAGTCCGGCAATCATTTGGTGGTTGTTTGAGGTCATCCTTTCGATTAGCTCATTTCCCGTTATGAACCTAATCGGTGTTGACGTGACATATTGGCTTAATCCTCCCAGCTAGGGACTATTTTGGTCTATATCTGTCATCGTGACGCGTGTAGGTGATTCTTGAGACGTGCCGGCGTGGGTTTTTGTATGAGAGTTGGGAGGCCTTTCCGGTGTGGTCCCGCTAATCCATTCTGTGGTTTTTTTGGCGTCACTCATTTTGGGGACCCCAGGAATATTTATTTCTTGTGATACTTCCTCCTCTAAAATCGCCTCTTCGATAGTGTCAAGTTGTGCATCTGCTATCGCGACTCTTTTTTGAGCGGTTAGAATTACGATTTCCTTTTCGTATTCGGCGCGATTTTTCTGTTCAACTGCGTCGTGTTGTTTGCGTTCCAGTTCCTTTTCTGCGATTTCTTTTTCCCTTGTTAGTGACCACCCTTCCTTATCAAGGACCCTGTGTCGATGTTGATCATATAACTCAAACATTCCACTTCGGTGGTTCTCTCGCCGAAGGCATTTTGTATTACTTTCCTAGACGGAAAACGTTGTCTTTGCTCCACGTCTTCTGACGGTCCAGTGCCTGTCTGATCGTCGGGAGGATTTTCACTACTCATTTCCCAGTCTATTGATTAGATACATCTTACCTCTATTCTTTTCTCATCGAAATTTTACTGTCGCGTTCCCGAACTCGGTTGCTGTGATAGCAGGGCTGATCGTAGCATCAAGTCAGGTTCGCCAGCTAAACCAACGTTGTTGTAACACAGGACAGCGTTGTTCTAACAGTTTGCTTTATTAGTTGTGGCTAGCACTGATTACAATCGTCACAAACGTACGTATGGTAAAACTATAGAAAACGAATACTTAGTTAGCTAAATCTAAATGACAAATACGACGTTCAATGTATTAAAAAGAACAAAACGAAGGACTAATACAAGATAAAGAAAATACAACTTACTTTCGATGGTGACTCTGGGTATTTAGGTAAAGAACTCCGATTTACTCCAGTTGTTAACTATAGACTCCGTGAAACTCCGTGAAAGCGTGTGAACTCTTCTGGATCTTACATTTGACTGACTGATCATTCCTAAGCAACTTTAAGGCATGCTAAGATAACCAGAAAAATAGAATAACAGGAAATAACGTAGCAAAAAGGAAAACCGCAGTCTCTTATGGTTGGTTACGTATAAAGATTAAAACTAAAACAAATATCTATTGTTCTATTAACATGACAAATACTAAGAACGCAAATATAACAAAAACGTGAACCAAATCAAACAGAACAAACCTGGAACCAAAGAGAAACAAAATGGGATTCAACGACACCTACCCTACCCCAAACCCTGACAGCGGCAGTTAACAGTCAATTATATATTTACAACAACTTCTGAAGCATCAAACGGTAAGTTTGGTCTATTTTTAATAATATATTTTATTTAAATATAGCCCTGAAACGTGAAATGGCTTAAATGATTATTTTTAGTCGTGAATTTACGAAAAAATGGCACGTGAAGCATAATACCATCCCTGACTTGGCCAAATAAATGTATCACTGATTTCCTGCTTATCAACTAAGGATACACAAATTATTTATTTAAGCATTATAGTTTTTAATACACAACAAAATGTAATGTGTGGAATGGTTTCTGTGGAACTTGTATTACCGAAACCGTATTACCATAAGTCTAAGTCAATAATATACTGAGACCGGTGGGCTAGTAAAGTTTCTTGCTGGTCTAATAGCACTTAACAAGGGTGGGCTTAGTAAACTTTTGTTCTTGGCCTACAAGTTCAAAATCAACTAAACCCTGTAGGGTTAGTGAGCTTTTTGTATTTACGAACCATTACGACATTTGCCGAAAGTCATCCGAACATTGTTCCGAACGCGAAACCATGGACCATGAACAGGTCTATTGTTTTCCCCAATGACAACCGAACAATAGGGCATTCACTGATACGAGGAGCTTTCAGTGTTTGTTATATAGCTAATTGCATAATCGTTGTCGGGTTGAAAATCTTAAATCATAGAAGCTGAGACCGCAAGGATGGATGGGAAATCAGTTCATGACTGGGGGGGTCACACTCCATATCGTTCACCACCAAATCCCCCCTCCCCTCCTCAAACATATAAATTTAAAGAGTAGACCCAGAGGAAAGGGGATATTGTTTCAAGTTTGAGAGTATCACTACCACCATCACCACCATTATCATTACACAAAGCCAGGGTTTCTGACTTTGTAACGGAAGTTCAATTCTAGTTCATAATGTAATCAGATAGGGGTTTGGTGATTGTGAACAAGTTCGAGGTTAGAACTAGACTTTGAACATAGACGTGATTCATGAATAAATGAATTAATATGTAGTACAACAAAAGTAGAACTTTTCCTCATTCATGACAGTTTCTTTCGGGTTCTTTTCATGAAGACTTCATGTGATCAAAGTGAAAGCGGAAATACAGTCAAACAGTCGTCTATATCACAACGATCGATCAATTACACCACGATTTACTGACATTACAATAGTTAGGTTACACTTGCCATCAGTAATCCATTGGTCTCTTGTGTCTTTAGTCTTAAACCATCATTGTGGCCTGGTTTTAGTAACGAACTAAAGTTTCACCTTCGCAGATCTGCAAGGAAAGCACAACTAAAGTCTGGAACGGCTGTACATGGTAATGAGGTTGGGTACATGCGCAAAGAAATATGGAGGGAGGGGAGGGAGGGGAGAGAGAGGAGGGAGGGGAGGGAGGGGAGGGGAGAAGCAACAAAAATGTATCCCGGAGCCCAATGTGGCTATAATTAATAGAAACAGCCTTTCTTTCCCACATAATAGTTGTATTTTTGCTCAATATTTCCATTTTATTACTGTATATGTGATCTTCTAGAATCTGCATTCGTTCCCTCCTCTGCACAGGGGTTTTAGACGAACAATGACGTCCTACCAAGCATTTTTAGTTCCGTCACGCAATGCATGAATGCATGGATTCATTTGCGGGATTCATTTACATTTAAATTATTTTCCTCATTTTCCTTTTAGTTCTTTTTCCTATTTATGGTCTCTATAAACTTTTTCGTTTTTTCGTTTTTATGAAATTAAAATCAATAGAAATATTTTTTTTCTAGCACGCAGTGACAAATTCTGACGCACGGTGGTAGGGTGAGTAGTACAGCTGAATCATCAATCAATGCTGTGCTGAAATCGAAGTCAAAAAGCAAAACACACAGAAAGAGAGACAGACTTCTTACCAGTATCTACTGCACAGATAGTACCGATGCATCACTCTAACCGACGAAGAAGATTATGCATCAAGGCCATGGTCGCGTGTCTAGGGATTGTGCTTTTAGTACTGCTAGCGTGGCAAATTCGAGCCGAAGGTCTTGGAATTACCATACCTTATGTGCTGTCAGGCAATTTTAATGCTAAAAGTAATCATAGAAATAACGACAAACCAGACACTCAACGACAACAACAAAGGACTACAATGTACGACAAGCTCCAGAACTAAGAGGTTAGTCGATCAACTCGCCGGGCAACTCGAGGCCGAAATCACTTTTGAAAACGACTATAATTCTCCAAATCATCATCTTGTTCTTGCTCTTTACAGTAATTTATCGTTTGAAATGAATGCTCTGGGTTTCAGAGCTTTAATATAATAGTGCTACTCGACCGTACCAGATCGCACTGAAGATTAATATTTGTACCCGGGCACCTTCATGGGGGGGATGCTGGTTTAAACTTCCATTCTTTGATGTCATCGATGAAGGAGTGTTCTTGGAGAGAGCCTTTGCTGTTCTGGTATGGGGTCATCCCAGTCTTCTTTGCATAACAGCTGCAGTACCCTCTTTCCGCAGAGTAGTAATGGTGCGGCAAAGCCCAGGGGATTGTAGACGGAACTGACTAGATAGGATTCCACGCCTCGTCAATGGTTTATCTCTCAGTGTTAATCTGGATCTGAAGGCGTCGCTTTTGATACACCATTCAACTCCAAGTACGCATTCTGGGGGAGTGTTTCTTGATTGAGGTCTAGCTTCTTTATGACTTTAGCTCTGTCCTCAACTGCAATAGTCTGGATGATCTCTTTACTGTTTGATGTAAACTTGTGTAATGTAATATCATTCGTTTTTAATTTTGTTTTACTTGAAGTTTTAAGAAGGACCATTTTGACTTGGAGAGACATTATCCTTGTAGTTTTGTTGATGTTCAGTCTTGCAATTACATGTAGATTGAAGACATAGTTCAAAGCTTTCTTCGACATCATGTGTTGACAAGCTGGAGTGATTAAAATTCTCAGTGTTGAGAGATAAGATAAGATATATAAGATAATTTATTTAACGTCAATTACACGGGGAGTGGTTGCCTCACCTGTTAGATTGGGGAGTGGTTGCCTCACCTGTTAGATTATACGTTGGGGAACCACTTTCTTCATACTTCCTTTAGTTTCAACCTTGTGCTGTCGAAATTCATTGCTTTTCAGGTTTGCCAAGACAAGGTACAGAAAACCAGTTTGACTTGATTTTGCCATCAACAACAGCCGCAACAACAACTCCAATCAACAGCGTGACTTGTAGTAAAACACCGACTGTATAAAACTAGAATCTAGCTTTTCTATTTGGAAATGTTTTCTTGAGATGGAGAACACTATACTTTTTAAGGCTTTCATTACACTGTATGGGGATGATTGCCACAGTCACACCTGTAATGACCAAATTACCTGCAGCGCCCGGGTCCTGTTAGGTATCATTAGATGTAAATGTGCAAGACGATTTTGGCCTTTTAAACATTGATGCCCTCCCCCCTCTAGCAATGTTGGTTCCTGGTAGCCAATTTACAGCGGCTGATTCGTCGGGCCAACATTGTTTAGGGGGATAATCAGTCATGCCATATCTAAGGTGAAATAAACATTAGACAAACTTTATAATTAGATATCGAATTTCAGATTTTATCAGTTAGATTTTGTATAGTAGTTCATTATTATTATTATTGATGTAATGGGTTTTGAAAAGCCTTGTTGGAAATCCTAATAAAGTATGTATGTGTATAAAAACATTGTACATGTCGTAAAGGAGTGTCAACCTTTATGCAGACGATTGTAGCTAGAGAAGGTTATTGGGAAGTTTCAGTTTTCTTGCTTTTCTTTTATCTTTCTTTCTGAGTAATCTTCGTTTTACATGTAAGTAGCCTGCAGGTTTTTTAATGTATTGCAGTTGTATAGCACAATATGTATGTCATTTACCTTCCTTGATCTTCTCCCATGATGTTCTTTGGCAGTGTTTCTTGTATTTCAAGATCATCAATGGGTCGGTGTACACATTGTTTGTCAAAAAAAAAATGACACATTTTTTGCTATACTGGTATAAACTTCAATATAAAAAAAAAATGGTTTTCTCGCAATGAAAGGAAGACAATTTTCATGCTGAAAAAAAACTTACAATACAATTTCTGTGTCATTGATTGTAGCCAATATATACTATGCAATGACAGTTTTGGGACTGGGAGTGAGTAACATGGAAGCAAAGCATCTATAGGTCACACGAGCGAGTAGATATTCTCTATTTTGGTTCAGTTTCCAAGGTTTTGGGTGGTCTAAAGAGCAATATAATAATGACGTATGAAGATTATCATGATTTTAGCAATAATTTAATTTGAAATAAATTGTATTTATTGCAGAGAGAATTTATAATATTTGATGTACCCTTTATCTAATCACTGGGACCAGGGAATCAGTAAAAAATAATTAATTGCACAGTTTATTTCCTGTGAGCCTATTGTACATGTATTATATGAATATTGTATATTACTTACAACAAATTCATTTTATAACTTATTTGGTAAATCGGAGCTGAATAAGGCTCTCCCTAGCACTTTTGCCACCCTGCTGATCTTCATGCAGGACATCTGCTTCCTCCTCCACAACATCTACATTCTCATGTAAAGGTAAGTTCTTGTTGGTACACATATTGCGTAGAATGAAACATACATATATTACTTTACAACACCTTTCTGGAGTGAATAACAAGCACCCTGTTGACTTGTGCAGGCATCTGTGAAACAAAAAGGGTAACTTAATTGTTTGATTTGATTTACTAAATGCAGACTAGATTACAGTATTATCAATGAATGAAGCACTTTCTGAGTTACATGTGTGCTACTTCAATATACAGTGTATATAAAAGTTGTATATCTGATATATTACAATAAACTTTAAATCACCTAAATCTAAGCTTCAAGATTCCAAAGGCATGCTCCACTACATTGCGGGTCTTCTTATGTGTGGTGTTGTATTTAATAAATAAGTAATGATTTGTTTTATATAAGTAAATTTATTTATTTTAAGAGATTCACATTAATAATTACAAAAAATATAAGAGCAGCTAATAATTACAGTTTATATTTTTTAATGTATCATTTCTCTTGAAAGACAATATCGCTCTATTATGGAAACAAATATCTAACATGTCAAGAACATTTGTCATGTCTCTAAAAACTCTTTCTCGCCTTACTGCTCTGCTGTTTTCAAATGAAACTACGCTTAATTCCCTCAAATCACAAAGAAAAACAAAACAGACAGAATTCGTAAGTTATGAGTACCTTTATTGCACCTCTGAGCTTGTGTAAGGTTACGTACAGTTTTGATGCTTGTTTACAACCACTTGTAAATTACGTTGGCTTCGTGAAACAGGTCAAATGTGCTACAAAGGGTTTACGTACGAGTTTACAACTACTAAGTTATGCAGGCTTTGTGCAATGACACCCTGGTGTCACACAAACGCACCCAGTTACTAATGCTCGCTCTGGGTTCACAAAGATTCACCAACTTCCATTCCCTCTGGCCCCATTCCTGGATCAAACACACTACACACCAATACTGTCGCGTTTCCGAACTCGGTTGCTGTGATAGCAGGGCTGATCGTAGTGTTAAGTCAGGTTCGCCAGCTAAACCAACGTTGTTGTAACACAGGACAGCGTTGTTCTAACGGTTTACTTTATTAGTTGTTGCTAGCACTGATTAAAATCGTCACAAACGTACGTATGGTAAAACTATAGAAAACGAATACCTAGTTAGCTAAATCTAAATGACAAATCTATACGACTTTCAATGTATTAAAAAGAACAAAACGAAGGACTAAAACAAGATAAAGAAAATACAACTTTCGATGGTGACTCTGGGTATTTAGGTAAAGAACTCCGATTTACTCCAGTTGTTATCTTATAGACTCCGTGAAACTCCGTGAAAGCGTGTGAACTCTACTGGATCTTACATTTGCCTGACTGATCATTCCTAAGTAACTTTAAAGCATGCTAAGATAACCAGAAAAATAGAATGACAAAAATAGAATGCAAAAAGGAAAACCGCAGTCTCTTGTGGTTGGTTACGTATAAATATTAAAACTAAAACAAATATATATTGTTCTATTAAAATGACAAATACTAAGAACGCAAATATAACAAAAACGTGAACCAAATCAAACACAGAACAAACCTGGAACCAAAGAGAAACAAAATGGGATTGAACGACACCTACCCTACCCCAAACCCTGACAGCGCCAGTTAACAGTCAACTTGATATAGACTCGGAAACAAATTTTACAAAACTGTTACAAACAAGTGGTTCCGTAACATTTTCCTCAATAGCAATTCACGGTCATTATAAACACCATTTAAACTCCCTTTAAAACGCCGAAAAAGTTCACTCCATGGTAAAATGTCATGGCCTTTGTAACCCGCCCAAAAAATCACATATTTTGCTTCGAGATGCAAAGCACAAAAAGATATCAAAAAATTATTTTTATCTTTTTTTCTCAACTATTTCCGAAGGACTTGTAAATTACCAGCTAACAACCGTTTAGGCTGGGTAAAATAATATTTTTGGGAAATACTTTTCGGTTTTGACGTCACGGGCCCGTCAATTACTGACAATTTTTGTTCTTCACTTCACAAGCAAAATCATGCTTTTCGTGGTTCTGGCAATAAAGGCTCGTAAGAAGTATATTTAAAGGTATTTGCAAAAAGATTTCAAATACGTTTGAGGTAAGATAGTTTTATGTACAAAGTTTGAAGGAAATATGTGTCCTGGCACAAATTGCACCTGACCACTTAATTACAAATAATGTATAGCATTACTACCATATTTCGTTAAATCTCTGGCAACTAAAATGATACCAAAACAACAGCTTCCTGATCCTTGCTTGCTTCGAATTGCATTTTTGCTAATTGGGCATTCCTAGTCTTTGAAAGGCTGGTCCACCATGGCACTGTTGAGGTGGAATGTAATTCTTGAATAACATATGTGTTTCAGTGAACTAAGTATATACCCCTTGGTACATTGTGCTTCATCCCTTCATCAAAATAAATTGCGTTATCTTTGAGGTTAACATAGAATATACTCCAATGCATGTTCATGTAGACTGGAATGAGTATTTGCAAAGTGTTGCTTAAGGTTAACGTACCGTGGGTAATATAACTTTGAATTTATTCTTTTACATGATGTTTACCTCCAGATTCCCATAGCCAAAAGGAAGTTGGAAACACTAATGTTTGAATTGACACTTCACCACGTAGGTCCCACATATATTTGTTAAGGCACACATCATTTGCCATATTGTCCATAATAATAATATACACATATCAATCCCCTTCAAGACATGCAAATGAGGTAGAATCCACTGCTATGGTCTTTGGATTAACAAAAACCTGACTTATAATGGCTGAATTTCCGATAGTGCTGAATATAATGAGAGAATATCTTCTTTATCCAGCCCATCATGTTGAGCCATTACATTTGAAACAGTACATCTTGCTTGATTTTACGTACATCATAAATCTTGTGAAAAAGGAAAAGGAAAATCTGGATGAAAAGTTTGAATAGTAGCAAAGCTTATAAAAATAAATTTGAGAGGTACTTGCGGATTTCTGGCAATATGATTGCAACTTTTCACTATGGTCTAGTGATGTTTTTGATGGGTCACTAATGATTGAGTAAGGATATGTTGTAACTGGATGAGCTACAACTGCGATGTTATTGCTTGTAATATTTTCTGTAGTAGGCAAACTAATGTTTGCTAGCCCACATTCTTGGAGTCTGTCCATCGAATTTCATGAGTTGGATAGGAACACTTGTTTCTTTTACGTCCCTGCCAGTCAGTTTTGTAAGGCTTTTTCGGTGTCTCGGACAAATCATCGTTTCAATTTCACATTGTGGATTGGAGCAATGGATGCCATCCAGGAGATGCAATTTCACACGAGTTCCAATTAAAATAGGCCCTAATGCTTATATTGTTTTGATTTAACTATATGTAGCGTTGATCTAGCGAATATACAATAAATGAAACAATGAATGCTGAAGTGATCATGTATTGCATTACTTTCATGCATCATTTTTAACTTGATACATTGTTGACATTGCAACACATTGGCGCGAAAAACGAGTAGGTAGTGAACAAGTTCTAAGACGTGTACACTCTGATTCACTTATGTTGTCTGAACGTTGTTAGTAACACACTGATAACAACTTAATTTTTGTTTTCATAAGTGATTTGCTGGAAATGTTAAAAGCTCCTCCACAATGTTGTCTTCTGACAAGTCATGAAAATGGAATTACATATGCATTTGCGAGTTATAAAGGATTGAAATCGTGATATGCTAATTCGGTGACGTCAGACTTTTTTTTTACCATAATAAATAATAAACTTTATAGCCATAACTTATTTATATGTTTTCAAGCAGCACTCTTTTCTGAAATAGAAAAAAAAGTTTAGTACATAAGTCGTAGAAAACTTTTTGACTTTTAAAGAATGTCAATAATTCGCGCAAGGGTGCTTTTGTTTAATAAATTAAAAACAAACTGACGTCACCGAATTAGCATATCAAAAACGTGTAAAAGCTGCTGATTATCAGTTAAGAAAACAACTGGGAACATTGGTTCGTTACCAGAAATATGAGACAAGATGCTCACTTTGCACGAATACGATCACAAAATGGCTACTACAATTTACAGTAAATGTATGAGGACTTTGGATAAATATTGGATTTTATTTCCACGTCGCTATTTTACAAACTTCGGGTTCTTTTAATTACAATTAATAGTTCTTAGGTAACGTTCTCACAATAAAATCAATTGAATTCAGCTTCGAGAAAGTGGTTCCTTTTCGTAGTTTCATAATTCACCTAAGCATCTATACATGGTCACCATGGAGTCCTACCTTCTAAACTGTGAAGAGTGCAATTTTCGGGTTCTTCGTTTGGTGTGTAGTGTCCATTCGTGAAACATTTGCACCTAATAACTGCTCTAAATAACGACTCTAAAGTGGTTCCATTTGTCGATAAACACAGCTCACTTTTGGAGTTGATCAACAAGAACTGTTTGCCATTTTCAAGCGTCTATGAGCACGGAAAGAGCAAAATTACGCTGGCTCCTGTTGTGTTTAGCTGCCATTTTGAATAGAGCATTGCAGCATGGGAATTTTACGTGTTATACCGCTGTTCTATGAAGCTTGGGGCTCCTGAAAAGCGCGAATTTTGAACTCGTAGTATATAGATTGGGTTTCCTGTGGCATAGCAAATATCAAAGTGCCTTCCGTGACTCGTTCGTACTCTGTGCCGAGCGTAAGCGAACACTTTATTTTTAAATCTATCCGCCTCAAAAGAAGCGCTTAATATTTCTAAACAAACTTAGAGTAATGTAGTTCGTAAGGTTTCTTCAAGGGTTCAAATCCTGTCTGGGCTCAGTATTTTTTCTGAGTCTTTTTACGCTTGAAGAAACCTTACGAACTACATTACTAACAATTACCAAGCGACAAATTCATTCTCTTCCCCAGACCCTTCTCAGCTTTCTAGCGAAAAATCGTAGGCTCTGGTAAGAGACATCTCAAGCCTCAATTTGATTGGTCGAAATAATTCCATGCGTAATTAGCGACAAATATGCACAACTACAATAATATTCAAAGAGAATACGAATTTTGGCACTTTTCAAGTCTTATAATTTTTAAGTCCTCTTTCATCCTTAACACAGCACATGGGATTCTTGTTTTTGCCAAGTTGGATATCTGCTCCTCCATCAGTCGTAGTGTTAAGTGGCGAAATTACTATGAACATTTCCAAGACCACTCAAAAACGAACCGTTAAGCTTTGATGGATCAAAGATTTGCCGTTTCCTGTGGGAAGAATACTAAATCAATCTTTGTTTATGTTCGTCAAACTCGTTGTAGAGTTTCAGTGATGTGAAAGGTAAAAAACGAACCTAATTATTATTCAAAACAAGCACTTTTTGCCGTCGGTGTCTGATCAGTCTGTTCTTGTTCGTTGAGTGAATAAATGCTTTATTTGCAATTGGAATGGTTGTAGAGGAGATATCCAGCACAAGCGTTGTAAGATCTAGCTAAATATATTTTTGCTTTTATATTTACCGTGATTAAAATTATATTTTGAACTGATTCCACTGTAATTAAGTTACAATGTATAAATACACGCACTAGCTTGCGGACTGTAGAATGAACTCCAAATTCCTCATACTATGTATGCCGCTGATATCTGTTTTTCTTTTAAACTGAAATGTAGATTATTAAAGTCGGTTTCTAGAGCATCGTACTTCGCTGAAGTCTGATCAATTCTGTCACCGGAAGTCAGTTATAAAATATTGAGCATGCGCATATCTGACGACCTAGAATCTGGGTCTTCTGGTTTGTCTCTTACCAGAGCCTACGATTTTTCGTTAGAAAGCTGAGAAGGGTCTGGGGACGAGAATGGCGACAAATTACCATATAACTTACAAACTTAGAATAGTTTAATTTTAATAAATTGATTTATTTTGGTTGAAATTTCGAAGAGTATTTCGGACTGAAGGTAGACCGCTGGTCTAATATCGCGGGAGTAACATGTCTTAGATTTCTGGTAATGTTCTCTCTTATGAAAGAATGCTCCTGGTTACGTTGATGATCTTCTTTAGCCTTGATCAAAACTGTAGCAAAGTCAAACAAATATTAAAGTTTGAATATCGAATTTGACTTTTTATCGCAATTTTTCAGTTCAATAAAATTGTTTCCTTTGTCTAGTATGAGAGCTATGGCACAAATACGACGTTTTACTTTACCGTTAATGTTTTGGGAAGGTCTTGGACGTTTCCCACTCTTTTCTCGACCCTTCTTCAAGAGTCCTTTCGATATGCTGATTGAACTCCTCCTGGCGTTCAAAAAACAGATTCACCTGAAGTTGGATGTCTGACGGTGTTCCTTGATCTCCCGGTTCTTCTGTCTTTTCAGGACTTTCATCTTGGCTTACTGTAGGAGCGTGTACAATGTTCAACGGCGGTGAGGTCGAACCTGGTCGCACAGGAATTATTGGCAATTCAGCCCGTTTTGCACTGTTTTGTCTTGCCTCTCTGACTTCTCTTTCTCTGCGTTCACTTGGGACAGTAGGAAGAAGTCTAGCCATCTCTAAGACAAGTTCTAAATCAACAATTTTTAGTAAAGACAATATGGACTGCACAGGGATCGTTACTGAGACGTGTTTATGTAGTCAAATTCCTGATGGCCAATTTACCACTGATTTGCATAGTAGGTATAAAAGAATGCTTATACTTATGCTTATGTAACTCCGGTTAGATTTCTTGTGCTTATGTAGTATGTTTATGCCTATGCCATAAACAAAGCGTGAACCAGCCTTAAATATGAACCAACCTTGACATGTAACTACAAAAATTTCATATTGCATTGTCAAATGAATATTTTCTCTCAAGCGATTTTAATTGGCTTTTTCATCATCTGTAATACTTTAACATGGCAGCATCAAGTGGATCTCTTTTGTACGAGTCCGAAGGTTGTATTCGACTCTGTAGGTGCTGGCTCAACACCAGCTTTTTTCCCCTTCTTCAACCTTTTCATATAGGACTGACGCATGCCTTTTTGTGCTTTCCCAATTTGTATCTGAAGTAATAATTCAAGATAACAAGGGGCATTTGGGTGATCCGCTTATTTTGCTTGTATAAATATAGCTAAAAGTGTATTATTCATTTCTTCATTGAATAACCGCTTAAATGGATGACAGAAGATTCAATGTTCAAAAAAACCTGAATGGCTAATAGATACGACTTCTGAATTGGTTCAATGAATTAGTTCTTAATCTATTGCGATTCTAAAAATAAGCTGATTATATTGGGCAGTACGAGTACAATGCTACATCACTACTTTTAAAGCTTCCATTTCTAGAATAAAATAGCAACTAATAGGAGAATAACATGATTTTTGGAGGACATATTGTTTATAGTGTCATTTGCGCCCGTGCGAAGCAACAAAAATCATGTTATCATTAACACCAATATACAGTCATTCTCAAAAACGTTGTCCAGATGAAAAGACTACAATACTACAATAAAGTCACGTGATTCATTATGTTTTCAATTTCTGCACACGGAACTGCGAGTTGATACCAGCGCCATTACATTCATTTCTCACAATGCCGTGTACTTTTGCATCTCCAATTAAAATTCTACGCAAGGAAATTGAATACATAATGAATCACGTGACTTTATTGTAGTATTGTAGTCTTTTCATCTGGACAACCTTTTTGAGAATGACTGTATAAGGCCAAATAATTTGATACACAACTGATAAAATACTTTACTGAATTATCATTTAGCAGACAAACTCGAGTAGTTTCGTTGGATCTTTCCAAAAACTGTCTTTCAAACCTTCCAAGAAGTATTTATTTAATTTCTCCATATCCCCAGCCTCAATGGATGATTTATGCTTAGGTTTAACGTTCATCTCATTTGTGAATAACTTGGCTTTCGCTTCAAACATTTTGTTTGCATACATAAAATAAAACAAATTACTTTTTGAAATGTCAATCGATGTAGCATTACTGCTAATTGGGGACACGACTCTCATACTCACTTCTTACTACATTCTATATTCTGTACACGCAACACTCATCTCACTAGTTCGGGTTTTTTTAAATGAGGGAGGAAAACCGGAGTACCCAGAGAAAAACCCTCGAAGCAAGGGAGAGAACGAACTGACAAACTCAACTCACATGAAGCACCCAGTCCGTGAATTGAACCAGGCACCACAGAGCAGTTAGAGGCGAGTGCTCTCACCACTCGGTCATCCTTGCTTCCCAAAAAAATCACTATCTTGCAAATTGTTGACATTGCGACTGAATGAAGGCCATCAGTGTTATGTGGCGATGTATAGTTGCTCTTATTTCTGTCAAAGCATTTGGAGTCAGTGGCTGGCCTTTTTCTGTTTTCATAACTTTCGTAGAATCTCATTGAGTTCGCTTGGAATAACGGTTTTCAAGTCCAGGTTGATGTTTCGCTTATCGCATCACATCTCAAATTTTTTCAAACCCCATTCAGTCGTTCTTTTGGTACTTTTTGCCTGTGCTGTGCATTACAAAAACACATCAAGTGCGGTATATTGAACTGAACATTAACAAGTTATTTACAAATATAAAACTATGGTGTGTATATTACAAAAGAAAGGAAAGTAAGTTTGGCAGAAACAGTAACAGTATACTATTTGGCGATAAATAAGATAACAAGAAGTTGCGTAAACATTTTACTAGATATTTCGATCGATCATCATCAGTTCATCATCATCAGTTTACAATTCGTAATAGGTGTAATAGCTAATACTATTTGGAAGATGAATTCAACGTTTTTTACAAAGAAGGTATTATTTACAAGCCGCGGGGTACAGTTTACATGAGTTTACAGCTGCCTTTGGTGCTTTGCCTGAGGCGCTTCACTGGAGGAGTCAGGTTGGTCGCGGAGGCTTTCAGCTGGTTCTAGGTGAAATAGAAATATATATTATAAAGATTAATAATTCTGAAAATAGTTTAATGTGCATCAGATAACTTACGATTACGGCGGAGGCTAGTTTGCTGTCTATTTGGATATTGTTTAAGAATGAACTCGGCGTTTCTGGCTAACATGATATCCCTGTAATTCAGTGCAAAAAGCAAAGCACATTAGCTTGCAATATATACATCGTTTTGGAATTGCTACTGATATTTGCAGAACCTTACCATCTGTAAAAGTATGTGGAACCGATTTGTGGCTTGTAAATTGAGGTTTATTCAATGACTATGAATCACGTTTGATTGTACAAGGCGCCATGTGCTCGGAACGACTCTTACGCATGCGCGAGCCTAATTTATGCAAAATACATAACAGCATGATTAGTTTACACCATCTACGATGTGGGTGGATGACACGTGGCCGAATTTGCTGAAATAGAGTGATTGGAAATTGATACTGATATTTGTATAGGCATGACTTCAATTAATATTATGCACCATGATTCTTAGATGTTGAACAGTCTGTTGATCAATTATTTCATCACCTTCATCTTCATTAAAGTTGAAGTCGGCATCTTTTGCCTCGACAGTGAACATGAACTGGAAAAAATCAAATGAAACGTCAATGAGTTGTTACGAGTTTAGTTCTTATTCCTTGTCTAAAATAACTAATACATATAAATGCCCATATCTTTCCCTTACCTTTTTGGGTTGGAAGTCTGCTGGCAGATCTTTACACCAGTTTTTCAAATGTTTTTAGCAGTATTGCGTCCCAATAACATATTGTCAACTGTTGAAAATTCCAGTATGGGAGATGCACTATTCTTGACATTGAACTTAGAAAACATTGTTTTAAAATGAAGCTTCGAAACGCGGAGTAGTGTTTAAGTTGTAAATTGTAAGTGAATGCCGTTTTGCTGTAAGATGCTAGTTCCATTGTCATCGAATCACAAAGCCTTTAGAAATGGATATCTCAATTTAGGCAATGAACTGAATAGGCAATTAAATGCTCCAAGCTGAATAACGTCAACAAAGAAAGCCAAATTGAAAAGATTTCAACACGAGCTGAGTGTTGGTGTATATTTCAATCTTGTTTCTGTGTAATAATAAGTAGTGGTAATTAACAATCACGAGTCATAATTAGTAGCAGATTTAAAACATTTGCTTTACGATTCGTAAACTCAAAATCGTGATCGCCTTTTCCTAGACTGATTCCATAAGTCGCTGTTTTTGCTCCTTTTAGATGGGTGGAACTAGGACCGACTTATGGAATCAGTCTAGCCTTTTCCGAGTATATTTTAGTTTTGTAGTGTTTCATATCCCATTCAAGAAGATTACACTGAATAAACTGAAAGTTACACCAAGTGATACTTAATTCTCCATGCTTATAAAGGCTAACTAACCCATCAGAGAAACTTACTTTCCTGATCTTGTACTCATCATTGTATTGTCTTTAAAATGGAAGAAGATCGTAAGTAATAATTTTTTTAGCTTTTTTTTTTTCTGCAGTAGCTGTAGTAGATACAATGGTTTTGTCCTACTTTTCATGACGGTTCATTTGACGTCCATTTGACCCGTCCGTTGCAGAGACAAATACCATTATTAATACAACAGGACTGTGCTCCATCATGACATCCTCGACATCAACAATAATGTCTTCAAAATGTGTTTAAACAATAAATTTTCTTGTGAATTTTCAAATCAAGTCATTTTCTAGATGAACAGGAGTAAGGAGAAAGTCGATGTTATTATTGGGATCCGTTGAGTAGTGGATAGGTCTTACTGGTTGCTATGCAGGGGCTGGCAAAATACTGTAGCTCGAGAACAACATGGCCATACATTTGTTAGTTGGAACATTGGAACATTGCATTGTGATTCAATGCATTTGTCGCCACCGCCATTTTGTTCTTCGTCATCGCTCGATTCACTGCAATCATGGTGATGTTGAACCTGCGCTATTTCTGGTATAAAAGAAAGGATCTGCGTTTTGATTAGTTCATGTTTAGCGCCTTTAATGCACAAGGTATTCGGATAAAAGTTGCAGAACCTGTCTATCAATGACTAAGTTTTTTATCATGGTATACATTTGAGATTTTATTGTAATTATATTAATTAGTTTTATGAGTATGTAATTCAGCCTTCGGGCTGCCATTTATTCTATTAAACCATCTATCTATCTATCTATCTATCTAAGACGTGGAATCCATCATTATTGCTAGTGAACGACCAACTTTAACTTTAGCTTCATGTCCATCTCCCTCAGTCCCGAGAGGTAGATTGGTAGAAAATTACGAGTCACTTGGGGAGCTTCACATTAACGTCCTTTCGCCATGTTATTCTTCATGGATAGATTGATGGATCAATAGATAGATTGGTAGATAGATAGAATGGTAGATAGATAGATAGATCGGTATAAATATAGATGCTGACCAGATTCCTGACTCACTGGCTTATGACTAATTTGACTCATTGACTCATCAAACAAGAATACTCATTTTTCTGCTATTTTGAACAATATGTTTACGTCCTAAATGATTCATTGACTTCAAACTCACTTTTTTCAAGTTAACGTTGTTGAAAAACAGTAAAATCAAGGAGAGCTACTACTTGAATTTCAGATAATTAGAAAATGTGTAATGCTAAGACCTTGTTGAAAAAGTATTGAACAAATAAAATATTTTTGACAACAGATAGAATCTATCACTTCAAGGTCGTGAAACCATCGAAGTCATGTTCTATGCTCTCATAGAACATGGGTGTTTAGCCAATCAGAGCACACATTATACTAAACATGGCCTGCAATAGTAGACAGTCAACAGTTGACACCATGGGCGCATAGCGACTAGCGGTGGTCACTGGGCACATAGAATGTAGACAAAAACAATGGCGGAATCAAAACGATTCGCGGTTCTTCCAGGGTTTTATACTCAACTACATAATTTGAGTTGGAAGAACATAACAGAAAAAGAAGAGCAAAATTTTGTTTTCCCAGTGGAAAGGATAATAAGTAAACGCGGAAAAGACTGATTGGTAAGTGCTTGAAAATATACTGTCTAACTATATAAACAAACGGTCTAATTATCAATCCTTAATAATAATATTTAGCCGTTACTATCTAATTTACTTGTCATCTTATTATTGAATATTCTTTGTTATCTTTCTATATTTCAAAGGAGTACCTGGTGAAGTGGAAAGATTATAGCAGCTACGAAAAAACATGGAAAGATGAAGATAACTTGACAGAAGATCTTGTTAGGTCAGCTGTATAATTTAAATACTTTTATTTATATAAACATTAATAGAAGGACTTTAATTTACTCTAAACATATTCTTCTCTCGATGCCAAAATTGCCTATTATATATTTTCTGTTCAGGCAGTTTGTTAAACCACCAATACCACATGGCTCACAAATTGCATCGATAATTAATCGCTCCATGTAGCATCTTGGGGCTAGTGTGACATTCCCTATGTTCCTGGAGACATTGTAAGCCTGAGCTTCATCTTTAGAGAAAATATATTTTCACACCATCTCCATTTATATCTAAGCACTGGGCCCAATTGGTTGGAAAATGCCAGTTATCAAAGCCTGTTTCCTCATAAAACACAATCTTCTTTTGTGGTACGGAGTCCTTTACCAGAAAACAGCAGCCTTAAACAGTCATGATCAAAGTCAATGACTAAAGGCTTTCTGCTGGGTGTCGGAAAAACGAAGACCCGGAAAAACGAAGACCTAAGACCTAAGACCCCGGAAAAACGAAGACCCTAAACCGAAGACCCCCAGAAAAACAAAGACCCTAAAACGAAGACCTCCGGAAAAACGAAGACCCTAAAACGAAGACCCTGCAAACACCAAGACCCTAAAACGAAGACCCCCGGAAAAACGAAGACCCTATAAAAACGAAGACCCCGGAAAAACGAAGACCCTAAAACGAAGACCCGGCCAGGCTTTTATTCGAATTCTATTGAATCACTGTCGAACACGGTAATCGACGATATGGCTTATTCAATTTCTAAGGTACTAGTAATTGGTAGTACACACGTGCATGATATTCGCTGTATTTCTAGCTGCCACGGTACGAGTACATCATGTACATGGAATCAGTATATTAAAACAATGTTTACGTGAACTTTAGTGTTTCTCTTCCCGGTAAACTGCGACATCATTTCTTGAGCTTTCTTTTCATAGCTTTTGAGTTATACACGTGATAGAGATTCTGATTCTTGAATTTTATTCCGTGGATTCATTTGGTTTCCATGTAAAAATGTTTTGACCTGTCAATTTCAGGTGTGGGAATGGTCCATTCTGATTGGATAGAAACTGAGCCATCTATCAGAGTTTGCCGGTTCTGATGAATCATATCAGTTGTCGAGAGATCTGATTTAAACTCGGAAACGTTTCTTGTTCGAGTAGTTGTTCTGTGGAGAAAAGTCTTTACATAACGACGAAGCTAAGTAATCCATCAGCTTCTAGAGAAGGTTGTCGTTCAATGGCATGTGGATGGTTTAGAAGCTTGCTTACTTCAGCTATAAGGTGATCAGCATTCTCCACACTGTATCCAAAGTATTTCTTTTCCTGTGTTGTTGACATGGCGCTGATCGATTACTTCGTTTCGTTTATACTGATAAAGACCTTTCTCCACTTTTATTAGAACAACTATTCGAACAAGAAGGTTTCATGCAGTTTAAATCAGATCTACCGACAGATGATACGATTGATCAGAACCGGCAAACTCCGGTGTCTTCGTTTTAGGTTCTTGGTTTTTCCTGGATCTTCGTTTTAGGGTCTTCGTTTTTCCGGTGGTCTTCGTTTTAGGTTCTTCGTTTTTCCTGGATCTTCGTTTTAGGGTCTTCGTTTTTCGTGGGTCTTCGTTGTAGGGTCTTCGTTTTTCCGGGGGTCTTCGTTTTAGGGTCTTCGTTTTCCCTGGGTCTTCGTTTTAGGGTCTTCGTTTTTCCGGGGGCCTTCATTTTAGGGTCTTGGTTTTTCCGGGGATCTTAGGTCTTAGGTCTTCGTTTTTCCGCATCTTCGTTTTTCCGACACCCCAGTCTGTTGCTTGGTATTTACTGTACTTGAACAAATGATTAGGTTTTTGACCAGAAAGTAGCTTTTGCTCCAAAACACTTGTACAACTTGCAAGTGTACGAACACCCACTAGATCCTCTTGAAATGGATACTTCACTCCGGGATTTACAATAGTGTAAAATGTCATGCCTAGGGCCCACATGTCAACATTTTTTAAATCATTGATGTTTGCTTGTTCCATTTCATGCCCAGGTAAGAAAGATTCTGGAGCCATATACATGAGGGTACCACGCTGAACATTTATGGTTTGGCTGTGACAGATGGTTGCTGTCTGGATATCTGATGAGCGACTTTCCCCAAAGTCGCTTAAGGATATGGTATACGTTCGCGCGGTCTCAGAACTCGAATTTGCTTTTTTTAGCTTATCAGCAAGAAAATATACAAACTATGATGTGGTGAAAACAATTTTTCTTTTTGAGTTATGGACGAAAATGTGCTCCGTCGAATAATATCAACAAGCACGAAATGTGTCAACTAATTAACACTTGCTGGGCGCACTGTTGATGGCGCGCGAAAGAACATCCGGTAATTTGAATTTCCGTAGTGTTGTGATAAAAAGTTCATTTCGAGAGCAAAGCGTCTTGCCGTCTATATTAGTTTATACATTTTAGAAGTCTCGTTCGTTGGCTTCTTGAGACTTGTAGAACCAGTTTGTCGGGAGTTTGCTGGCTCAATTAGTTTATGATGACCTCAGTGACCTCATAACGATTCTGATTGGATAAGAAGGTGTCCCAACCGGAAATGGCGGAAATGAGGTGTCTTTTGTTTACACAACTTTGGAAGCTTATTTCTCCTAAGTATATTTTGCCGTGAAGCTCGACATAAACGTGATTTAATAGGGTATCTAGAAACGTCTAATTTCCACGAAATTTGGCAGACAGCATCTTTGGAATTCGATCTCAAAAAGCGTGTCGGGATTGTTTGATTTCGCTTTAGATTTCAAGTTATTAGCGTTCATATTACATCAACTCGAAAAATATCTAACATCAAACTTTGAATGCTTGTCAATTTTTTTAGGAATCCAATATCGAAAATCCCCGACACGCTTTTGGAAAACAATACCTGGTGATAGAGATTCAGCATTCAGATTCAGATTTGACCGTAACTGGAGCGCTGGTAATTCGATTTTATGAAAGCGTCCATTTTTTGGAATCGGGCCTTCTTACTCAATGGGATTAAAACTTTTACGATTTTTTATTATTTCATGGTTTTCTACAGTTCTTAAGCTTTACTATGATATATAGTTTTCTATAGTTTAGCCTTTTGTGTTGCGTACAGAATTTCTGAAGCGCATGACACCCGCGAACGTATACCATATCCTTAATTTGCATACAATTGGCCGTTTTTGGAAAATGTCATTAATCATAGCTTTGTCTTTCAAACTGCTATAGTGCTTGTTAGATACCAAAACGTTTTGTGGCTTGATGTCACGATGTGCAATACCATTTCTATGTAAAAAGGCCACACCACTGCATAAGTATAGCGCAATCACTTTAGAAAAATTCAGTTCATCCACTGCATTATTGTCATTTATAAATGAGAGGAATTCTTGTAGATTGCTGCATCGACCTGGACCTCCAATAGGCTCAAAGTCAAAATATACATACTCGAGAATAAGGGCTGGTGGCACGTTACAGACTCCCTTTATTTCCACGATGTTGGCGTGCTTTAGAGAATGCAACAACTTTGCTTCTTTAAAAAAAATTCTCTTCTCTTCGTTATCACTTTTCAGTAGCTTCTTGACAACAAGCCTCTCCGTATGCTCACCTCTCTTCACTACACCTGTGAATACTGACGCAAAACTTCCTCTTCCTATTTCTTCCTTGTCTGTTAGATCTCTTAGATCGTAAGTTGGTATGTCAAGTTCAAATTTTTGTTTAGTTTTTTTCAAGTAAAGATGGAAGTTAAAAATTAAACGCCATCTTTACTCTATGGTAAAAACACAGGCGGGAAAGCTCATTCTCGTACCCAGTACTCCTCGGTCTACATTTATCAATTTTGGGTTTCCTGTGTTGTTGACAATTAATGGCGCCGATAACGCCGATCGATAACTTCGCGATCGTTTGGTTTATGGCCGTTTATATAAAGACCTTTCTCCACCTTTATTGGAACAACTACTCCAACAAGAAAGGTTTCAGTTTCAATCAGATCTCCGGCCGACAGCTGATACGATTCATCAGAACAGGCGAACTCTGGTTCGTAATTTATTGCTTATATCGTTGATTTTTAAATAACTTATACATGCATACAGTGACAGTGATTCAATAGAATTCGAATAAAAGCCTGGTTCTTCGATTTAGGGTCTTCGTTTTTCCGGGGGTCTTCGTTTTAGGATCTTCGTTTTTCCTGGATCTTCGTTTTTCCTGGGTCTTCGTTTTAGGGTCTTCGTTTTTCCGTTGGTGTCCGTTTTAGGGTCTTCGTTTTTCCTGGGTCTTCGTTTTGGGGTCTTCGTTTTTCCTGGGTCTTCGTTTTAGGGTCTTCGTTTTTCCGGGGGTCTTCGTTTTAGGGTCTTCGTTTTTCCTGGGTCTTCGTTTTAGGGTCTTCGTTTTTGCGGGGGTCTTCGTTTTTAGGGTCTTCGTTTTTCCGGGGATCTTCGTTTTAGGGTCTTCGTTTTTCCGGGTTCTTAGGTCTTCGGTCTTCGTTTTTCCGGTTCTTCGTTTTTCCGACACCCCTGTCTGCTTTTGCTTTTCAGAATAGAAGAGAAACCCAGTCTCAAATTGTCAATGTTGTGTTTAATAAGATATTTATTGTAAATTTTAACCCTTTGACTACTGGACACTAATTGGACCCAACCCCCACTGTTCCTGGAGCAAAATGGAGGTTGCCAGATTATTTACATATCAAATCAAAATACATATGCTCAGTGGATTTCTAGACTATGTTTAATGATTATATATATACAAAAAATGAAGCATGATAGTCAAAGATTCTTATTATCAACATATATATACAGTTTATTGCAGATATAACAAGATTCTGGTATTTTAATTTGAGCAACCCAAACAAATTTGAATTTGCCGCCACAAACAGCTTCATATTATGATTGGTAGCTCTAAGTAAAACAACAAAACATGGTCAAATCTTCAAATCTAGCTCTAGAAAACAAAGTGATATTATCTATATATATACAGGTCTTGTAAAATAATGTTTATATTTGAAAAATAGTCATAAAAGTTCACTGGTGGAACTCCTGATGGCATTTCTCTCTACAGAGAGCAACCTTGCACACGGAACACTCGAAGCGAGTCTCGATCTTGTAGCCTTTGGGAGTTCTACGTCCGGACTTATTGCACTGCAAACACTTTCGTTTTCTTCCCTCAACATGTACAGATGTATGGGCAGCAGTGGCTATTGATGGGCCCTGTCCTGGCTGTAAGGATTGGCGTTTGCGTTTTCTCTGTGAAAATCCGTCGATCAACCCTTTTGCTAGCTCCATCTTGAACTCGAGTAGACTTCTCTTTCTTCCACGATGAACAGACTCCAAGACTGCAGCATTACACACAGAAATG
Organism: Actinostola sp. cb2023; assembly: GCA_033675265.1. NCBI lineage: Eukaryota > Metazoa > Cnidaria > Anthozoa > Actiniaria > Actinostolidae > Actinostola > Actinostola sp. cb2023. The sequence goes on along the minus strand of JAUJYZ010000343.1, from coordinate 30,685 downwards.
TTAAATAAATACCAAAATATGTACCTATACCACTTTCTTGTCTGCCATACAGTACAATAATAGGAACTTAGTTGATCGGCTCTATCGACTCCCCCCATGTATGATGTATACACATCTGCGACACGTGGCTTGTCGATAGTGATTGCTTGGCCTTTGATTTTCCTTTCGACTTGACGTGGTGGTTCAGTCGGTGATGTGTTAGTTGACAGGAAAGATACATCCCTTTTATCGTGCCACTTAGTGAAGACCATGGTATTTCGTTGAGCATAGACACAATCTCCTTGTTTGAGCTTGGTCTTCGCACATGGCGGCAAGTCTTTCCTGTTGATGCGGACTGTTCCACAAGCGTATGATTGTTGTAGTAAAAGGTGTTCCATTAGCGTTGTACTCGTAAAGAAATTGTCAAAATAAAAATGTCTGTTCTTATTTAGAAATGGTTTTGCCATTTTCATGATAATGTCATAGCCTAAGCCATGAATTCGGGTTTGGTTATCTTATCCCAAGTAGACATCAAAGTTTGCGACAAAGCCGTTTTTCGCGTCAGCAGCCATCCAGACTTTGATGCCGTATTTTGTTGGCTTCGCAGGCATATATTGCCTAAACGCAAGCCTGCCTTTAAAGCCAATCATCCCTTCATTGATGGAGATGTTTTGTGAAGGTTGATAAACCTTTTGAACGTTCTCCAGAACGCAGTTCATGATAGGTCTTATCTTGAAGAGCCGATCAAAGTTCGCTTCTCCGCGTCGTGGTTCAGAATCGGAATCAGCGAAGTGAAGATACTGGGTGATTTCTTCAAAACGATTTTTGATCATGACTTCTTGGATGCCTCTATTTCCAATAAATGGATCAGTAGACCAGTACATGGCAATTCTAGGAAGGTAATTGATGCCCATGATCAAGTATATTCCAAAATATGCCTTGATCTCTCGAACTGTCACGTCTTGCCAAAGCTGTGTTGTATTTGCAAGTTTCATTCGGGCATATTTGTTCGTCTCGTTGGCAATGTGGCTGAGGATATTTTCATCAAAAATAAGGCTGAAATAGTTCACTGCCTTTGCATCTTGTGTGATATCAGTTGTTAAACCCTCTGGTCCTTGAAATGGCTCTGTATCAAAGTGATGAAGATCACTTGACCATTCTTCGTCGTCACTATCTCCAGATTCGGCGTCCAGACTTTCACGATCACTTTCATCACTTTCTCCTGACTCAGATATTTCGTACTCTAAAGTTCAAATACATACTACAAAGGTTAATTGGGTTTAGATTCAGGTTTAATAATAGCTAAAATCAAAGAATTAGGAATATGCAAATTACTATATATCGATATATTAGATTTTACAGAATATTTGCAAATCGCTGTATATAAACAAATATCACTATTAATTTAATTTTCCTGCTTCTCCCGAGCATCTGATAGCATGACTGTCGCAGCTGCCTGATATTTTTGTTTTGCTGCAACTTTTTACATTTCTGGTCTTGAGCTCAGCCAAAATCATTTTTGCATTCATTTTGCTAATGTCTGAATCACTTATTCCCTGCGGCTGTGGCTGGATGATATCTATATCCTCCACTAAGTAGCTTTATGTCGTGTTAAATCCAATTATTTCAACAAAGTGCAACAAATAACAGAAATAGATGGCACATCAGCATTTGCTAAATTAAGATCTGTTTTCATGCATCTTGAATTTCGTTGAGGTACAGAAATGGATTGACTACAACAAGAACTTCCAGATGAGCCCGTTTCCATATTTTTTCGAGGTCTTCCTCGATTTCCGGGTTCACAAGTTCCTATAGCAGCAAACTTGTCTATGATTTTTGTAACCAAGTTGAACGAACAGCAATTATGTGTTGCAGTTGTAGTCTTGTTCCCATTTCTTAGGAATGAAGCAAGTATTTGGTGCCGCTTTTGGAATGACGTTTAGGCCCCTTTCTTGTATATTCCCCCATTGTTATTAAAGTGACATGCCATTCAACTTGGAATAAAAAGTGCACTCCAAAAGTGAAAAACTAAACCAAACTCAAAGAAGCCAAAGAGAACAATCACTCGAGACCACAACCATGACTACAGTACAAGAATCAAGTCGACAAAGTCCTTTTTTTTTTAGTGCCAACATCTTTCTCTTTTATCCAGCTTGATAATGAGTTTGAACTTGATTGATAAGGCTTTCGTTTACCTCGTATGAGGGAGAAGAAAGCCTTTGCTCGGTGCCAAACGCCATCGCACGGCATGGAACGTACCAAAATGACAACACTTCAGTCTCAACCAATCAAACTACGAGGAAATTATGGTTCATCCATTAACACATTGGAGAGACGGGCACGGCATGGTGCGACACGGTACGATCACTGTTTTTTTCAATGGCGCAGCTGAATGGGCAAAACAAATCTATCAATCAATCAAATCCTATAAAAACATCACGGTGCGGTCGCGGCACGATAGGTTTTTCAAAGTCATACGAAATCTGCTCTAATTAGGATTGCCATAAATTGAAACTGCCTCGTGCAAGGCCACAACGTCACAAAACACTTTCACGTTTTGAGTCGACCCGTAACTCATTGAATTCCTGATCAATAGCTCCATTGTTGCATCGTGCCTACCGCCTATCCTCATGGAAACATTTCTAAGATGAATGTGATTGTCTAAGAGTGATATTTCTGGGATTGAAATACCCACAACATCTTATCGTTTCTGCCATCTCATCCTTTGTCACTTCTAAGACTACTGAACAAAGTCAACGTTCCATTCAAGTAGTGCATGAACAATTAAAAGATCTGAGCTACAAGATACATAAATATCTACAGCCAGTCTTTACGTACAAGCAGGAAGATCGACAGCCATCTGAAAACATGTGAAGAAAAACCACCCCTCGTCAACCAACAGAGTGTGGTGTATAAGTTTCAATGTGGCCTGTGCGATGCAGTCTATTTCGGATATATGCGACAACATCTTCATCAAAGAATAGAAGAGCACAAAAGATCATCCTCGTCAATTGGTAAACATCTATTGTTCGATCACAATAAGGACACACTCAACTTAGTACAGCAATTTAATCAATCATCCTGAAGCACTGTAAAACCAAGTTTGACTGTAATTTACGAAATGCTGCTCATCAGGTAATTGAGACCATCATTAAATGTACAATCAGACTCAGTCAAAGCCAAGCTATTCTATTGAATGCTTTGTTCTTCAATTGTTTATGTGAAGTTTATAGAATGAGAGACTGTGTTTTATCGGCATACAGCGAGGATCTTTATGGCCGATAAAACACAGGCTCGAGTTCTATTAACGACTTCTAAAACTCCATCCCAATTTACCTTGATTTATAACAGTATTACACAAATTCTAAGCAATAATACAAGAAAATTACAAAACTTTCTTGTATAGGTACGTGTGACATCACTGATCATGCGCAGGATACACCTCAACTCATCCCACATTGGAAAGAGGTTTTGTAATTCGGAAGTAGGAAGCCGTAAGGATATTCGAAACTTGCTGCCGGTGCTATGCAAAGGTCAATGATACGAGTAAATGAGACCTTTGCATGACTTATCGAATTCATGAATAATTAATGAGGGAAATACAATAGAAATCATAAGCGTAGCAGACATCTGTAAATCGACAAGAGATTCGTCCTCATTTGCATTCAACTTTAACTTGGATTTTCTTGGCCAAACTGTTTCCTATCATCCAAATTATAGTAAAACATCCACTTATACATCGTTGGATTCGATAAGTAATATACAATATTCGCGTCGGATACAGATCGGCCGCTCATATTGTATATAGTACCTATGTTACAAGCAATCAATCTTTATCACTGATAAAGAACTGATGAATAAAACATCAGTGTCTTTATAACTCATATAGACACTGATGTTTTATTCATCAGTGTTTTATCGGGCTATAAAGATCCATGCATGTGACCGATTGGACAACCCTGATTGGACCAATTGCTGATGAATTATTAATGAGTTTTAGAAGTACAAACTATAAACTTCAAGTCACTCATTAAACATTGTTGATAATGAAACGTCCAGCTATTTTGTTAGCGTTTGTTTTCCAAGTTAAATGTTTTACCAAAACTTTACTGATAATAGCTCCTTGTCATGAATTGAGTCATGTTAAGTCCTAGAGTCCTGTTTAACGATACAAGCATCTCGAGTTGAGTCCCGTAAATTTCTGTGTCCTGATGTATTAAGTCTTGCTTTGCTAATAAATGTTTGTTCTGAATCATCGCCTTCATGCCATTGTCCCCCAGTCAACCTGAAGGACTGACCTGCGATTGACCAGCACTGACCTATCCGAACGCAGAGGTCAATCTGTTGACTGCTCGGCATGCCGTACAATCGTTTTGCTTGCAGTAAGGCGTTGTAGCCATTTACCGACCCCTTTAATAGTTCGGTAGTGGTCTTTTTCCTGCTAGCATTTCTCATGGTTACAATCCTGGCAAAACAAGGTGGCAGTTGAAGCGCATTGTGCTTGTTGAGCTGCGAGGAAGGGCTTACATCGACTGATTGTTGCTTGACACGAGCAAACGAATCCTCTCAAGCAAGAAAACCATGCTCAATTTCCAAGAGAACAGCTGTGTGGAAATCTCGCACAGCTCCCTACTCATTAACAATTAGACTACGAGTTTCTATGAGCCAATAGTCAACGATAGCGTCGAGTAATAATTGTCAGAGATTTGATTTTAAAAAATTAAGGAAATTATAAAATTACACTAAGTCGTCTTAGTTAACCCCAAACTTTAGATATTGTGGGACATTGGCATCAGTTCTTTCACTTGCATTCAAGCCATCAGTTCTGCGTGTCATCATTCATCTTTGGGTTGGAGTCAGACCATTGATGTGCCTGCCATCTAACTGTTTAAAGAAGACGGAGAGATCTTCATTCCATGTTAGTTGCCTTGTAATGAGCTTATCAGTGTCGCCCTTATCGCCCAGATTCGTCTGAGCACATCAGACTGATGTGCCATGTTTTGGCTTTTTCACTCTCCTTCTCTTAATAATAATAATAATAATAGTTTATTCACAATTCATCACACGTACACGAAAATGTACTCTTCAACGTTTAGTGATTTAATGTTTTAGTTTCGGTGGAAAAGAAGATAAATAAAACACATTAACAATCGTATTGTAATACCGTGTTGTGTTTTATTTTGTTATACATCTATTTCAACCGCGACTGACTTGACTTGATCATAATTAGCTTTGATTTTAGCCGTATTATTCTTCCAAGAAGTTATGTGTAGAAGTAAAAAAGAAAAAAACACAAACTAACATTTCCTGTTCATTATTCTTCATTATTATTATCATATCAGTCTTTATCTTGAAACAATAAACTTATATACAAAATACATCTATATTTATACCTTTTGGCATGAACAATGTTGGACCACTTTTCAACATCATGGCTCACAGTTTATCTTCTTTTTTATTGTTGAACAATCGTCATATCTAGTTTCTGTACCAGCTTGGCACCCAGGTCAAGCTCCATGGCTTTTGAGGATCCATTCCAATTTAGTGACAGTCATGGGACCTTGGTACTTTTCCTTCTCTGTGTGATGATTCATAAAGGGCACAGCGCTTTCTGCGAGTTCCATAACATATAACTTTTCCTGACTTCAATCCAATCATCGAACCAGCACCTAGCAAGTTATTAATGACAAATGTTAATGTGGAAAATATACGTATTTATATGGATTATTTTGTATAATTTTGTTGAAATGGTGTTCAGTTGTAAACAGCCCAGAGAACCAAGCCCTTTTACCCATTCATTGTCAAGTAGCTTGTTATTGTTTACCTGTAAGGCTATTGTGTACCTTGCCAGGTTTTTGCCAGCTCATATCATATGATACACCAATCTTGGTAGACTGCCATTGTTCTTTTTCATCTGTTAGTGCATCCAAACATGACTTTTGAGCGACATTAGTAGTAGGCACTGGCCGATTCGAGCTCACTTTCTCACATTCTCACATTCTTGAAATTCCAATCATTCCATTGAGATGATTCGTCGAACTGATATGTGCCTGGTTTCCAAGAAATGTAAATTAATCTCAAGTCAAATTCTCAAGGTTAAATTCTTTGGAATAATCTCTTGGAACAATTCTATTGAAGTCATGAAAAAGTAGTGCGTTTGTTTTTATAAGTAGTTGGTGTCATCTATTGAAGTCATGAAAAAGTAGTGCGTTTGTTTTTATAAGTAGTTGGTGTCATCTATTGAAGTCATGAAAAAGTAGTGCATTTGTTTTTATAAGTAGTTGGTGTCATCTATTGAAGTCATGAAAAAAGTAGTGCGTTTGTTTTTATAAGTAGTTGGTGTCATCTATTGAAGTCATGAAAAAAGTAGTGCGTTTGTTTTTATAAGTAGTTGGTGTTATCTATTGAAGTCATGAAAAAAGTAGTGCGTTTGTTTTTATAAGATTATATCATCTGAGTATTTCAGGATCATTCAGATTTTTAAGAATTAAAAGGATGAATCACCATACCTACCAATACAGCACTCCAATACCGAACTCCAACACTAGATAATAAAAGTCTTACACACAAAAATGGTCATCATATGATGTCATTGTATATATTCAATCTATGTATCCAATACTATCAAATGGTAGTTAATGGTATGTAATGTTAGTGTCCGATGCTTGGATAAGTTACTAGGAATCAAGTTTTGTGGTCATTGGATGGAGTCATGCTTGGATGCCATTAAACTGCTAGGTATCCAATGCTATCCAATGGTAGCCAATGGTATGTAATGTTACTATCCAATGCTTGGATAAGTTACTAGGAATCAAGTTTGAGGTCATTGGATGGAGTCATGCTTGGATAAGGTAATCGAGGGTTGTACTCATTGGTTATATCCCTCTCTAGAGGCGGTAAATCATTGGTTGTATACATCTCTTGGAATAATCAAATGAAATTATTCCATGATTTCAATTTATTGATTCTATATGTTTTCATAAAAAAGTGGTGCGTTTATTTTTTCATGAGTAGTTGGTTTTATAAGATGATTTCATCTGATGATTTCTTTATCGAAACATTACCCAAGCTAGAGTAGCACTAATAATTGTTATTATTGATAGATTTGTATCATGTGATTTTGAAGCTATTGTTGGTTTGATAATTAACTTATGAAAGTTATCTACCTTATCAGGGTTTTCAGGTTTATCAATATTAGTAGTTTGGTGTGGTAATTTAATTTTTGAATGACTCATATTATGTATTATACCCACAGATTTCGTTGCACTATTAATATTATTAACACCAAAGGTCATATCTGCTGAAGCTTTTAACAAGTAATTGTTATAACCGAAAACACTATTATTATTGATTATTAGAACCGATGGTAGTAACCAGCAACCAATAGCCACAGCAAGATCTAATTTTTGTTTCGATTCTTGCACCGCTAATTGGTATCTCTGTATACTTTTAGAAATATCTACCTCAATTATACTGCTTTCGAACAGTCTTAAAAATTCAAGTTGTGTCTCTTGTGAAGAACCCGAGTTGTCAACAATAGATGATCGTGTATTTACTTGAGATCCTAGGATACAATACACATAAGCCTCGATTGACTGGTTTAGTCGTGAGAGTCCAGCTCTGGTTAAACCTTTTGAGTCATTTAGCATAAAATATAAATATGGATGCTCTTGTAGTGGTGAGATATGATCAAGTTTATTTCCACCGTATTGTCCTGTCTCATCACCAAATTTGAATTTACCACCAGGCCATTTATTTGTAAACAATCCATCCATCTTTTTATCATAGGCTTCTGTTACATCATCAACCTCATCAAATATTTTCTTATAGATTCGACCAAGACCATTGTTTTCATCACCTGTAAATCGAAAGTTACTATTTGGTGATATATCAAACTCTCGACATATCTTATTATAACCCATCTTATCAAATTTGTTATTAATATTAGTAAAAGATCGGTCTCCAGGTAGTTGAACATTCATCTGTGATAAAACTCGCCTACTCGTAAACAGTATATGAAATTTGAGTAATGAGTTGATCATAGGATTATTGATTTTTGTTATCAGGTCGACACCGATACCGCATCCGGAAGTCGCACACCAACAAGCGAAACTTAATTGTTGAGGGTAGTAAGACATATTAGGACTATTCAACCATATGTAAGCTTCTTTCGAAGTAACATGCTTTAATACTATATCTGTTAACACATCACGCGGGTTCATTATAAACATTTTACTTGGTGTAACATAAATTTCAAGTGATGTGAAAACATACTTTGGAGATGGTTTATCAAATGATGTACAAGTGGTTGGGTATAGTGTTTTTGTCATAGTTAGCTCCTTTGGAAATGTGTTATTCGATGTGGTTCTAAGGAAGTCATGAATATTTTCAGGCCCTTCTTCAACTTTACCATGCCAGAGAGGAAATGGATATACTGTTTTAACTAGATTCCCATTGTCATCAAACGGATTGTAATCGATACCATTACTAAGAAATTGAACATTTCCACTACTATCCTCTGAAAAACGAAATTTATCATAATTTGGATAGATTTTAATGAATTCAGTAAATTTCATATTATATTATAATATGAGATAATATTTATATATTTAGGTCTTATCATATCTCAGTTTGTATATGTAACCATCATAGGGTGTTCTATCAAATGATAAAGTTATTTCTTTGGACTTATAAGCTGATCTATAATCTCTTTTCGCAACTCGTCTTTCATTTTTTGAACATCTGGAACAACGTTTTTTTTAAAAAGATTATTTTTATTCTTAACTCGGATACTACTTTTCAATATTTCATATTTTTGTAATTCAGACATAATGAGTGTAAATTCTTTTTCATCTATTTTATTATTAGATAAGGCTGTTGATATAAGATCGTTAATACTATTCAACTTCGATTTGATTAGCTGGATAATTTTTTCATGCTTACTAACCTTCCTTGTCAGCTTTTTCACGAAAACTAAACTACTTGCTGATATTAAACCGATAAGACCCCCAATACCTGATAATGGCACACCAACAATGATCCCTGGTCCTGTTAGACTTGTAACCACACCAGAGCCGGTTAAAAGTACTGACAATGTTCCCGATATAACTGACGTGGTATGAAAAAACGATCGGAAGCGAGCATACTTTTTCCTTACCTTCTCGTAATGCCTATGATCTTGCTCTAGTTGAGATAAAACTGAATTCACTTTATATAATCTGAAGTTTTCACCAGTTTGTTCTTTTGGTACTTCAGGGTAAATCAAATCATAATCAACCATTATATATTATACCTAAGATTTTTTTTATTTTTTATATGATTTCAATTACCATTCTCATAGGGTAAATTCCAGAGTTAATACTTTGGTGGTTAGAATCTGTAATCCATACTCTAATACTATTAACATATTCATCATTTTTAATAGGTGTGTACAGAGTATTATTCGGATGATATGTTACTTTTTCTCCAGCCTTGTTTAATTCAACGCATGCTAATATTTGTGAATTTTTATTATTTAATAAAACCTGTGTAGAATCAATAAGATCACAATTAATGCAGACATCTTGAGTAGATTGAATAATATTGAAATTATAATTGGTTTTTGCTTCAAGACCTGTTGCAATGTTTAATAACTTTGATAAGCCTACATTTAATTCAACCTCTACTGTTAGGGTGATGACATATTTTTCATCTTCAATTGTTATAGAAACTTTTTTATCACCAAGTGAAACCGCTTTATCAATAGCATTTTTAAAACTAAAATTAGTGTAGTTTCCTTTCGGAATCCGTATCAAAACATTCCCTTCTCCATCTGAAATAGTTCCGTCACTCGGAAGATTATACAAATGATTATAAAAAGTACAATTTATAAGTGATATACGTGAACTCTTTTTAATAGGATTTTTAAACCAAATAGTTTCATCAGCTTCTGTTTTTTCAATATACAATATTACCATTATATAATAACATATCATTATTTCTTTTTATATCTTTCAACAACATACATAACCACAGCAACAATTAAAAGCCATGCATGCTTACTGAGAAAACCAACAATCTCGCTAGCTGATTTGAAAATAAAAGAAGCTATCGCTCCGGCCATCCCAGGAAGTATCTGACCTAACTTCTTCCCGATGCTTTTAAGAGCGGATCCGGTAGCTTGAGCAAGTGAAGATAGACCCTTATTGAGATTATTAAGAACAACAGCTATAATAGTACCTACAGCGAGACTAATACCAGTTACCGTTATCCCGTAACGTCTAATAATTTGCTTAATACGTTCCTTTAAAGGCATTCGTTCATTTATCCCATCAATAACCTCTTCTTTATCATCAATAATAGATTCAAAATCATTCTCTCTAGATTTTAACACAGCTAACCTCCGTTCTATATCTTCATCTGAATTAATAACCTGCTCCTCCATAACTTTTAATTTTGTGAATTTATCATGTAAATCATTATTCTGTTCAACAGTCATTGTAATATTTCCATCTTCTTCTAGTTGATCCCGTTCTAAGGCTATATTTTGTAATTTAATCGTATTTTCATGTTGTAATTTTTCTAAAGCTAGTTTTTTTTCTCTAACCTCATCTAACTTTCTCTTAGCTTTTTCAACAGCTGATTCGGCATCTTGTCTTTTATCAAATTCACAAGTACCCAAATCACTTTTCATTTGGTGTGTCAGTTGCGAAACGGCCCCTCTATAACTTTCTGTATAAAATCTTCCAGCTTTTGTATGCAATGGTTTCCATTTTTTATCATCAATCAATTTTAAGTATATCTTTTCATCCTTTTCCATTATATCATATCCATTCTCTCGAGAGATCTTATTATCTTCAAACCAAGAATCTATTTTATTTTTTGCAGAATCATATCTTTCAATATGCTCTTTACTCCAACCTAGAGCTTTTCTGAGTTGTACTGGTATTTTTAATTCATTATCTGCTATAGAAATCCACTTGCCAGTCGATTGATTTACACATTGGATTTCATTGTTTTCATCAACTTTGAAAAATTTGGTAATTTTATCCCAATCACCATCATATTGGAATTCGGGGTATAAATCTTTAATTTCTTTAACAAGAAATATAGCCTTCGATTTATTATAAGCATTTTTTTTTTGGTGTTCATCGAAATCTTGTAATTCCAGGTATTGCGGTAAATCCTCCCCTCTATTCCTACTTTTAAACAAATCGTTAAACCGTTTCATTGAATAATTAACCCCATCACCAAATTTATCTCGCATACGAGAAAAAAACGAATTGCTGCTTTCTTCTTTATCCGGTAATAAAGCATCATACTCATCATCCAAAGTATCGTTTATATCCTGTTGACCTTCTTCTGTTAACGGATCAAAATCTAGTCCACTTTCCATCTTAGTATATACTTAATACATACTAAAATAGTTTTTTAAACCATAAGAAATATTAATCAAAGAAATCTAGATACCAAGAATCCCGTACCGAGCATCCCAGCTCCTATATAAGCCATTTCATATTGGCGTTGTCGTCTACCGGGGTGGTAATAATTCCCTATTTGAGGTTCTTTCATTTTAACATTTCGATGTGTCTTGGAATATAACATAAAAGCTTGATCTGTATCTGATAGTTGGGTATCAGCCCGCCTTTTGTTTATATATTCTGTAGCCAACCAATCCTGATATTCTTGACGGGTTTTCTCATATTTAGCCATATCGCGTTGATAAGCCTCGAGAGCTAGATCATGGCGTTTTTTTTCTTCGTCAGTATGTTTTTTATCAGAACTTAGGTATTTAGCGAGGTAACTCCCTCCTACAAAAGCAGTGGAATTCAAAACCGCACCCATCAGAGTTATTGCAATAATGCTAGCCATTATATATATTAACTAATAATATTTTTTTTTTTAATGATTTAGAGAGGTTTAGGTAGAATTTTTTGGGTCTCTAGATATTGCTTTACATACATACTTAGACCGAGAACCAATACCCACTTACCGTAGTTAGTAAGACTTGATGAAGGGTCATTGATGAATGACTCTTTCAATATTTTTTTACCAATGTACCCGACAGTACTAGCAATTCCTACTACGACTACAGCGTCCATCGTTGTTTTAACAATTTTGTTTTCCATTCCTGACATGTTATATATATTATCATAGATAATATTTTCTTATATCTTTTTTTTTATTCCATACCGATTCTAGGTACAGGAATTTGAGATTTAGTTTGTGGTTTAACATCGTTCACTTCATTGTTTTCCATTTTAGGAGATTTCTTTATCGATGTAACAACTTCGGTTTTTTTATAAAATCTAAAATAAATGTCTATACCTGTTAATATGATTCCGGCTAATGAAAGGGCTGTCGTTAGTGATATTTCAGGCATCCATCTACTAGAACCACCTTCTAAAGCATCTTCTTCAACCACCTCATTATTAACACGACTCTTTTCTACTTCAAGAGCGTTCTTAGCTTTCTTATGATATTCTACAATTCTTCTCCCTGCCATAACTTTTTTAGGATCCTTTGTTTTTTTGATTTGAGTTTCTGGTTCTCTAGTTATTTGATCAACATTAGTATTATCATCATCTTCAGACATAATATTCTATAATACTATAATACAAAATATTATTTAAGTTAAATTCCAACAACTGCTTAACAAGTTCCAACAGATCCCAACATCTGCTCAAGAGTTGCTCAAGAGCCTCTCAACAGCTGCTCAAGAGATTCTAAGATGTGCTCAAGAGATTCTAAGATGTGCTCAAGAGATACTAAGATGTGCTCAAGAGATGCTCAAGAGATGCTCAAGAGATGCTCAAGAGATGCTCAAGAGCCTCTCAACAGCTGCTCAAGAGATTCTAAGATGTGCTCAAGAGATGCTCAAGAGATGCTCAAGAGATGCTCAAGAGATGCTCAAGAGATGCTCAAGAGATGCTTAAGAGATGCTCAAGAGATGCTTAAGAGATGCTCAAGAGATGCTTAAGAGATGTTCAAGAGATGCTCAAGAGGTATCAAGAGTCTGATCAACAACCTGATGAATCTGATCATCTTGTATTATTATAGGTGGAGCGACCCAATCATCACCACTCGTAGTAAACTTAATATGTTTAGCAAATTGAATAAGACAGCTACTTAGAGCTACCATTCTTCCTCCCTTCAAAACGATATAACCTGCAATGGAATTAAGCTCTTGTTTTAACATCTCATTGTTCTGTAGATCTTCAACGAGTTCTTCCCTACTATCGATTGGTACAACGTAACTCAATATTCCAACAGATGCTTCAATAGCTGTATCGACGAGTGTACTTGTTACTTTATTCCCAAGAATAATTTGATAACGATTATAATATTTTTCAACGTCTTTCACGTTAAGTTTTTTAATATCAGCTAGACTAAATTTAACACCTGTATAAGAATCGATAGTTCCAAGCACAGCCAAAATCGATAATTGCTCACGTTTCTCTTCTACTTCTATATCTATTGAATTATCATTTTTCTTCTTCACAGGTTGTTTCTTCTTTGGTTTCTTTTCCTCTATAGGTTCCTCTGGAATCGTTTCCAAATCATTATTCATGAATTGATCAAGAAGATGTCATCTTATAATAATAGTAATATATTATATTTTTTAAATGTTAACACTAGGAATTTCTAAATAACAATTAAAGGGATATCTTAAACAAAAAACAATCCTTGAATATTTTTTAAATTTAAGTATTCTCATAAATTCCTTCCGTTCTTCAAGATGCATATTTCCTGCATACTCATCAAATAAAACTTGGTTTGAAATCTTACTAGGATTATAAAACGAAACGACACATCCAACGTTTTCCCGGAATGATTTACTTACAGCTGTCAGGCATTGAGCGAGCACCCATATTGAAATGTTTTCATGTCTCCCAGAGAAGGCTAAATTAATAAACATGTTAGATCTTTGCTTCAAATCTTTGCTCACAGCACAATCGTCTAGGATTATCAATGTGGTATAACCAGAAAAAACCTCTTTACAATAGGATAATATCGTATCTATCTCATCAACATTACTAGCATCTGGTTGAATAACTATAAATCTAGGATCGTTTTGAGCAAATCCTTGATAACTCTTATTTTTAGCATAAGTAGGACAAACCAAAACGATATATTCAAATATATTTCTAAAATGATCTCTTAGTAAATTAACAAGATAAGCTGTTTTTCCACTACATGTCGGGCCTGTTATAATACAGTTGAATGGTATTAGATCTTTCAAGTCTTCCATATATAATTAATATAGGTTATATAACTTAATATAATATTGCCTTCAGATTTGAATTTTCAATCTCAAAAACAGCATCTCCCACAACATACATATAACAATTGGTGGTTCCAGTCCCTACCGCTGTTCGAGTAATAGTAAGACGTATGCCATCTTTAGTGTTATTCAAATGGAGTCCAGCTCCGTGTAACTCGTTGTCGGGAAATGTTCTCAGATCAATCCACACAGCATATTTATCTGTAAAGAATCGTTTTTGTGTTACGTTATCGCTTATACCAAATCGTTTTATAACACTATCCCATATGTCAGTCTGTGTCATTCCTTTCGAGAAGAGGCGGTTAGGCATACCAGCGACGTTGATTTCTATTTTTATGATACTTGGATTAACAAACTTCTCAGAATCCCGGGCACCGGGTGTGTATGGATCTACGAATAGCATTAGGATTCCTGTAAGACTACGTCGTGGAACGTTGACGTGCTGATTTATCGTGGTGTCTGTAGCTTTGTTGATAACGAATGACTTATGAAGAAGCACATTTTCAAAATAGAAACCTTTCCCAACCTGATAGCTAATAGCAGCATCTTGAGAAAGAGTTTCGGAGTGAATCGTCTCATACTCTAATTCAATATTAGAAAGACTATATCCATAATTTTTTGTATTATCGCTAGTAACACCAATAGCACTGCTCTGTGGTAAAGTTACCTCGAATATGAATGTGTCACTTAGAGCACGCATGTTGAGAACACCGTGGTTATCAATAATACTATGTGATATTGGAATTCTGTACTTCGTTCCATGAATATTACTAAGAGTAACCTCAGATGCATCTGTAGATGTTTTATCAGCTGCACCAGTTCGCAATTTCCTCATATTCACACTTGAAACACCTTCACGAAGCATATCATCCCGTTCCCTAACAAGTTTATAGAGGTCTATATATGTATGATATAAGTCTGCTCTATTTAGATCTTGAACTACTTCTCCACTATAAACGATACGCATCCTCTCAACCAGAGATCGACTGAGGTTGTTAACAACTGTATTATTAACTTGACCCATCTGTAGCGTTAAATTAAATATTAAAGCTATACTACCTGGTACGAATACATATCCATTAGATAATTTTGGTATACTAATGTATAAATTTTCACCTGGATTCGCTGACGAAGGTGAAAATGTCACCCTGTTTAATACTCTTTCGGCTTTTAAAGCATATACCTTTTTTGTCTCTCGATTAACATCAAGAATATCTGATATTGTATGACTCATATATATTGTATAAAGATAATATTCTTATATATATATTAATATTATGGAAAAGAAGTTATCAAAAATATACTATAGTCCTAAAGGCTATTGGAAAGGTTATGATGCTATAAATAAACTCTCTGATGCTACCAAAATTGATAAAGATATCACAAAGAGGTGGTTAGAAAAACAAGTATTATGGCAGATATATTTATCACCTCCAAACTATATCCCACGATATCATTGGTCTATTTCAAAACCAAATAAAATACATCAGGCAGATTTATTATTTCTACCACATGACACTGTTAAAAGAAAGACATACAAATATGCTCTTGTAGTAGTTGATATAGCAAGTAGGTATACAGATGCTGAACCCTTGACATCTAAGTTTTCAACAGAAGTATCTACAGCTTTCAATAAAATATATTCTCGACGTTTAACATGGCCTGAAACAATGATGGTTGATCCTGGTAAAGAATTTATGGGAGAAGTTACATCGATTATGAAAAAACATAAAATAAAAATACAAAGATCTGAAGCTGGAAATCATAGAGCACAATCACTAGTTGAGCGCGCTAATCGAACCATTGCTGAGAAACTATTTAGCCACCAGTATGCTAAAGAAATGATAATGGAAAATAATGAAAGATTCCGTGAATGGGTTAAAAGAATGCCAGCTGTCATACAAAGTATAAACAGTGGTGTGAAAAGGATTACTGGTAAAGCACCGATTGATGCTATAAAATTAGAAGAGGTTGATGAAAACCATGTGAATTATAAAAGACCTGTTGGATTTAAAGAATATAGACTACCAGCAGGTGTAAAAGTTAGATATTTATATGGTCCTGGTGAATTGGAAGGTGGTGATAAACATAGAGCCACTGATCCTATATGGTCAATGGATATTTATGATATATCAAGGACTGTAGTATCATCTGATCAACCTGTTTTATATTACCTCTCTGGTAAGGCTCCAAAACGTAATTTCGTTAGAGAGGAGTTGCAAGTTGTTCCTGAAGATACTCAGTTACCACCTGATACTGTTTAATAACTTTTGTTATCATCTTTTGGATTACATTGTTTGATTTCATTAATATTTTTATAACTATAGGCTAAGGTATAAATACCATCCGCTTGAATATTTCGTTTGTCATCATCTCTTGATAATGCTATTTTATTAACCGTTTCCGTATAAATAGTATGTTTGTGACTTCTGATTACATTCATCTTTCTTATGACTTTTTGACCTTCGAATAGACATTTTTTATAGTCGTCAAATGTGATCTCATTTTTTACTACTGACCTTTTAACACCCTTACAACGTTTTCCAACTTTTTCATCATCTGTTTTATATATGCGTATAACTTAGCTCTAAGACCTACAAATTCAGTTACTTCTTCTCCACATGTCTCGTCTTTCATCATCCCTATTACTTTTTTATTTACTCTTTCTTTGATTCCACTATGGTCTTCTGGATAGTTGGATGTGTCAAATTTTGTTTCAATATCTTTTTCAATGTCTTTGTAAAAATCTTTTGTTTCAATCTCATACATCAGTGAATCGGTGTCTGTGAATAATAATTGTGCTTTCTCTTGATACTTATTTTTGATATAGTTATAATGGAAGTCATACATCAACGTTTTTGATATATCTAAGATGCTCATTCCAAGATAGATTGGTTTATTAAAATCTAATTCTGTCTTTAACATATGAACGGCTACTAGGTTTTCTGAGAATATGGTTCGTTTTTTATAGTTTGGTTGGTTAATTAATTTTCTTGCCTGCTTTTCATTTGTTACTAGTTTTATATCTTGTCTGTTTCTAATGTTTTCCATCGTTTTTCCGAATACACTGTTATTCATCAGTTTGAAGAAGTCTTTCTCAAAATCATTTTTCGCTTTAGTCCTAAGATCTGTGTTAAGACTGATATACTTTTTCAACCAGTCTGATTCCTGGAATGTTACACCTCTATGAATTTTTGTTATCTTCAATCCGAGGTTTTCATATAGTTTCAGTGCCTTGTGATTAACCACATAGTTCTTCTTATCACCAAGATTTGGAACTAGTTTTTCAACTTTGTTAATCATTAACCTTTCTGGAGCTAGTGGGTATCCGTTATGCAAGTTGTGTAATTCGATTGGATATTCTAGATCTACTTCTAGGATGCATGGGTGTTTCTCCCAATTCTTCATCTCTATTTTATTCATCCATTTAAATCCATGGGTAGGAAGTTGTTCTGACATAGCCCAACCATATAAATTATTTGCATCTAGATATTTTATGAATGTTGATTTTTGATTTTTATCATAATTTTTTATATAATTATTATTTGCCTTAGCATAACGTTTACTTATCATACTGACACCACCTCTGATACCCTTTTCTACCATAAGAATCATATCAGCATCTGATAAAAGTTCAAGGTTTATCTTAGTCATCTTAAGCATAGCATCCCATGATAGTCCCGGCGCTGTGTAGTACCAACAAGGGTCTAGTTTATAGTTATCCATACAGACATCTCTGAAGTTTTCAAACACATCAGCAAGCAAAACTACATCACTAATGAGATACAGATTGTGGTATTCTCTCATGTTTTTTATATTGAATGTTTTCCATAAACCATAAACTATCGGCCATCGTCTTGAAACCAGGTAAGAATGTGAATTTAACAAATTTACAGATGTTACGTCATGACATGATCAAAATTTGTTGTGGAATCATGAGGAGTTGACTATATGTACCCAGTAGCTTAGCCTCAACAGAACTCATACTCGATACTTTATAGTAAATGCATCTAATCCCTTTCATCAAACTCTATTGATTCTATGTGAAGAAAATAGTTACTGATAAACAACTATGATAAGCATAGAAATGGAAACTTATGAGGAATAAACACAACAAATGTTCGGAAAAAATCACTTAAATGGTAAATGGAGTAAATGGTAAGCACCCCAGATCTTTCGAAGCAATTTCTGGGTCAAAAATACTGTAACCCTGGATATCGACCACCATTAACTCTTTGTTTGATCGCTCATAGGAAAAATGAGCGACACATTCAGCTTTTTTGGTGAGGACGTCGTCTTTGTCACCGCAGGTCTCCCCATTGTTGTTAATGTGTGTTTTTAAAGCACCCTCAATAAACACTTTGACTGTAACGCACTCCTCTGTGTCTGAAGTTTTGCCAACTAAGATTTTATTGTGCTGTAGAGTTACCCCGAACATTTCAACTGCAAAGAGTACCAAATCTCCGACCTTTAAGTTATTATTCACTTCATTCCATTTCTGTCGCAGTTGTAGACTCGATAGATACTCTCTTATCCATCTCTTCCAAAATACATCTGTACTTGCCTCCACTGTCGTTTGCAAACTAGATCATCTTTGTGGAAGATTCCAGGAGGTAAACATGGACATGGACATAGTTGAAGTAAATGGTTCGGCGTTAAGGGTTTGTCATCTACATGATCGTTGCTATTTCTTGTGAGCCGTCTACTGTTCAGAATGTTTGTTGCTGGTTACTTTGACGAAACTTAGTCTGATACTAACTCCTCTTGTAACAAGGATTTCACGCACTGACCTGATTATTCTTTCCCAAGCTCCGCCCATATGACTCGCTGTGGGTTAATTGAAGGACCACTTAATTCCCTTGGCTACAGAACTCGTCGATTCTCTTCTTTTTCCATCCTTTGAGAGCAGTTTTCAGTTCCTTGTCAGCTCTTGAGAAGTTTGTACCACAATCACTTCGTATTGTCTCAGGATACCCTCGGAGGCTGATAACTCTTCTCAACACATTAATCATCGAATCAGGGTGTGCACGATTTCAACATGTACTGCACGTACTACCAGACATGTGAATAAGCAGCCATAGCGTTTCACATGATTCCTCCCTTGCTTTACTTGAAGGAGTCCAAAATAATTCACGCCAAAGAGAAAGTGAAAGATGGTTTATTTGGGGTAATTCATTCTTGTGGTAGATAGCCATGAATATTGGAAGGTAGCTCCCCAATCCTGCGCAGCTTAGATCCTATCATATGTTTGTGAACCCAGACTTTTGGAATGATAGAGACGTCTGAGCTCCCGTGTCCCATGAGGCCTCATTACTGTACCCATTCAACCACAGGCAACCCAAGCTCTTATTTAGTGGTTTTTGGTAATTTTTTTAAATTGCTTAAAAGAGTGAGAATTTGATTGAAATAAACATACCATTTCTTCAGAAGTCGTATTTAGTCGTTTATTTGGTGATTTGAGCGTTTTTTCCTATCCTGGGCTCTCCTATAAGGCTGCACACTACGATCGCCAACCGACTTGGTTCGAGGACGATTTTCTGTTAAAAATATAGGTCAACTGGGCAATTTGTCCTACCCAATGCCAAGGCAAATGGTTAATCGTTCCTCTGAAGCTCTCACATCTCCAAACGTTAACCGAAAACTTTCCAAAAAGCCCTGCTTTTACACAAAATCCATAGCAAATCTTCACTCAAAACGGCTTGGTCCGTTGGGTTCGGACACGGGAATGTGAAAATCGGCTTAGCGACCTTGCCTGTGACCAAAATCCCTCCTGAATGGTGGATGGGACGGTCTGCCAACGACACCCTCTCCCTGGTCCCCCACGTGTTGATTTTGATCTATCTATTGTATGAGAGCAACCAATCGAGTGATTGTTTGTCAAAACATCACTTGACAGCGAGCGCAGGGAAACGTCTCGCGTAAGCCTATAAGACGTCAGAATTTAGAAAATATTTATAGCGTATTCAAGTTGATAGATTTACTGAGATTAATCATAAAGAAGTTTCAAATAGAAGACTTGAGATGTAGCAAATCAAAGAGTAGCTGTTCGTTTTGGAGATTTGATTTTCTTCGATCAAATCTGATTCTGATTCAAAGTGATTCAAAGTAGAGAGTGATATGCGTCTTCATAATAATAATAATAATAATAAACTTTATTTCACGAGGGTACATTTAACAGTTTTCACTGATGAACTCATGGCCCTCAAATAATAATTTAAAATACCTCCTACCATGGCTCTCACGTTGGGACAGTCAGAGATCCTTGATTTTGCTCTAAGAGGACACAATATTGTTATAACTGGCTAAGCTGGAACTGGCAAATCAAGAGATAATCATAAGACTGACAGAAAGAGGTAAAAAGGTTGCTGTCGTTTGCTCGAGTGGGATAACATGTATGGTCTATCAGCCGGGAGTTGAGTCAACCGTGCATTCATACTATGGTTTACAAATTGCCGATCTGCCATGGAAACAGCTAATTAGCCATTAACAAAACGAGCAGGGGACTGGGAACGAGTTTATTAGAATTAATGCAATTACGAAATTAAGTTCATGACATGAAAAAGCATGTTGAAATTAGCATCTGTGCAAAGTTTGATGTGATTTGAGCGAATTCTGTCGGAATTATAAGCTTTTGAAATTGTGTTGTCCCTCCAAAATTTTACAGTGAATGTATGGTTTGGATGGACAGCGTCAAAAATTTACAGAGTTTGTATGGGAAAATAGACATATTTGATGCCCTCTAGCGTCGTCAATATTAAGCCGAAGTTCACCAAACTTTCCAGACTAACTAAGTTTGATCTGCTCTCAGAAAATGATGCCCATTTTTGCTAGTTTCTTATTTAATTAGTTTTACGGACTAGGTCCCAGTCCCCTGCTCGTTTTGTTAATGGCTAATTGAGAGAGCAATCTCAAACGACAAGGTAAAGAAACAAGCTGATCGATGTGATGTAGTCATCTGGGATGAAGCCAGTATGTCCAGTCAACGTATGTTGGAGCTTGTAAACGCAATCCACCACCGCTTGGCTTCTGACATCGAGGAATACATGCCGTTTGGCGGGAAACAAGTCATTTTGGTTGGTGAATTCTTGCAGCTTCGACCAATTCCCAACTACTTTGATGATGGTATGTTCATGTTTCATTCTCCTGTTTATCAAAGAGCTTTCCCTC
The DNA here is from genome assembly GCA_033675265.1 of Actinostola sp. cb2023. Lineage (NCBI taxonomy): Eukaryota > Metazoa > Cnidaria > Anthozoa > Actiniaria > Actinostolidae > Actinostola > Actinostola sp. cb2023. Next base: position 9,276 of record JAUJYZ010000343.1, on the reverse strand, counting down.
ATCGATTTGAGCTCATGCAAGTTTTACGTCAAATGAACGCGGAATTTCTTTCCGCTCTGCAGGACGTGAGAAAAGGAAGGTGTTCGGAGGAAAACGCAAAGTATCTCAAGAGTTTATCGAGAAGCATAGAACTTGAAAACACAGCGACACATATCTATTTTAAGAAGCACCCAGTGCTACTGCACAATCGAGAAAAATTGCAAAATATTCCCGGTAACGAAATTTCTTATGAAGCAGAAGTAGAAGGCCAAACACAAGGAATATCGTGGCCTGGCAGTATGGTGTTACATCTAAAGCCAGGATGTCGTGTGATGCTAGTATGGAACATAAATGATAGATTGAAGAATGGAACTCAGGGGATATTTCACGAGGTTGTAGGAGACAAGTTGAAGGTGGTGTTTTTAGATGTTGCTCCCATTTTTATTCAAAGGCAATCGTGGTATAAGAGAAACAGGTGTGGCAACATTCAAGGAACTGTATGCCAGTATCCAATTGTGCTGTCATACGCAGTTACGTGCCACAAATCCCAGGGACTTACTCTGCCTTCAGCAATTGTCCATTGTTCGCGTGAGTTTGTTCCAGGACTTACCTATGTAGCAATTTCAAGAGTTCGTACACCAGAGCACCTACAGCTTTTGGATTTCAAAGCACAGTTGTTGAATCCCCCAAGTGTAAGGGTTCTGAGGGAGATATGCACTCATGTAGGGGAACAAGAAGATGGTATATGCTTCTACTTGATGATGAAGATCATGTTTTTTTTAATGTAAAAGAAAGAATATGCAACCTTTTTTGTTACTTTTCTCTCATGAGATAAGTCACATAGATGACCTGATGTGTGAGGTAGAAGAGCAATAATTTCTTCGGTTTCACCACGACACAAGCTTGATTTATCCAGGTAATTCAAAATCATTAAAATTCGTCGAGCGATCACAGAATCCGAACTTGTGTTGGAGGTGGTACTTGTATAATCGAGCTTCAGTATTGAATCAAGATAGACAACACAGCCATGAGATTTCAATTTATACCCTTGCTCTGACTTTTCCACTGCTAACTCTAAACTTACTCTCTGCCCATTGAACTCTAGCTTTTCTCTGCGATACAATGTTCCTAAACCTTTCCGATCCACCTCGAAGTGCCAACCTTCCGGTAACGTACAGTGTTTTAAAATATCTTCAATCGGACTTGATTCAACGCTGTTCTCGTCATCATGTTCTTCATCGTCATCTTCCTTTATTTTTAGATTTAAATATGCCATTTTACGACAACATACATACATAAACTTTATTAACGTGTCATGACTTCTAGCATACCACAAGTGGTACACTAATCGGGGACACTTAATTAAGACATAATTACATTTACAAATAGATATATAAAAAGGAAATATTTATGTATATATATATAAATATGAATGAAATAAAATTATAGAAAATGTAACATGTGACCTTGATCCACGTTTAACCCACTTTATTTGTGCTCCCCATAAATGAGATATAATGGCTCCAAGTGCATTACTAGTTAGAGCATTCGCCCATGACAGGTTTTCCTTATCTTTTCCACTCTTCTTGATGATGTCTTCGACAAACGTAACAGAACCCTCTGAATAATCGTACTTCAAGCTTACCCCTGACACGAATGTAGACATTTGTACGTCAAATCTAATAAATTCACTTTTAAAAAGATGGAAGATCATACGCTGCATATGCAGGGTTTTCCACTCACCAAAATCTCCAATGATCTGAAAATCCAGGGCCTCTGCTTGTACTCATAATTGTAAAAGTATAAAACGATAATGTACAGGAATAATTGTACTATAAACAGGTAGTATTATAAAGTACAATTGTAACGACTACTTTTGAAATTGATACGCGAGACTTTTCCCTGCGCTTGCTGTCAAGTGATGTTTTGACAAACAATCATTCGATTGGTTGCTCTCATACAATAGATAGATCAAAATCCACACGTGGGGGTCCCGGGAGAGGGTGTCGTTGGCAGACCGTCCCATCCACCATTCAGGAGGGATTTTGGTCACAGGCAAGGTTGCTAAGCCGATTTTCACATTCCCGTGTCCGAACCCAATGGACCAAGCCGTTTTGAGTGAAGATTTGCTATGGATTTTGTGTAAAAGCAGGGCTTTTTGGAAATTTTTCGGTTATCGTTTGGAGATGTGAGAGCTTCAGAGGAACGATTAACCATTTGCCTTGGCATTGGGTAGGACAAATTGCCCAGTTGACCTATATTTTAGTCGGTTGGCGATCGTAATGTGCAGCCTTATAGGAGAGCCCAGGATAGGAAAAAACGCTCAAATCACCAAATAAACGACTAAATACGACTTCTGAAGAAATGGTATGTTTATTTCAATCAAATTCTCACTCTTTTAAGCAATTTAAAAAAATTACCAAAAACCACTAAATAAGAGCTTGGGTTGCCTGTGATTCAACAAGCACCTCTTACGCACTAGATTAACAATATTCCTGCCTTGCGCTGGCGTGAGATAAGTCTCATAGATCCCATCCTCGTTTGCTTTGATTCTCTCCTGCTGAGATAAATGAGCATTTGCATTGCAAAGATCTTTATGTTGATTCCAGTGCGAGAGCTGGTATGCCTTTGAACAGTGATGAACACATTCACACTTGCCGCAAACCTTGAAACTCTCGCTCCCCATCCCATGTTCAAAGCCATCGGAAGTTTCCCGGCAGTTTGCTACATCCCTGCATCCCATCCCTAAGTGGTCACTAGAGCCACACTTAAAGCAATGGTTACAGGCTTCCATGGCATCTTCTTGACATTTATCAGAAAGCCAATTCTTTCTCGGGTAATCTGTATTTAGTTGTGTTGTTTTTCTTTTGTTCTGGTGTTGCCCCTGAGCCATATGTATGGACATACACTCGGGCTCTTGTTATTTCGTAATCGCTACCCTCGAATATAATAATAATAATAATAATAACTTTATTAACGTCTCAGAAATCTTATAGCTGGGCACAAGTGCCCTACTAATCGGGGAGACTTAAATCTAAAATACAATAAATCTAAAACTAAAATCTAAATGTTTCTATCGGTTCTCTATTTGTCAGTCATGTTGCAACGGTGCTCAATAACCTCACTCTTCCATTACTACCCGGCTTAGGTGATCATCAATAAGGCCACCTAAGTTGGTACAAACATTTGGGGTTTTGATAATTGTTTAGACTTGTTTTTGGAAGCAAGCTTCATGTTTATTAATAATATTATTTATGGCATTAACTGTTTCTTTGGTTATATCATTTATGTGTTTATTATTATTGATATTTTGAGGCCAGTTAATTTTGATAATATCGTTGAGATACTGAGTTTGATCAAATGTGCTATAATCCCTGTAGTAGGTTTTATTGTTTTGTTTATTTATAGCTATGTCAGTAAGACAGAATACTGGTATGTGAGTGTTAGTATAAATATGGTCAATTAGTGTTGCTGTGTGGTCAGTTAGTTTAGTAATGATAGGAAGGAGGTTATTACTGTATAGCATGTCTAAGTTCTAAGTATTCCTCAGTTGGCTTATGATCATTATATTTGTAAAAATATTAATGTCGCCTAATATATAAATTTCAACATTTTGTTGACTTAGGTCACTGATTTGGTGTTGGCATTGATTTGTGAACTCAGAAACATTGGCATTAGGGTTTTTGTAAATACAGGCTGTTATTATATGAGATCTGCCTTATTTATCCATGATCAATTTATACCCAGCATGACATTAGAAGTGTAGAAAACTCCTCCTGCTTGTGTTGATGAATCAACATGAATAAAATTGTAGCCAGTAATCGATTTTTTTGGAGGCTATCTTCAATCCTGAGGTTTTACATAAATCCAAAAGCAGTTTTAGTTTCTTTTCTGTCCTTTTCTGCTCTTCAGGACCACTAGAACTTTGATGACTGACTCAAATGCTTTTAAGGAGATAATGTCTCCTGTTTTGTTGAGAACAAGTTCCTTCATTCACAGCTACAAATATCCATATATGATAAAGAAAAGAACACAATAATACAATTATTGAGTGTGCAATTGTGACAGAACCCTGGGCGTAAGGTGGCTGGACTGGGTTTTTAGGTGGCGTTACCTTCCATGTTTGAACGGAAAATTCGTTGATGCTGACAAACTAATTTAAAATAAATTTTTATACCAAGTCTAGAGATAGATTAAAGTTTGCCATGATATATGTTTCACCACGATCGGAGTTATTCTAGCGCCAAAATGACGTTATTACGCTTTTTGAATAAATTCGATTTTCAGAGAGAGTAGAGGTTTGTTAAAAAAACTGTCTTCAAGACATAAAGTTCACATGGTCGTCTTCAAGTTTACGAAGTTTCGATGATTTCTATGGAAGCGTTTGCAAATAGATCGAATCGGAACTTTTTGGTAGCGAATTTGTAAACAATCCTAAACAATTGTGTCGGGTGCCCGGAAACTTCGCTTTATGGACTTTAAGTAAACTTCTTTTGAGCTCAGATTGTTCTGCAACCTTTTCGAGATTCCTTTTAGGAAACCGAAAGAAATCGCTTCATTCGATTTCGAAAAATACGTGTTCCAGTAAAGACATGCATTTTGTCTTTTGTCAAAGATTTCATGTGTCTTTACTGAAAGGGGTAAAACTGAAAATTCCGGTGATGAATTTTTCTCTAACTACCACGTCAATTAGTTTAGATAGTAGATTCATCAACCCTGAAGTTTCAAGTTCATTGAAACACCTAACACGGTCAAATATTATTCTCAAATCCGAAGACTTTTGCATGCCCATTCTAGAGTATGACAACCGCATCTTATTTGTGTTATGTTTTCTTTGTCATGCATCTCTATTGTACATCTCGCTGTCGACCATTTATTGAAGTAGTAGGATTGTTTTCGAAATATTATCTAAATTCCTAACCACCCAAACAACTTTTCCAAAGTATTCGTAATCTTTGCGCCATTTCGCGGTTAAACATGACGTTTCGCCAAAAAAAAACGTTAAAATTCGTATCACCAGACATGTTTTGTCAGTTGGTGTCAAGGCTCGGGATGCATACATCACTGGCAGCCATTCATCATCATACTTTTACAACGGCATTGCACCCAGCCCAATCTTACTTGCATCTGTTAAGACTTTGGTCTCCCTCAGCAGATCATAGAATTGGAGTGAAAAATAGTCACTGTATTCCATTCTACTTTGTCCTCACTAGTCCAACTGAACTCTGAGACGTCACTAGCGAGGGATCTCAGCTCCTTTGTAGCATCTGATACATTGGGGATAAACTTGCCCAGGTAGTTCACTAGTCCTAGAGCTCTTCCTAGTCCTTCCTTGTCCTCAGGTTTCGTCATTTCTTTGACGGCTTTTACTTTCTCAGGGGAGGGTCGAACACCTGACTCTGAAAGTAGCTCTCCAAGATGTGAAATCTCTCTGCTAAAACACACATTTATCACGATTGAGACGCATGTTAGCTCCCTTGAGACGCTGGAGCACTGATTCTAGCCTACTGTCATGCTCCTCTAAGGCACAACCCCAAACAATGATGTCATTGATAAAATTGTCCTTCAATGATCTGGCTAACAGTCCTATGAAAAACCTCTGGGGACGAAGTCAAACCCATTGGTAAACGCTTAAAGTAAAATATACCAAAGGGGGTGCTAAAGGAAGTTTGTAAACTACAAAAAGTAACTGTTATTGTATGTAACAGGTACAATGTAAGTATTGTATACATGTACTAACAACGCTTATCTAGATAACTAATAAATATTATTAACTAGATCATGATTCTACCCCGAATAACAATAGTACAAAAGAAATGTGAATGTTAAGAATATTATGTGTACAAGACATTGTTAATATAACTTTGTTCATTATTCTAATGCATTAAAACACAAAAAGCTAACAAATTTTAAAAACGTTAGTGAATATAAACCCCTTGCATGCAATAATTCCCATTCTGGGGGACAAACCAATAGTTCTTCTCCTGGGAATTGAAAATTGTTAAATAAGGGAAACTGGTGAAATTGTGTGATGTAAAGCTTAAATTTAGTAACGGCCCGCCACGAGGACATGAAACAGTCAAAAAGTCGTTTGGGGATTGTCTGGCAGCTGAATGTGTTTTACATCGTTGGTTTTAGTTTGGGGATTGATAAACGCGTGGTTTACGCTTGCGAAACTCCTTTGTCTCACTGTTTTGTGGGCTGGGAATTAATGCAAGGGTCTATATACAAATGTATAGGCATTGTTCTTTTATTGAGCGAGTTGTGATTTCCCATGACATTTTGCTATGGATCACACTAAACCTCTAACAATAATGCAATGGGTTAGAGAACGGCAAAACGTTGTATAAATAATATGGAGTGATTGGAGGTTTTGTACAGAATGAATCATGCGGGCAAGACAGCCCATGGCCACCAATTCAAATCTCGATTTAGTGCTTGAAATCAATCTTAAACTGAGAAAATACCTGTAAGATTCTTCAGAAAGAGTAACTTCACACATTCGATGAATGCTGTGCTGGTTAATTGCACAAAAACTTGTACAAAATAGTTTACAAAGTTTAACATGCAATGCAATGGCCGCCTAAAGACTCGTCAAAGCACATGGAATGCAAGAACGACGTTTCCGATCGATAGGAATTCTTGAAAGTACGAAAATCATCGCCTGAACCAAGAGAATATGATATCCCTCCAATGTTTGTCCTTTCATTTGTTTTAATAACTAATTATTTTTGCATAACTCAAAAGCCCAAGTGGAGTACTGGCATGAAGGATTTTGGATGTGAACAACTGCTTTAAATCACCGGATGCAATTACTGGCTTGTGTTTTACGTTTTCCTTACCATGTTTTGGGGACTTTAATTTTTGGAGTTCAGCATCCTGTTGGATATTTGTAATTTAGATACTTTTATTGAAAGGTGAGAAAACGCTCAATTGTTTGTTATTACTAACAATGACAATGACATCTACAAAGGACCTTGTGTAGCTTTTTTCTTTGAGCCACATGACCGATATTGTTATGGGATATCATTTTTCTTCTACAGCGTGTGAAATTATTATTATTATTATTGTTATATTTTATTTTATTTACTGTATTTACTGTTTTGTAAAGAGCATTGAGACATTGTGGAATGCGCTGTTTTTATTGAAGAAATAAATTACTATTAAATTATTATCATGATTGAATAGAGTTGCTCTTCACTGAGTGGTTGAGGAAGCTGTGAGGAATGAAATGCCAATATCTGCAAGTTGTCCTTGCTCTATACTCTTGTCTTGTCACAGCTACATAGATAAGACACAAATTCCTTTTTACACTGTACAATAGCAGCAGGCAGGATGAGAACCTGGGATTTATGGCAAGTGATGGCATAGTATAAAGTGAGCGGGAATTGAGTACGACTGCCAATGATATTTCCAGGATAGTATATTGACTGATTGATTTTGCCATATATTTGTTTTATTAAAATGACAATAATTATAATTAAATAGTTTAACAAATAATTAAAGATATGCGATATGACAGCATTTTGACATAAGGCTACATGTAAAGACTGGATATCATTATCAAGTGAGTTTTCAAACTCTATTAAGTCTATTTAGATCACTTGATAATGACAATGATCCAGCCTGATGTCAAAACATTCTATAATCATATTGCTGGTCTTCTTAATAAAATGTTATCTGCAAAAGCTACTTATATGTATTGAAAAATAAATTAATGTTAAACAATATAATAATGTTTTGGCTGAACTAAGGGACTTTCAGTACTAAAGGCAATCTAATACCATTAGGACTAAAAGTAAACTACTATACTTAGATTTACGGCAACTTTAGGACCCGGAATAGGCCTTTCCATATTCGTTTAAGGATACCACTCTTCCAGTGCTTTCATTTCTTAAGCCCTGTGACTTGTTCCAGAGTAGCATGACCCTGCATCATGGCTTTAGGTGTAGTGTTTTTTTTTTCTGTAGGGCACTTAAATTTGTTGCCAATATTGATATCTGTCATAAAACACTGTGATTGTGAATTAAATCAGGTAGCTTTTTAAAGAAAATGTAAAGTGCTTTGTTCTGCTTCTCCGGTGTTTGCGGTCGTGCTAGTTCTGTAATGAACGATTGTGTTCCATGACTTCATGATCCAATGCAGAGTTCTCGCAAGCATTTTAAAAATTCCAGCTCAGTGCCATATTGTCATTGAATAATTCTTAACTCAAATCTGTGAGTTATGACGTTATGAGTATTGGAATAATTCAGACTGGAACATGAGGTAGCTTTCATCATAATAGTTCGGAACAGGTCTTAGTTGACAATGATTAGCTGCTTTCCACCAAAAGGTTTGGGGTCATCGTTATCAGAACGCTTTACATTAATAATGTTCACCAGCTTGACCAGATTCCAAGGTAGTTTGGCCATTCGAAGACCCTAGTAGGAGTGGACTGTTTGAGAACACAAGTTGTGTTCGGGTTACTCGGTACAAGCAATGATACATGAGATATATATCGCTTTTGGATTTCGAATAGTTGCTGTAGAATAATAGTTTGTGTCTTGGCCTAAAACATGTCTTTAGTTTCAATCGAGTATCAGAGCATTTCAATTACAGTTATTTTATCAGTCGTAAAATCCCCTCCTTTAACCTGACCTCCCCTTCTTCTTACCTTGTCCTCTGTATGTGATTGCTATTGTTCTTAAGGACAAGTTAAGAAATAATTGTACAGCCACGTGTATTTTGTGCATTCTTATGAAATAAAAAATTACAATAGGAACTATAATATAAGTGCAGAGGTGCAGACACACGTTGCAACATTTCGCGCAACATTCCCTGCAACACGTATTGTTGCAGCGATTGTCAACCTCTGCAACAACAGCCAGCAATGCATGTTGCAGAAGTTGAATGTTAATTGTGCACAACAAATTTCATTGTGTGAACATTGCTGCTGCAACATTGCTGGAATGATGTATTAAGTTATTTTGTCCAATCAAATCACGTTTATTTTATTACATCTGACTAAGCGTTTTTTGTGGGCTCATATATCGAAGAAAGAAGCCATCTTGGATGTTTACACCCATTTTGGAATTCGACTCTGTTTTTACTACTATAGCCTGCATCATGTGTAGTGACGAACTGAACCTCCAGATGACCTGGGCCCTTATCGTTTCAACCATCTACCCGTATGCATTCCATCTTTTTCATTTCATTTGTTGTTGGACTGAAAAAATGCTGACTTGAATTCGTCAGTTTTCTTCAATGAATTGATGAAATGTCTGATGCATGTTGTGCAGGGGTCTTGTAATGAACTGG